>VZTD01002669.1:174374-362253 GCA_013397725.1 Rhagologus leucostigma
CTGAAAATCTTTTGTAAAGCTATGTTGATGGACTGTGATACATCAGAGAACTCTTTTGTAATTTCATGAAAGCATGGGGGGTGGAGTGTTCAAATTGCCATGAGTAAAGATGTTTGTGTTGAAATAAGCAAATGTTGAAGTAGCTGTGATCCAATGAGAAACCTAAATGGAGAGAGGTAGTGAAGAAGTGAAAATCCTCGCTCTCAGGGAAGGAGAAGACTTCTGTTCATAGAGATGAAGATGATCCCAGAGGCGGATGAAGAGAACCTTTACTCTTGAACAGCTCATCCTTAAAATAATACCCCATTAGCTAAGATTGAACCCTCAAAAACAGTTGTGGGGAAAGCTGTAAGTCGAGGGAAGGAACTCACACATGCCAACAGAAAACCACCCCGCGTGGCTGTTGTGCTGTGACTGTGGAAAAGCCCCATAGCATGGGCAAAAGAGACTCCTCTCCCTAAGTGAACTGATGAAAGACTATTACAGAGGTGGTAAACTGACTGAAATAATCCCAAGTTTGTGTCTTTATGTTGTAAGTGGGAGGAGGGGGGAGGATGAGGGGAGAAGTGTTCTGAAGGTTTATTCTGACCCTTAATAGTCTTTTTTCTTTTAGTTCTGTTAATAAACTTCTTTATATTCTTTAAGTTTAGAGCCTGCTTTGTATTCCTCCTAATTCTTATCTCACAGAAGGTAGAAATGCGAACAAACCCACTACACTTTGAGATTTAATATTTCTTTTTCTGATCAATAATAAGAAGAGACTTTTTATAGAGAACTACAATGAAAAAAACATAAGGAAAGCAATTCTTTTATAATAGTCATCTGACTGATGATAACAGGAAAATCAGAACTATTTTTAATGATGAAAAATGGAATTAAATGCTGAAACCACTCCGTTTTGTTGCTTCAGTGTATCCCAAAATTCATTTTGGGGTGCTTTTGAATTCAAGAGATTTCATTTTAGAGTCTGAGGCCACCCAATGCTCCCATTAAAAGCATATTCAAAACAGTCTAGCTTTGTTCTCTCCCCCTTGCTCACCCTTGCTCCCCACCCTCCTCCCCCAAAATTGACTAAATTTTTTCTTTAACCTTTTTGCTGTCCGAACAACTAGAAGGTAAGTATTGTCCCTAAGCTACATGACGTCTGTCTCAGCACATTTACAGTTCCAAGAATTTTGCATTCCTCTTTAATTCTCCCACTTCAGTGATTACACACACAACTACAATTTTAAAAATGGTTCACTTACTCTTCAATCAGAGGAAAAAAGCAGCAAGTTTTCAGAAAAAAAATTATTTCTTTGTTTCAAATGGCAGGTTACCTTAAAATTAAAGCTGACGGATATGGAAAGAACTAAAGACCTCTCTTTTATTTGGCCCCAACTGGCAGATGGTGACTGAAAATCTAGTCCATTTTAAAAGTGTTGAATACTGTTTTGCATCTTTTAGGGGGATTGCATGGGAAGTAAAACATATTTCTGATTAGTATTCCATCTAAAAATTGCTTAGTCAATCTTTACAGTATTTTTTGAGCTCTCTGTTTCAACTGGAAACAAACACATTCTCATTTTTTTGAAAACTGAAATATACAGGAATTCTGACTCCATTACATTTTAAATAATGATACAGCTCTAATACCTTTTGTGTTGCTTACAATATTGCTCATATAGCTACCAGTAGTTACAATAAAACACTAGTTAATTTTTATTTTTTTTTAATATGCCATCACAAGTTTATGTTTTTACTTGAGCTGTATAACTAGTTTGTGTTTAGCCATGTCCTCCCAAACCTTTTTAAGACTGTGACCACATATAAGCTAAAATCTTTAAACGAGGTAGCATGGCTGTGTGTATCTGTTGCTTTAAGGTGTAGAACAAGTATAGTTAACAGTGGAAAAGAAATTAACCTGCTTAGGACAAGGATCTCTTGATGAAAATATGAAGTTAATCGAGGGAACAAACCCAGTAATTCCTGGTTCTGAAAATAAGAAATTATGCAGTTAGGATAATAAATAAAATTTTGACAATGCTTTATTTTAATGGCACGTGAATTAAAACTGCATTACAATGAAATTGCTGCAGAACATCCACATTAATATCAAATGAATTCATTATGACCAGCACAGTTACAATGAATACTAAATGAATTAATAATAATGAACCACTTAAAGTGTTACTTAATTGTTTTATTTCATTTTTATGTATATTTTTGTCCAAATTTAACTGTTAGGTTAATAGCGAATGACATCCGGTAATTCATTTCAACACCAAGTGTTTGTAAGTGATTACTGCCACACCAGATTCGGTAAAGCCTGCTGCCTATCTAACATTGATCAAATGTCTCTAAAAGACCCACCTATTGCCCCAGATATTTTGAATCATTTTGATGCAAAATGATCAGCCAAGACATATTAAAGATTTAACAACTCCTAATGGTTGGTGATAATCATGTTCCTTGAAATGACGATTCATCTTTCTTTAAGAACCCTGGGTGCTTTATACAGGTGGTTATTAAAGATACCCTACAAACAAAGAAATGGGTGGAAGTACATTAGATGGTTTTTCTGTGATAACTGCTTCTCTGCACTCACTCGTGGAAACCTCAAATCCTCACAAAATTTGTTTTGTTTTACTTAGTCTGTCCACTGTTATGATCTGTCATTCATTGCTTTACACACATCATGACATGTTTTAACTTATCATCATAAATGATTAATGTATGCCATATAGTCTTATGAAACGTATTTTGTGGCATTTTGACTCATTAGAAATTATACCTTCAAAGACAGTGCACACTATTTCTCTATTTTCTATCAGCAAAACCTATATCCATTTGCATTCCTTTAGAATTATATTCCATAACACAAGTCCCAGTAGAGTTCATGGTAGGGAATCTGGACAAATTCCTCCATGGCTAGAAACAATAACTGCTGCTGAAGTATTCATAATGCTAAGGAGAAAATGCACTGCTTTGTGAAAGGTTTATTTTTGAACATGCTAATTCACTTATACTTCCACTTATAAAGCACCCATAGGAAAATTTATTTTGTATTGGAGGAGCTGGAGTGCATTTTAATTAAGCAATTTGGTAACGCATATAAAGAATGATAACATCAGAAGGAGAAGTGTGAAAACTTCGTAATTTCAGGTTTAGTATCAGGCCACAAAATCCTATCTAGAAGTTCTGAATAAGAGGAAAATCCAAAGCACTTTAAACCAAGAAACCATAGAGATATATTTTTAAAACAAGTATTTTGCCTTCATTTGGTTACTAGTTTTTAAGAAGAAACAATATCTTCTGCATTCACAAAATATGTCGAATGCTTACCTATAGCAGTTTACTAAAAACTCTTGGGTTTGGGGTGGAGTTTTTTGGGGTGTTCTAAGATTCAAAAGTCCTTTAGCTTTCATGGAGAATTAGAATTTTTTGAAAATATTATTTTGCAATTAAATTTTTAGAAGTCCTTCTCCACACAAATCAAGTATTGAATGGAATCTGTACTACTGAACAGTAAAGGATGTTTAATTTATTGGCATCTGTCATTAATTTGTGCTGGAGGTGTAAAGAAATAGTTAGATTAGGGGCTGTTCATTTTTCTGTTCTTCCTTGCAATAAGTCTGCTTTTTAAACTTACCTCTTGTGCAGCTACCTCTTGCGTTTTCTTGGGCATTACAAGGTAAGAGGATGGTCCAGGTAAACTGTAGGGTTGTCAATAAAGCCTGTTGCAGTCCAGTAACACAAACTGACTAAAGAGTGTAGCCAAGGTTAGACTTCAAGGTTGCACAGGGACTTCAAAGCAAGGAACAGGTGACAGATTTGTTTTACTGTTGTGCCCAGCTCGGCCTTAAACACAATTTGCATTTAATTTAATGTGTCATTTAATATTTGTATTTCATGAAATCATAGATACATAGAATGGTTTGGGTTGGAAGGGACCTTGAGGAACATCTAACTCCAATCCTTCCCTGCCATGGAGAGCAGACAGAATCAAGCAAAAGAGCTGTCTTTGTGTTTCTTCTTTCTGATTATATTTCCACAGAACCAAGAGAATTTACCACAAATTTCTGGGGGAGAAAAGAATCCCTGACAACTTATGTTTTCCCTGAGGGGTCTTTTGATACTACAACGCTTTTATAGTATGAAACCTGTAATTAGCTGTTTGGGTTTTGCCTAAACTTGAGGGTACTTGACTTTAATTACCAATCAAATATAACACTGCATCTGCATTCAGGCAATCAGTATTAGTTCACACATACAAACCTTCTTTCATCTGAAGATAATAGAAAACTCTATTTATTTGTTCTAACTCAGTTCTAACTCACAACAGATTCCACCAAGGAAAGTTTGAGTGTTATGTTTATAATGGCTCACAGAGCAGATCAGCCAAATCCAAAGAGAGAGAAGGAGATTGAGTGCAGACAGGATTTAGCTGAGTTTTTTATACTTGAGTGCCAGAGTTCAGAGATGGAGGGAGGGAGCCATGCTTCTTTTTGGTGTATAGTCTTGACCAGGAAGTAGTAGCTAACAAGAGGTGGTTTGTATGGCACTACTGCCTAGTGGTGTATCTTGATACTATTTCTTCTCTATTGGGTTCATATAATCTGTGTTTAGGTGTGAGGATGCAAAGTAGGAATTTGTGAAGGCAAATATTTTCCTTCTCTCCTGTCAAACTAAACCTTTCCTTCACCTCATGTCTACAGTCTATGGAAACAAATGGCAGTTGGAAAAGTAACTGTCACCTACATCTCGGCATTGTCATTTTCAAAATCTACATCTTCTCAGATGCTTTTCAAATTATCTAGGTTGCGTGCTCTTCAGAGGAAACTGATTCCAGAGGTAACTGCAGTGGGTGTTCAGGAATATTTTGCTACCAGCTGGATAACTGGTTTTAGAAACACAAGAATCTATGAGTCCTGTTTCCTACAAATTTATTTTTGTAGTCTATTGATCTTGTTATCCAAAAGGTGCAAGTCCTGATAAGCTTTAACCAAATGTGGAATACCTAATATATCTGTCCATCTGTTCTTACTAAGTTGCTAGAAAATAATTATTTTAAGTGTGGGTTGGGTTTGTTCCTTTCTCAATATGTAGGCTCAAATAAAGACTGTGCCCTCACAAGCTTTGTGACCAATCAGGCTGAAGGCCATCTAAATTCACCAGCCAAAACAGCAGATAATTTTTCTTGAAATGTGCAAAACACTGGAACCAGTCAGTTTCCTTTGTATTGCCAAATGTCTGGTATTTGTGCAAGCTCACGAGAACAGGGATTTTTTCGCTGTTTCTCACACAAGATCAAGCAGGGGTAGTTACTTTAACCGTGTGAGTAAAGAGTACCATGCAGCTCTTGGCGGCTGTTGGGATTCATTCCTGTCCATTATCAAAAACACTGCTAAGAAGGAAAAAAAGAAACGAACAAACACAAAAAAACCCAAAACAATCACCAAATGGAATACTTGGAGGTAACTCATGCTGTTGTGGCCTCTTGATATAGGCTTGCAGGCATCTTGCAAACACGGTTCTGTAAACCTTAAGGGTGGTTTTGCACCTGATGGCATGGATAGGATTTACTGTGGTGATAAGTCATAAACTATGGATTTTTTTCCATTTTTTTATGTGTCAAAAGAATTTTTACGTATGCTCAACACTAGCATGAAAGGGCAGAAAAATTAGCAATTACTCTTACTTAGCACTTTCCTCTGATATTCCAAATATTCTGTAGGAATCAAATTAACCTTATTCTTGAATTATAAAGATACTACGTGGTTTTGTCATACATATGCTCCTGTCTTTTATTTGGAACAGAGTGGAAGGTGTCTGTTTTTCAGTTGAAATATTTTCAATACTCCTGTCTGTACATAGGAATTGTTCATGAGGTCAGCCCTGTTTGTTTATCCCAGAGATGATGAAAAAGTTTACACAACTTTTTTCTATTATTATTGTTGAGAACAAGCAGTAATGCAAAAAGGCTTCAAACATGAATAAAATATTAGGCTAGAGGCATAATTAATATAAAAAGATACAGTGAATTAGAAAGGTGGTTAATAGAGTCAGCAAACCATATATCAATGCCAGTTATCATATTTCACTGGAAGACACTGAAGATCGAAAATCAAGCATGGCAATTAATTAGTCTCGTTCGCATTTAACCTGAAGGTTGCATATATAAAGAAATCAGGTTGACTGTGAGAGCAAAGAGAATAAGGAGTTGAGTTAAAGATCAAGAGTGGTAGAAGAAAGAAGTGAAGGGGAAGCAAGGGGAAGAAATGTCTTCCTTTATTGCATTCTAAAACCACTGTACTGATTTAAATCTTGGTGACAACGATCTCACCTAATTAAGAGCTTAATATCCATGACTGGAATGATTGGTATTTTTTGGAAGAACTGCACAAATTTTGGGGTTCTAAATTAATTTTCGCATCCTCAAGCCATAATAAAATTTGATGTACTTTCCCTACTTTCTTTACAACTGGTCATTCTTCCACTAGGAGATAGCATATTTGTTGACTAGGAAACTTACATAAACCTTGTGAATTTGTCTTTCTATCTTCTGTTCGCCACTTTCTACACAAAGATGAATGACAGTTTTCATTTGTATGCAAAAGGAACAGATTTTACTAATATAGGAAGGGGCAACTGTAGCATGAGCTAGAAAGAAATAGAGAAATAAAAAGAAATAAAGAACATCACTTGGCATCAACAACAAAAAAGAAAATTAAAATTGTCAGTTCATTCAACCAACAATTAAAAGTCAAATCTTTTAACAGATTTTTCAATATTTTGAAACCATTTTATTAGTGTTTTGTTTAATATTACAAAAAGAATTTTGAAACTGTTAAACTACCCTATTCAGGATTTTATAGAAGAAAAGTACAGGTTTCCACTTAAAAGCAGTCAGTAGCTCTCATAAAAGGGATAAAAATTCAAAGCTGATATTACAAACTCAATCCTAAAAAATTATATGCTTGAATTCACTCAAACTACTATCATGCATTCAATTTCTTTTAAATAAATTCTATCAGGTTTACTTTTTACATGATTAAGGGTGTGAGTTTTATTTTTTCCTAATATCCTAGAATGGCAATAATAAATCCTGTTCAATTATACTCCAAAACCTGGATTTTAGGTCTACTTAGAGCCAGAGATACTTAATGAAATGTTTCTCCTCAAAATGTCAGTAGCAAAATTGTTAATTAGGTTCCAGTTGCAAAGCTGTTATTCAGCCAAAGGAGAATACATGTTTCATTTCAGATACAGAGTGTGCGGTATAGACAGATGAAAACTTTCATAAGGGGAAAAACTCAACTTTCCACGCCTTTTTTTTTTTTTAATTTAATGAATAAGAACAGCGTCATTGCTTCTTTGGTTAGAAAAATATAGTGTTATATGTATTTGTCCTCTTCATGTGAAGATTTAGCATTGATTAAGGTTGAAATGTTATCAGGAAATAGGGCTTCAAAGGTAGCTTAATGGGAAACATCAGTCTTGCCTTTCAAGAGCTTTCAAGGTATTGTCCTTTACCCAGAATTCTTGATCTTATTTAGAGCTAGACTTCTAGATTTCTAGTACAAATATTCGTCCATCTCAAGCACTGAGTTTTGTTTTCTGGGTGGTAGGACTAATTATATCTAAAAATTTCGCAGTATGAGATTTTTCATAGCCAAAAATCCAGGAATCCAATCTACAATTTTTACAGGAATAATTATCTTGCAAGAGGCCAATTTCATTGGCTTTCTCCCATTCCAGTCTAAAAGTTCCTTGGCTTCCTAGCATTAATTATTTGTGCTCAGAATGCTTTTATGCACATTTTTGTTTGTTTTATTCAATTTGAACTGAATTTTTTCTTGTACAAACCTCATTACTTTTGTCAGGACTTTCTGGTCTAGATCTTCTGTGCAATTGATATGAGTTGAAAATCGACTTTCTGTACAAAACTTCTCCAGAGACAGAAGTTGTAAGTGATCCAGACAAAATAATGTGGTAAAAGATTGCTGTACTTGGTGATCATAAATTTGTTTGGTTTATATGCAGAATATCTTTACTGCTGCTGAAATTCTTTCAAATACCGTGAACTTGCACACTGATCATCTGTGAAATTCATATGAACTTCTTGTACAGGGACCTTAATCAGTGCATAATGGAATGAATGTACAATTATTTGGGCAAAATCAGATGCACTGGATCATTTTTCCTCAAAATTCATTCTCAGAGGATTCATTTCTAGCATGTTGCAGAAATTATTGTAAAGAGTAGTGAAATTGCCCCAAGTGAGTTGCATGCTATGACGCACTTCCTATTCTGCCCCCTAATCCTGTGGTGACCTGGAGCTCAGAGTATTATGGATCCAAATGTCACTTCAGAGTGTATCATCTGAACCTTGATTGCTGAACCCTTTGCCTGTTTATCTTTTCACTACCTTCCTCCGTCTCTGGATAACATGGGAAACTCCTATAGAGAGATAATATTCTCCTTAACTAAGAGAAGAAAATAACAGGAAGATGGATTATTATTTTTTTAGGCAGTCAGTGGGCAAGGCTAGCATTGCAGAGACAGAATATAGTACTAGGCCACTATTGGTTTTGGAAACTAGGCATCTGGAGGAAATTCTTATTGACCCTGTATAATTTAATAAACAGAAAGCTCTAGAGGAAAATCTGTGGCTGTGAGATAAAATGACTTCTTCTGATTGCTGGGTTTTGGGTTTACCCTCACCTTGCCCACTTGAAGCCAGCTAACCATGAGATTACAGTGATCTTTGTAGATCCCATAATAAAAAAAGCAGAAAAGTCATCAAGCACATAAAAGATAATTAAAAATTAAATCTAATTCTCATTGGGAGTCTTCAGTGAATACAGCAAGCAGGATTTGATGTCATTGGCTAATTTCTGAGCCTCCCAGAACAATCAGTATACGTACTTAAAAGCTTAAATCTACTGTGTATTTTACATTTAGAAGGTGCAATGAAACTGCAAACACAGATAGAGCAATGCTTGGATTGAGGATGGCTGTGCCAAAGCAGGCAGTTCAGCACTTTTATTTCTTCTACTACTTCAACACACCTGGAGCTAATGCTGAAATACATGTGTGTGTTTATGTATATATATATATATATATATGTATATAAAGCTAACTGAAATTGCAGCAAAACTCAGCTTTAACTCTCAGTTGCACATAAGGCAGAGTTTTGGTATTGCCCTTGGCATGCAGATTTATTTCGTCCACTTACAGGCATGTGTTGTATGATACTGTCTATAGTAAGATATCTTCGCTGGACACGCAGAAAAATATTATTTTAAAAGTTTGGCTCTTTGAAGCCCAGTATCTTACAGTTATCTTTAAAAGAGAGAATTGTGAAAGACTCCTGGAAGATGGCATTTTGGAGTGTGTCAGCTCCAACCTCCAATTCTGTTGGTCAGGATTCAGGATTCATTTCTGTGTGTTTTCACAACATGATTGGTGAATGGAACTTTTTGGCCTGTTTGACAAGACTATCAGTGTTATTCAGCTAAATTCTGACTAGCAGAAGTCAAGACATTTTTTTCAGCCAAGTCTTCATTTTGGGAAGATATGTCAATTTTGAATTGTAATAAATACTTTATATCATTGTTATCACAAAGAGGAACAGACATAAAACTATTATATTGAATTTCATCTGTGATGAAGGGCCAGAGTTGAATTTCTCTGTTCTCCTTATCGTTTGTATGCATTGTGTTTCTTCTGTTGCAGTGGAATTTTCATTGAAGTGAAACAAAAATTGCTTAAAAAAGAAGAAAAGAGTTAAACATCCAAAGACCAAGAAATTTGCCCTTCTGCTAACTGTGATAACTTAAGAATAGAATAGTACAGAACTGTCCTTTCAATTAAAAGCAAACTAAAAACTGACACAAAAATAGACTTCTACACACGTAAGCCACATGTGACAGAAAGGGAGTTACCAAAAGGGTGAAAAATAGATATTTCCTTTTTCTTTGTTTCTCATTTTGCCCAGTGATTGTCCTAGTTCTCATTTGTCCAGTATTAGTGAATAGTGTAAAGTAAAATTGCTAATTTCTCTATCTGTGTAACATAGGGATAATAACATTATCCTATATTTATGAAGTATCACTTATCTTCTCTCTTGTGGGAGACTTTAAGCAGCCTAACACAATGGAAAAGAGGCAGTCCAGGCCGTTCTTGGAGCGTGTGGAAGACAACTTCCTGTCACTGTTGGTAAGGGAGCCTACCAGGGTCTACCACAGGCTTTGCTAGACCTGCTCTTTACAAATAGAGAAGGACTGGTGGGAGATGTGGTGGTCAGAATGCCCATCTTGGGCACAGCGACCGTGAAGTGATAAAGCTTTCAATTCTCTCTGAAGTGAGGAGGGGCCCCAACAAAATTATATTTCCAAAGGATGGACTTTGGGCTATTCATGGGGCTGATTCAGAAAGTTCCCTGGGAAATAGCCCTTTAAAACAAAGCAGTCCAGGAAGGTGGACATACTTTAAGAAATAAATCTTGAAGGCACAGGAGCAGGCTGTCCCTGTGTGCCAAAAGAGAAGCCAGTGGGGAAGAAGACTGGCCTGGCTGAGCAGGGAGCTTTCCTAGGAACTCAGGGGAAAAAAAGAGGGTATATCACCTTTGGAAAAAGCAGTGGAAAACTCTGGAAGTATTTAAGGATGTTGTTAGGTCATGCGGAAAGAAAATTAGAGATGCAAAAGCTCAGCTAGAAAACTTAAACTCTCTGCTTCTGTAAAGGATAATAAAAAGTGGTTTTATAAATACATTAATGCACCAAAAGGAGGTGAAAAAACCTCCATTCTCGAATGGACATGGGGGAGAATATAGTCCCCCAAGATGATGCCTAACACCTTCTTTACCTCTGTCTTCTGCAGTAGGACCAGTCATCCTCAGGACAACCAGCCTCTGGAGGTGGTAGACAAGGAAAAGAAGAATGGACCCCTTTTAATCCAGGCGGAAGTAGTGACATGCTGTATCACTTAGATGCCCACAGGTCTATGGGTTCTAGGCTGATGAGAGAGCTGGTGGAAGGGCTCACGAATTGGCCTTGGCCTTATGGGGGCATTCAACTTAAGATAAATTAACTGGGAGTGTCACACAGCTGGTACAACTCGGGCCAGAAAACTCTTGAAAAACTTGGATGACAATTTTATGGAATGGGTCCTAAGGGAGCCAGCTCAGAAAGATGCCCAGACATTGGTCACAGCCAGCGCAGCTTCATGAGAGGGAAGTCCTGCTTATCAAACCTGATTTCCTTTTACGACAAGGTAACCCACCCAGCTGATCAAGGGAAGCCAGTGGATGTAATCTTCTCAGATTTCAATAAAGCTTTCAGTGCTCTCTGTCATATTATCCTTATAGATAAAATGCCCAGCACACAGCTGGATAAACACATCATGGGATGGGTGAGCAGCTGGCTCACGGGTGAGGCACGAAGGGTTATAGTGAATGGGGTGACATCAGACTGGTGACCTGTCACCAGTGGGGTTCCACAGGGCTCCATCTTAGGCCCTGTGCTCTTCATCTTCATAAATGGACTGGATGTAGAACTGGAAGGGATACTAAACAAGTTCACAGATGATACAAATCTGGTAGGAGCTGTTTGGCTCCCTTGAAGGCCGGGACACCCTGCAAAGAAACGTCAACAAATCACAGGAATGGGCAATCACCAACCATATGAAGTTCAGCAAAGGAAAGTGCGGATTCTGCACTTGGGATGGGGCAGCCTTGGATGTATGGACACACTGGAGAATGAGATGCTGGAAAGCAGTGCCATGGAAAGAGACCTGGGGGTCCTGGTCAGTGGCAAGTTGAGTATAAGTCAGCAGNAGTTGATTATAAGTCAGCAGGTCCCTGGCAGCCAGGAGGGCCAAGCGTGTGCTGGGGGGCATCAGGCCCAGCATCGCCAGCCAGGCAAGGGGGGGGATTGTCCCACTCTGCTCTGAGCTGGGGCAGCCTCACCTCGAGTCCTGTGTGCAGTTTTGGGCGTCACAACATAAGAAAGCCATTCAGCTTTTAGAGAGCATCCAGAGGGCTATGCGGATGGTGAAGGGCCTTGAGGAGAAGCTGTATGAGAAGCAGCTGAGGTCAGTTGGTCTGTTCAGTCTGGAGAGAAGGAGACTGAGGGGAGATCTCATTGCAGTATACAGCTTCCTCAGTGGGGGGGAGAGGAGGGGCAGATACTGATGTCTTCTCTGTGGTGACCAGCAACAGGATCTGTAGGAATGGCCTGAAGTTGTGCCTAGGGAGTTAGGATGCATATTAGAAAAAGGTTTTTCATCCAGATGTGAACAGGTTCCCCAGGGAAGTGGTCACAGCACCAAGCCTGACAGAGTTCAAGAAGCATTTGGACAATACTCTTGGGCATAAAGTGTTATCCTTGGCCATGGTGCTGTGTAGGGCCAGGAGTTGAACTCAATGATCCTTGTGGGTCCCTTCCAACCCATCTTATTCTGTGATTCTGTGATTTATCATCAGTCCTTGTTAAATGGGGAGGTCTCAGATGACTGAAGGTTGGCCAGTGTGATGCCTGTCTATAAAAAAGGCCAGAAAGAGGATCCAGGGAACTGCAGGCCTCTCAGCCTGACCTCAGTGCCCAGCAGGGTTATGGAGCAGATAAACTTGTGTGTGAGCACATGGCGCATACAGGGCAGCCAAGGGATCAGACCCAGAGAGCATGGGTTTAGGAAAGTCAGATCCTACTACAGAGCTGGTGGTGGGCTGGAGCACATGTGCCATGAGGAAGGGCTGAGGGAACTGGGATTGTTTAGCCTGCAGAGGAGGACACTCAGGGGAGACTTTACGACATTCTACAACTCCATGAAAGGAGGGTGTAGCCAGGTGGAGGTCAGCCTCTTCCCCCAGGCAACCAGTGATAGGACAAGAGAATTAATTTGTTCACAGAAACAATGGAGGCTGCCCAGGGAAGTGGTGGAGTCACCATCCCTGGAGGTGTTTAAGGAAAGACTGAATTTAGCACTCAGTGCAATGGTCTAGTTGACAAGGTGGTGTTTGGTCATAGCTTAGACTTGATGATCTCAGAGGTCTTTTCCAATTTAATTGATTCTATGATTCTCGTATTCTGTCATAACTAAATACTTTTTCTATTGACCCTGGAGTGTTTTTGCAAAACTTTAAAGTACATACATGGAGATAAGCAGTAAGAACTTGACAAAAATATTCCTTTTACTAGACCAACGATGTCAGAATCAGTCTTTATGAAAACCTCGTATTGGTTCAGATTCATTCCAATTTTCATTGCATATATTTAACAGGAAATATTACTTGGACTATTAAAGACTCAAAAATTAATAGTTTTGGTCCTTTTTGTTAAATTCATTTTCTAATGTTCTTTAGCTATCCTTTTCCAAAAGCAATTTCTCAGTAAAGAAAAATCTGCCCTTCTGAATCACAGTGTACATTATTGAAATAGTACCTGACAAGCAAAATCCAGGAAATTTGAGTAAAAGCTTGCAGAGTCCTATTTATTCAAAGACAGACAATTGCTGCTGGAGAAGCAGGGTGATGTTATCAGGTAAACAAAAGGGGTGGGTGTGTAGGGGGATGTGTGTGTATGTATTGAGTCTGCATTGCTCATAATTTGGATGTGCAGATTAACTTAGAAAATGAACAGGAATTTCAGGCACAGTTAAAACATGTGAATAAGTATGGCACAACACACAGTAGACCAAGTGGGAGCTGTGCCCACCTGTGCCTGGGACTGATTTCGATACTTGGGATTTTTTTTTCTCTCTGATTTTAAAAAAATCTCCAAGGTTACTGAATGTGTAGCAGCTTGGACTATCTGGTGAATTAGGAAATAGTTTTAATTTTTCTGAAGGAAATAAATATTTCTTGCTGGTCTTCCTAAGAGTTGCAGAAAGATAAAACCTTGAAATTGAACCACTGCCTAAGTCAGACAGTAATTTACCCTTTTTTGAATGTTAACACAATTAGGCAACACATTTTATTTTTAAGACAATTGCTTTTACTCTTCAAGTGAGGAAAGAGACTTTTCCCTCCTCCCTGCTTTATTCCCTTTCTCCTTCAGCAAGCCTACAATGCACTGAAAACTGCAGAAGTACCAGTTCCAGAAGTTACACAGGGACAGCTTTGAAATGTTTAACTCTGACTAGGGGCCTATGCAAGGTATCAGATGGGTTGGTATGCCCGGTGAATGCCCAGGTCACTTTGGGGTAGCTTTAGTCTGTGTACTGTTTTCAGGAGCGTGTGTTGTAGAGGATCATTAATGCAGAGCTATGCAATTTCTTTTAAAATATTTGCATGACCTTCATGTCTGCTGGCTTTAATATTAGAATCCCTTGCTGTTATTAAAAATCTTTGTCACTCAAAAAATAACCAGTATTCTGCCCTTATACTACAAGTCTTAGTTTGGTTTGTGGTTCTATTTTTGGTGCCATGCTAGGCAAGTAATTGAACAAGGATATGACTATTTCGCTATGTAGACTGCAGAAACCACCCTCACTGATATCACACCGCAGATTTTTTTAAAGTTTGTAGTGCAGAGCTTTTAAGTGCTATTAAAAATCCTGCTCTGTTCCACCTAGACCAACAGACAGCTTTGAGAAAATAAACCCTTCAGTAGCTTTCTGGCGTGCTAAACTTGTGACCAGTCCCCTTTGCCTGTCGAGTTTAGTGGGTGCGAAACACAGGCCTTGTGTAACAGGAAAGGAGACAGTTGGGGAATACTCTGGATATCTGTTGACCTCTGGCACTTTTGGTATAGAAACAGCTAAGGGTTTTTTTAATCACAATTTATTCAAACCCCTCCCTCAGTGTACTCTTTTGCTGTCTCTAAAGTATGAGAAAGACAGTTCTTAAAGCTGTATATTTCTACGTCAGTATTCTAGATATTCTAAATTTCTTCTTCCTTTGGGGATGTATTTTTAAGTTCTGTTAGTGCTGAAATTTTAAGCAAAAAGAAAAAAAACCAAAAACCGAACCACAAACTGATTTTTGAACATTTGGCAGGGTATTTAGTACTCTACAAGAAATGCAGATGAGCTTCAAGAAAACAAAAACCTGTTCTGCCCGACACAGCTAGAAAAAGGAATAACCCCCTCACTATTTTTCTAGTCATCCTGTTTCAAGAAAATCACTCTTTAGTTACTCATTTCTTTTCCCCATGGTCAGGTTGGCTGCATCTCCAAACGCTTGTAAGTACTGTATGTTCTGACATATCCTGAAGTCATGCATTAGCACCTTTTCATTCAGCAAAGGGTGAGAACAGATATCTTTTGGCAGCTGACAGCAGGGAGCAGGAAGAAAGGAGGAGAGTGAAGCTGTAGGGCTAGGACACGGTGGTGGCCTAGTGGCTAGCATGGCTAATGTACCAGCTGTGAATAACCTCCTTTTTTTTTTCTTTTTTTTTCATCCCATCCACCTAACAGATGTCTCTCTGTCACTGTCATGTCCTCAAGCTATCCTAGTAAATGATTTGATTATAAGTGAGTCACTAAGGTGGCAATTGAACCTCTTCACAGCTCAAAATTGTTGATGTGTGCACAGATAGTGCAGTGTGTGGGTGTGTGGGAGAAAAAAGAGCAGGAGAGAAGGGGAATGAAGGAAAGGGGGAAAGAGGGAGGGAGAGAGAGAAGGAGAAGAAATGTCAAGGTTACTTTGTTTTGCCTGGGGAAGCAGAAGGGAGGGCAAATTAACTGCTGGCTCTGGTCTTTTGGGTATCCGGCAACAAGTCAGTTCCATCCTACTCCAGTAGATGTGCGTAGCACTCTGAAAGATTGAAAAATGAAGAATGCAGTGATCTGTATTGGATATAGACTTTGGTCTGTGGAAAGAATGTTAACAAATATACTGAGAGACTGCAAAGTTTGCCAGTATAAATAATGTGGCATTTCAAAGTCTGTCAGTAAATGTAATTGAATTTTTCAATGTAAAAATATAGTTTAGTTATAAATTGGAGTCATACTTGACATCAGTTGGGCATTAGGAGATATTAATTAGATACTGCTCGCTTCTTCTTTCTGAATTCTTTATATTAAATGAAATATCAGGAAAGAGGAATTTGCAAGGATGCAATTTAGAGATTTTTATTCTTCAAAACAAGCTGCCTGGTGATTTTTAGTGGAGGAATAAATGCCTTTTCAAAAACATTGTCACTGTACTGTCTGAAACATGCCTTTCCCGATATGAACAAAATATGGAAAAGTTAATCCATTATAATACTTAGTAATGATAATAAGCTAGTGTGAACAAGTAGCCTAGGGGAAAAAATGGTACTAGTCACCTTTAGCAGAAAGAGAATAGCAAGTAATTGTACATTTTTACAGTAGGCTGACTACAACATTTCCTGTAACTTTGAACTTAGTTTGGCTGTCACCATCCCGGCAAACATTCTGCAACTCAATCAGAGAGTACATTTCCTGCATGACATTTGCATCATAATGTATAAAATTTGCTTATGTGATCTTTACATTTATTCATCCTGTTTGTATGTAAATATATTAGTCTCTACATATATCTTATGCTGCAGAGGTAGTATTAAACCCTTCCATAAGGCTATATTGACCTCTGCCTGCTTGGCATCTGCAGATTGCTTCTCTTTAGCTGCTGGATTAGCCATTCCTACTGTTAATCATGGTGTTTTTCTGCAGAAGTTAATGCAATCCTGGCACATCGCTTCACACAATTACTTACATTGAATCATATTTTTCTAGGCTCATATGACTTAATTATTGAATGCCTTTGCTCACATTTTGAGATGCTTCAATAATTTCCATAATCACCAAAGAATAACTTGGCACCTCTTTTGTTTTATGTTCACAGAAGTCTTTGGGGGCAGTATGATTTGTGCTTGGTCTCTGGCACTGCGTGCAGCAGCCATGCATGTTGGTCAGTCCCTCTCCTTCTGGATGATAGTTCTTGCTCTTACATAATTAGCTCACTACAGCAGAGGTTTGATGTCTGCCAACTTTCTTAAAGTACATGCTTATCAAACAAAACTGCCGTTCACTTGCCCTTCTCAGCTGAAAGGGATTTTTTTCTTAGTTCTTGAAATCTTTTTTCCTCTGAGGTTTTGTCCCCTTTTTTTGTTAAGCATTCAGGGTGTCTTCAAGAATTATATAAATACAATAAGTCTCTGCTTAAGTAGAGAGGGAATGACATGATGTTTGAAGCTAGAGAGTTAAAAATAGTATTAAAAATAGACCTTTGTAGAATCCACTTATATCTTTGCTTAAGGGTAGAAAATACCTATCAGAGATACCCAAGCACTGGCAAAAATACGTCTGTCTGTGCACAATATATACATCACACGTATATTTGTGCACCTAAAGTATTCATGCAATCTGAAGAAATCTTTAAGAATAAGGTTTCATGCAACTGCCCAGCTCACCACAACATCGTGGTTCCACAAAAGTCTCAGGCTGACTACTTCCCTCTATGATAGCACCTCCTTTTTGCCTGAAAATAGCAGTAAAATGACCAAATTAGCCCTTTGAAAACGGGAGGCTGTATTTTATACCCTCTCTAGACTATCTAAAGGGGAATCTTGGTCCCTACTGTCATTAGTACAAATTTCTGTGGACATCCTGTCCTTTGCTTCCTTCATTGCTGCTATTTTTTTGTCTACAGATGTTCATGTAACAAACAACATCTGTCTGCACAGCCTTTGACAAACTGGGTGTATCTCAGTTTAAAGTAGATGTAGCTAAAAATTCATCAGTTGCTTTAATATGCCGGTAGCTGTACTCAGGCTGCTAACCTGACCAAAATTACCTGATGCAGAAAGTAGCATAGGTATTCAGGGGGATTTTAGACTGGTGCAGGCCAACAGAGAGATTTAAATGTGTGGTAAATTAGAGAAACTGGGTATCTTTTGGCTGGCCTATAACCTCATATAAATATGCATGAGTAATGTGGTAGTTCATAGCTGCCCTAATACATGCACTAAAGTGCCAAACATTAGGATTAATACAGAAGCATTGTTATACCAGTCTGCAAGTCGTAACTTCTGGTTTTCATCAGTACCCAGTGTCAACAAAACGCATAGGATTCTTACCCAACCTGCTTATTAAAAAACTGAGTATGAAAGGAACAGTATATTTCTCCATTATCTTATCTCTTTAGAGACCTCACAACTGTGTAATAAAAACTATTATGTCCTCATTATCTATTATTGCACTGTTTAATTTATGATTTGAATCCGTGACAGATTCCATCTGACTAACCTGACTACTCTTGCATTTGTTAGGCACAGTCCTAACAACAGACAGCTGTTACTGTACCATCTACAGCATAACAGGTATGTCCTAGCTGTACATCATATCATTTAGCTGTGTAATAGGGAGAACACCACAGGCACATGGTTTTGTAGGTGTGATTAATTCTGGTAGGCTGTCTTAATCTTCGACCTATTCATTTAAAGATTTTATTTTGTTTCATTCAAGTGCGTCCTTGAAGATCTAAGTTGCGCAAGATGAAATATTTTGAATTTCTCTGGACCTAGAGTTTTTACTTATGCTTTGCAGAATTAAAGGAAGAGGTACATTGAAGTAAGCATTGGTGAAGTGGTGACATACAAGGAGTAATGGATGGTGGTGGAGTTGTGAACAGCATAGTGTGATGGTCCAGTTATGCATTTTCAGGGCAGGTCATCAAGAAGCATTTTTGGAAATTAAGTCTCACATTTTGATGAGGTGTCTGCAGTTTTTTGATGGCAGCTGTCACTTCCATTGATGCATGTGTGTAAATACGCAAAGTTACATGTCCAAGTTAAGAAGTGGGCCCTTTGCACTGAGAGAGCATTTCTTGGTTTGTCCCTACTTGGCACTCCCTCACTGATGTTTGAAATCTTATAAATTGTATTTTGTTAGAGAGTTCTCTGAGGTTCCTAAAACTTGTTCAGTGAGCAGGTGAATATTACCATGGACATTTTAAAAGATAATGAAGACTTTGGAAGAGTTAGGTGAGCCCTCCAGTGTCCTCCAGAATGTGTGAAATTCCTTGGAGTACATGATTCCTCAGCTTTTCCAGATGTACTCATGCAGATCTGTTACAGTAGATAACGTATGTTGCTACGTCACATTTGTCTTGTAGCAGTCCTTTATTTTTCCACAGTTGCATGTTAAATTTATTTGCATCCTTACACATTTAGCAAATTGTAAAGCTGACTGCATTGTGCTGGTGAAATCAGTCCTGACAAGAGCAATAATCCATATCCCTGAATACCTCTTACCCTAATAGTATACCACACCTACAATTATTTTATAATCTTAGGTGTGTGCTACAACAATATCCAAAATTAATTATGGTAGCATCTGTGTATCAGAGCTTGGGGTAACTTATTTTCAAATGCAACATAACATGTTCCTTTTTATTTACATTTAAAGAAAGTTTTGCCCTGAAAACTGATTAAACACTGATTAAAGCTGTATTCTGCTGCTTTGTGGTATTTTTAATAAAATGTTTTTGATGGTAAAATGTAAATAAAAAACCAAATTGGTTAATTCATCATATTTTTAAAGCAGTTAAAATGAAAGATCTCCCTTTTGAGAAAAGAAGCAAAATAATGTTTATGTATTTGAGAAAATCTTTAATGAACTCACTGGTTAAAATGCTATTATTTTAGAGCCCATTACTGTGTGTTCTAAATTAACTGAGGCAACTTTGCTTGAAAAGCCTTCCCTCTCTTCTCTCACTTCTGTCCAAAGCTACCGAAAATAATTGACTCTAGTTACATATGTGGGAGCAAAGATCTTCACTGGTCAGGAATGCTGGCTGCACAGTCAAGTGTAAGAACCCACAAATAGAGGAGTAACTATTCATAATCTTCTCTCCATAATCATTTGTCTCATGTTAGTTCAACGACAGTGAACTTCGCAAAGATCAAACACACCTTTTATTTAAACAGCTCTTATTGTAAACATTCTAGCTGATATTTACTTTCCTTTTCTTCCTGTTCTGAAACATGCATATTTACTATGTCAGTAATGTTTGAATTTTACCGGTTGAAGGACAACTTACTTCTTGTCTGTAAACTAAGATAATTTCAAATAATAATGTGTAATCCTTTGGTACTGGAAACTGGGAGAAATTCAATTACATAAAAATAAGAAAATTAATCCCCAACCCCAGAATTTGTAAAAGCTCAAGAATTTAACCTGAACATAACAGCAGAGGCCAATCTAATTTGCCCTTTAGGTGAACTTTAAAACTTGTAATGTTTATGTGGTTTGGTAATATGACTTAATGTGTTAGATTTATGCTTCATTATTATTCACAGATGGCAAAAATATATATGCTCTCCCTGTGCATACCAATTACTGCTATCATATTTCTTTTTTGATGGCTTTAATATTCTTATTCTATAGAAAAGTGAAGATGTGATTATCACTTTTCAAACCACAGGTTAAAAAATTGTAAAATTATCAAAGACCCATTTCAGGCCCAATTATATGAAGTCACAGCGTTACTAAGTTTCCTACATTTGAGGTAACTGCTCCACTCAAGTGCAGCTGGGGCTTGCCCTGCTGCAGGTTTCAGGAAGAGCTAAAAGTTTCGCTGGGCTGAGAGAAGCAGCCACTAGGAGATGCGTATGGAGATGAAGCTGTGGAAAGGACTTCAATGAAGAAGGCCCACGTGTGTCACGAGTTTAGTTGACTTGGCGGTGAAGGCTGAGGGAGGAAATTGTCAGTGTCCACAGTGGCCAAACCCAAACTGTGAGAATGCCATTTTGTTTGGCATTTAACTGATAAGTTATTGTAATATAATTCTGATTACAATTTCTAGATCCCCCCTTTAGAGTATTCTTTTATTGCCACTAATCCAAGGAGTATAAAATGCCTATGATGCTAAACATTTCTGTTTGCAACCTTCATTTCTATGTTTCAAAAGATGAATCTCTTCAAGCTTTGGGGTTTGATAATGTTATTTAAGATCAGTTTCTACTGGAGTCTAGCAAAGTGAGCAATTCAAAATCATGTTTTGGAACACAAGATCCATACTTCTGGAAGAAAACAAAAGGGAAAAAAATGTAAAAAAGAAAATAATAATTAAAAAAAAAAAAAAAAGCTCAGATTCATAGTATTTTAAAAGACATTCATGCAAGACAATGGGGATAAAACTCCTGGAGAGAGACATACCTGCCCTTACATTCAAGTTATACTCTTCCCAGTAACTTTCTGTGAAATAAAATCCAAAGTACTCAAGTCATCCTTGAAAACTGGACAAGATTCTTATAAATCTAAGATTACTTATGAAAGTTTTCAGTATTATTTTCAAAGAACTGAGTTTCAATTTAAGTAGGCTGTCTTGCATCAGTGTAGCTTGACTTAGAAAAAGAAACCACTTTCTCCTTGAATTGGAGACTGACTTACACTTTGTAAACAAATATCAACCTTGTGATGACTTGTGATGACCACTGTACCTTTTCAGAAAGGAAAGGAGACCCTTGTTTATCTGTCTCATGGTTTCTTAAAAGGCAGTCACCTGTCTGGATTTGTTTACTTTGAGTTGGATCACAAGAAAGTAAATGATCAACTGGAAGTATTGCAGGCAAAATGTAATTGTAAAAGGACAGTCATTATGAACACACAGTCTCACAACATATAAATATAAAGCATGTAAAAGTATGTGGCTTTGAAAATAAGCAAAAATTACTATTTTCCTGATACCTTTCACATCTAAAAATGCAGAAATTGAAATATATGCATGTATTGCAGATGCAGATTCCTAACAAACGGGAAAAGAAACACACAAAATATGTTTTAAGGGAGAATAGAAGCCATTTCTTCAAATGTTTCTCAATTCATTTATTTACATTGTCCTATAATTTATATACGATGTATAATGGACTGTTTCTTTTTCTTTTATGTTCATCACAGACATCACTCCTGTAAAGTATTGTGTATGAATAATGTTAGGAAAATGGCAGTTTTCAATCTATAATTTTATTATTTTACAACAATATTATACTACAATTATTATACCCTTATTATTTTGCTACTTGTCTATATATTAACCTATGCTTTCTACATTCCAGTGCATGATATGAATATTTCTTTATGAGGAAAAAGATCTAACTTAATTTTTCACATGATACTGTTCTGGTCTTGAACTCAGTATTCTTTACTTTTAATTTAAAATTTCGGTTCAATGAACGTGTCTTCTGTTAAAAAGCATAGGTTTTAGTGGAATTATAGCATTCAGTGTTTAAGCTTCAAACCCATGTTTGTTCTGTACTAAGTAAATCAGTTATCAGAATAAATACTCATCTATAAACTATATAAAGTTAGACAAAATTTCTAATTGCTTGGACGGTTACAGTTGATCTAGTTTACCTGACTTTTGTGCAAGAAAATATTATAGGAAAACTTAGGTTTTCACATATATAAGATTAAAATGCGGCACATGTTTTAAATACTAACCAGCATATTTCTTGCTGCAATCATTTTTCATTGGATTATGAACATATGACAGAATACTTTCAAAGGAATGGGACAAGATGGGATTTACCTGAACTGACAAGAACAAAAGGGTTTAATGAAGTCTAGAAAATGCACTAAAGGTCACATAAGAAGAACATTGCCTCAATATTGAAAGTCATTTGCAATTAGAAGCAGAAGTAATTGGATTCTTGTGATACCTCCTTCTTTCCTTTCTGTCTGACACATATGGACATTACCTATGACCCTGGATTAAATATTAATAAAATGCAGATTTAAAATATTAAAACTTTACATTCATGTTAATAAGTACTGTCAATCTGTTGAGACTCAACATATGGCTAATTTAAGAGTTAAGATCAGATGTTCATAATTCTCTAGATTACCAATGTCTTCTTTGTCTTCTTTTTTTTTTTTTACCTTCAGCATTTCACTGTGGAGGCAAGAAAAAATAAGTTAGTATTTTTCTGAGGCACCTGAGAAAAGGAATCATATTTTCAGTGTGATTGGAGATCAATAATGCTAATAATGACTATAGACAGGTAAAATTTTCTCATTAGGATAAATTCCAGTCTGTGAGGTAAGAAGGGGTCATTAATTAGCGGAAACAAGGACTGTGATATTGGCAAACCCTAACATTAATGTGTATATCTTCACCATTCAAATCAAAGTAAAACAGAAGCAGTGGAGTTTATTTTCAGATTTTTCTGAAGGTTTTATGTTGCTTTGTGTTTGGATTGCTTTGATGTTTTTTTAAATCTTGATAAAGAAGAATATTTATATGTATATAAACATATATTTCAGTGTGACAGTCCAGATAAGTGCAAATAGTAACAGATATTTTGAGTGATAATATGAAAATCTGCATTTCTGTAATTTCAGAATCTTTCCTCAATTCTTTTCAGAAGTTCAAGTTCTTAATCACTAAGAGACTTTTCAGGGTTATAGGATGTTTCTAATGGCTCTGTTTGAACTTGGAACATTAATGTTAAAGATTTAAACAGTGACTTAGGTTCTTACGAGTGAGAAACAACTAACAAGAAGTGCAATCATGGAAGATATCAGAGCTTGTGAAATTATAGCAAAATTTTAGTTTTGTTTAAGTACAAAACCAGATGTTGTGAACCAGATGAGTTGGGTAGAGTTTCCACTATTTTCTTCCATCTAAAAGGGTAGATCCAGCTTTACAAAAACAGCTGAATTTCTCTTCTTTAATTCCCCATCTTATTGTTTATAATGGGATCTGAACTGCCTGGGTTATGACTGGTTCTAACCCTCTCTGTTCTCTCTGAACTCTGGACCATCTGCTAAACCCGGAGATAGAGAGGGATTGTGTGAGAAGACACACAATAGACCTACATACAAAACACATATTTATCTAGCAGGGGTGAGGAGAGGTAGCAAGATTTGATCTCCACAGCCATTATCCTTTCTTCTCACATAGGAAAAATGAGAAAAGAGGAAGCTAGTGTTCATTAAAAAAATATTGTCTCAATTCTAAGGCTTTCAAAGGGGACTCATTCTAGGGTGAGAGTGTTACACCCACTTTTTTTTTTAACATTGAAGGATTTTATGAAAATGTCTTTAATCCAGGTTCAGGCTGAAATACCTCAATAGCTCCTTTTTAAACTTTTCAACTTAAAAAATTGTAAGAGACTTTTAAAAGATGAGCAATGTCAATGAATTCATCAACAATTACAATTTTATAAGTTTCTTTTATAAGTGTTTCTAAGGTTTTTTTATGAGACTATTTTTCACTTTTGCAAGGAACTGTAAAAAAATTTTTTATCAGTTCCCTGTGTGCTGTTTGCTCAGTATCAGGAAATACATCAGTACTAGAATTAGTCTTAATATTCTCAATCTTCATCTTCTTTGTTCTGGCCTTTAATACTCACCCCTCTCTGTATCAACTCTATTAAAAGCATTTAAATCCACAGTGTAATACATTTTTGACAAGAGAATTTAAATATAAGCAGAATTAAGGGAACACTAGTTAAAAAGCATAATCTGAAATATTCTGATATACAGACTTCAGCGTCTTCTGCAATACTGTATATGCAGCACGATGTCGTCCCATTAATCAGTGTTGCCAGTTTTCAAGTGATAGCATATAGGTGAAACTGGTGTGAATAAATCCTTTGAACTTCTGGTTACTGGCTGCCAATGGTCTTCCTTCTTCTGTTTCTATGCAGATTGCAGCTAGTTCAGCAAAAAAAGTTGAGTGAATTCTCTACAACTGCCATGTCCAACCATTGTAATCTCAGGGACTAAAATAATTTCTCAAAATAGCCAGGGAGACATACCCAGTATTTTGGGAATAGGTTGTTGGCCCTGGGTTAAGACCAAAGTGGAGAATTTCTGCGATGAGGGGAGATAGGCGTGAGGAGAGCTCAGGAACTCAGTTTTATATTGAACATGCACATTACTAAACAATCAAATGCAATCACGGTGTGAATTATCTTCCTTGCTTTCACTGCAAAAAGAACACATATCCCATGAAATTTCAATTCATTTTTTTATAAATGTAAAATACATGGCATATTTTTCGTCAGAAATATAATGATTGTTCTTTCACCTGTATAAGTCAGGAGAGAAGGCAATTGTCTTTCTCATGTCTGCCAGATCTTGGGGCTTCCAGACATGAACCCTCAAACTGTACACTCTGCTTTCACCAAACTAGACTGTGTGCAGCAAGGAATCTTGTTTCCTTTCTTTTCAGTTTGAACTGTCCAGGATTATAGTAAAATATTGCTACATCTACTACCTGGTTCTCCTTTATCAAAACCGTATATTTCTAAGGTCACTGCTATGTTGACACACAGGAAAGATTTGAAGACTGAGCCTTTGGCTTACCTGCAGATTCAGAGAGGTTTGGAGTAATAAGGAGGAGAGAAGAGCTTCAGGTGATGTTTCCCTTTATGTTCCCCTGCACTGATAGGAAAATTTGTCTGTGTTCACTTCTAAGGAAAGATTGGGGAAAATTTTACGCAAGTTACAGGCTATGTGTTTGGACTTTTGATGATAAACCAGGAAATTCTGGGTGTGTAAGAGACCTACGCTTCTTTTCTGCTGTATTAATAATGTTGCACTAGTTTTGAACCTATCTCCTGAAAAAAGATAATAAGCTTAGAGACTTTATTAGACAATGACATTTACTGGTTTATCTGAAGGAAAACAGGAAGATATTGAATTAATCTGAGGGAAATTCAGAAACTCTTCAACAAATAGAGAGCAAATATTAGTCTCTATTATTTCTTTAATTCTTGAAGGAATCTGTCTCTCTTTTAAAGGCAAAATTTTATATAACCTTACTTTTAATTCTTACAAATAATCAGCGTAAATGCAATCATCAGAACTACCAGTAAATAAACTTACTGATAACTATTTCATGTACCTTTAAAATTGATATTGTAAACAAAACATTTAAATCTAATTTCTATTCCAGCTAGTAATAGAGCAGTAATTAAACACCAGGTTCCTTAAATCATATTCTATCACAGCCTTCATGTTTCCCATCACACTACATATGGTCCAATTGTTTACAGATGACAAAAAAAAATCCCTGCTCAGATGTTAAATCAAGATGTTTTCTTCACTTTCAAATAGTAGGCTGGCAGCCAACTTTAACAATGAGCTATTCTGAGTTAAAAATGTATAAATAAATAAATAAAAATAGAACCAACCAACACCAAAAGGAATAGAAAAGAAAGGAAAAGAAGAAGTTTGGACATTAGGCCTCTCAATATCAGAGCCTGCCAAAATGAAGAGGTTTCTAAAGTATGTATTCAACCCCATGTCAGAATAATTTCTTTGTGTACAAAATCTTTTTTGTGCACATTAGATGCAAGGCTAGAAAAATCAAGAGGGAAATGTTTTATAGTCATAAATAGGTAACGTGACTTCAAAGCATAGGCAGAGTTTTCCCACTGGTACTTTGGCAGCCTGAATTTCATAGTCTTAAATAGCAGAAGATTAAAGCATATCAGGGCTTGACTCTGCCATAGTGCCACTGCAAATTTAGAGTAATTGTTTTGTGTGCTTCTCTGAAACAAGTACAAGTACAAAAAAGAAACAGGGTCAAATACTGAACTTTTACAGTGCAATTATTACTGACACTTTTATGAGATTCTTTTTTGGAAAAAGAAGTGGGGTCACAGGTTCTCAGGCCACAGAGGACAGGAGCACATACTGAAACCCTTGACCTCCAAAACTATCAGAGATTACAAGACAATGTGTTTTGAGTGTGCCCTGTCCTGCTTTTTTCAATATATTGCCACAAGGGTGGGAAAAGTAAAGAATGAAATGGGGTCCCAAGGACAGGAACATGGTATGTTCAAAACTCATCTGCATTTTTACTTTGTTTTGTATCACAGGGACAGCAGGATTAACACGCTCTGCCTTATTTTGATTCCAGCTTTTAGCTTCCCCAGATGTTTGAAGCTGTGTGATGCAAATTTTTAAGCTATTTGTTTCTGATTTTCTGGAAGAAGCTGTCGTGTATAAATTTAAAATTTAAACTGTACAAAAAGTATAATTGGAACAGAGGGTTTTGATTGTGCCAAAGGGCTCTGCTGAGGCAGTGGAAATACCCTGCCCCGTGGACTTCTGAAACTGATTTCTCCATGTGACTGAGGCAGTGACTTAAAATGCACTTTCAAAATAATAAATGAAAATAATGAAACAGATAAAGATATTACATTTTTAGTTCATTTAGTGGTGAAAGATAGCCCTTTATCTAACAACTTGGAACTCAGCAAAACTGGCTTTTATTACATTCTGTCTTCCAAAAGCCTTTCTCCTGAGGTACACAAAATAAAAAATAACTAAATTAACTACACAAAAAAGTGCCTTTCTGCCCCAGCTCTGCTGTCCCAGTCTGCTATCTAAGCCTTGAGTCAAGTTGCACCTATTTCTCAGTGTTGCTTTCACTCAGAAGTGTACAATTCCTATTCATAGGCATACTATGACTGTCCAATCTTTGTATTTGTGCAAAAGGAGAATCAACTGCCCTGACTGCTGCCATGACCCTGAGCACCTCATAGGCCAATTTTTAAGGCAACTGTTGGAATTTCTTTCCACTTGCAGCCCCAGCTTGTGGGGCCAGTTGCTGATGGGTAGGAAAATACTAGAAGGTTGATAATTTCAGCAAGCAGTTGTTCTGACAAGCTTAAACTTACGTGCTTGAGTGTATGTTGATGCTGGAAGATATTGGTGACTCATATTTCCTGACTGTAAATACAGATATAGTATACACAGATAAATTGAATACTATTACTCGAAAAAGAGGAAGAAGTGTTGATATTAATTTCACTTGAAGTTTTCAGCTGCCGTTTGAGGGAAGTGAGAAGAAGAATGTCAAATTAGCAATATCAGCTACTTTATTGTGGACTACTTTTTTGATAAATGAAAAAAGATATTAATTACAGCCTTGCCAAATCATCTTGCTCTCATTTCTGTGGACATATCATAGATGTAACATATATTTAAAAATGATGCACCCATTGGTTTCAGTGCAATATTTGCAAATGAAATAGATATTTTCTGGCTTTAGGAACAGAAAGAGTAGCGGTATTTCAGAAGACGATTGCTGTTTTAATCTTAACAATTAGGAACAGAAAGGCAATCTTTAAATATCAAGAAAATAAATACTCTAAGTAATAGAAATTTTAATGTTGTTTGAAAGGATGAAAGGAAATGCATGTCCTATAAATAAATTTTATACTATTTCATACAAGTCTCAAATAATTCATAGCATTTTAATGAAGGCATGAAAAATCAAAAGCCTTTTTTTTTAAATACTGAAAATATTTCATGTCTAGACTTAAACGATACAGAGGAAAGTTGAATGGTATGTCTTATTTGTAGCTCACAAGTATGACCATGCACACTTGTAAATCAGTGCTCACATAACAATGTGGTGAGACTGCATAATTAACAAATTAAAGGTATCTGAATTATGATACACTGCATATCTACTTCTAGATCAGCAGATGAGACTTGCATTTGCATTCTTGATACGTAAAGATTGCAATTAAGTATATGTCACAGTCAGTGACAAACGTAAGCTGAATGAGAATTTGGACTCCTAGGTTCTCTCCTTGTCTCTGTCCCTCACACATGGTGTGTCCTTGAAGTACAATTTAATGGCTTTGACTTTCAGATTATCTTCCCTGAGGTGACATGCACTTACTTAAACAAGTGAATATCTATTTGCTTCTTTTCCAACAGACGGCCCTAAGTTTTTTAGTGTAGTGTGTGTTGGATCCAATTAAAAGTTAGTGAAATGTTTTGAGCTCACCTAATGAAATTTATAAATATTAAAGGACAGCTGAAGTACTACCAAAGTATCACCAGTAGCCTGCAGAGAGAATCCAATAGGAATAAACAATGATGCAAAGGAAAAATTCTGTTTTATCACTGTTTGATATTACTGTTTGAACAAACATTGTCATTATCCATGTGGGTTTGCAAATGCATACATGTAAGGACAGATTTATACTGGTGTTTTCCAAGATTGGTTAAATAGGCTATGACTCATTATAGATGTGTTTAAGTAGAGATTTGTCTTGTCAGGATGGACAGGGAAGATGCGAAAGACATAGCAATTGCAAAAGCAGCTTTTTGTATACCAAGTGTTCCATCTCTCCCGTACTAGCCAGAATTCTTTCTGGCTGGTCAAGGTTTTGAGCTGGAAAGCCAGATTCTGATTTGATCTTATGACGTATTTTTCTAAGATTGTGCAGTCATGAACAAAAAAAGGTAAAATAAATGCAAAAAGGTTTGTGGGACAGGAGCAGAGAGGAACCTTTTGTATCTAACAGATGCAAACGATTGAAATTAAGAACAAAATCCCGAACATTCTTACAACACTGATAACAGAGACTTTTTAACATTCTCTACACCTAGAAGTCTAGCTTGGCTTATTGCATTAAACTGTTAAGTTTCTCTTCTGAAGTTTTGGGGGTTTATAAAAGGAAACTAAACCTAAACTTAAAATATAAGTCGCTGTATGTGTTCAGGTGTAATTTCATGGACGCAGTCTAAGTTTGTGGGCCCTCCAAAAAGAGCGCTTGGCACATAAAACTCTGAAAACCAGGAGATTAATTAATCCTTGGTTGTTATTTGTGGGGCAAGTCTACATAAACTATAGGACTGAAAAGGATTAAAAAGCACAAAGTTAGTGCTTGGGCCCTAAAACTTTGAAAACCAGAAGATTAATTCTTCCATAGATGTTATTTGTAAGGCACTTACATAAGATATAGGATTGAGAAAACAGTTATACGACAATAAATCTGCAAAGCTACTATAAGACGTAATTAATATAATGTATATAATATTACATATAGTACAAATCAAAGTTATGTTTACATTCTAATTTTACACAAAATATGAACACATTGCTATTACTTGTGGAGGAAACATGTTTGATTTTTGAGAAAAAGTGCTTAAATCAGTTTATCCACCCTCTTCAGTTTCTAACACACTTAATGGTATGAGAAAATTCATTATGTTTACCGAAAAAGAGCAACATGAGTGGAACAGAAAGGGCTGCCTGGGTTGTTATGAATAAAAAATTAATTAGCAAAATTAAGCTAAATGTAAACACATAATGAAAAAACCAAGGGCTGGATCTCAGTCATTAGTCCCCAGTAGCAAGAGGTGCTATAACATGAGAAAACGGTATAGGCAAACCTTGTGAAAATGCAGGTGAAGAAGAAATAGGAAACTGTGGACAGATGGAGCCAAACTATTTGGCCTGCCTAGAAAACATGTACTCTTCCTTTGTTTTTTAATCATTGCCTAAAGTTGTGAAAATACACTACATTCAGCTGACTTAGGCAAAAAAATTGTCTTCTGTTTCTCCGTATATTTAAGAAATACTAGATGAAACTAGCAGATGATATGTCAAATCTTCTGCAAAAGCCTGATTCCTAGAGATTGGATACCTGACTTGACAAAAAGTCAGATCCAACAGAGACTTCAAACACTCGACTAATCAAAAATGACATACAAGACAGGCTTGAAGCTAGACCTTTCCTGCACAAGATAAGAAGATATAAGGTCTCAAGGAGTATTTATTCCAGTCTGGAATACCATAAGGTGTCTAAAATAAATATCTGCTATTTCCAGTTTTTCATCTCTGACACCACTTGCATATCTGCTTTGCAAATCAAGTATTCAAGTAGTTTCTAGATCAGTACAAGTTTTTTTTCCAGATTTAAGTTCTTGGAGGAAGAATTCTCAAATCATGCCACCATGTCCTGGAGTAGTGTCTGTGCTGGCACCCATGAAGGAATGCACAGGAGGCAATGGAAGAGAGTGAGAAGCAGGGAGCAGAGATCTGGCAAAACCTAAAACTGGTTGTTGTCACCCAACATCTGGAGTGTCAGGTCATAATGGAAAGGCAGAATATGAGTTTTCTCTGTGGACTGGTAAGTAATATCTAAGGAACAATTGTTGCCTTAGTAGTTGTAGAGTATAAATTAGCCAATTTAGTTTTAAGATATGCATACCACTTTCATCACTAGTTTTTATTGCCTTTACTAAAGGAAAATGGTACTGGAAGTTTAAAAAGAAGAAACTTTTGTAGGTCACCTATTTCATCTTTCTGGCATTTCTGAATTGTTCCCTGCGGTACATTTTCGATTTCTTTGTCATTTTCCAAATTAAAAACAGAAGTAATGTGTGTAAAAATATTAAATTAACATTTATTTGACAATAAAGTAAATTACATTTATATGTGAACTTCTCAATTAGCCCTGCAAAGCTTCCTTGGGACCACTATGCCATTAAATCAGTAACATATTTTTATGTTGCATTAAAGAGAGATACAAACTTCGTGTTAAGGAAACAGTATTTTAATTTTCTTTTTAAGTTCAGAAATTGTGGAATAATTTTTTATACATATAAAAGGAGACAGTATGATAGCACTAGAAACTGGTTTTGTTTATATACAAAGTAGGAGTACACACAGAACCAACAGAATATCTCTTCTATTCCCTGACAATGTGCAGCTACATTTTTCCTGGTAATTTCTTTGTAAATACAGTAACATTTTCCTTTCTGACAAGAGAATTTCACTTGAATTCCATGAGTTCTGCACCCACTTAAGTTATTGTATGGCAAACAGACATAAGATTTAGGCTACAGAGCTTCAACACAGCCTTTTTGGCTTTGTCTTGGGGTGACTTTATGATGTTGTATCCCCTGTCACAGCTCTATTCCCAGATATGAATCCTGTGCCTTTCTGTGCCTTTAAAACTGGGTGCGAGAGAAAGAAAAAAGCCAGACAAACTTTTCAAAGCAGTTTGTGCTCCAAGGTCACATTACTCCTCTGTGTGCTTGAGCAGCAACAAGAGCGGAGGAAGCACCCTTTCTTGCTTTTCAGCCAGCTTTCGGCTCTTTTTCTCCAGAGATGGACGGAGAGTTAAACTTTTTTTTCTTGGGACTTCAGCTTTTTCCCTTCTTCTCTTCTGGACTGGTTCAACAACATCAGAACATAGCCGGGAGACCTTACATCCCCAGCCCAGAGGGGCCTAAGCTGAAAACCTAGCTCTGAAGAGGAGAGAGAGAGACCACATCCACAGAACAGACTTCGAAATTTACCAGGTTCTCTCCACAGCGAGAGGTTTTATTATTTAGCATTATTCTTTTCTTGTGTGTTTGTTAAATAAAGAGGGTTTTTTTCCTTTCACTTTCCTCCAAGGAAAATTCTTTCCGAACCTGGTGGGGGAGGGGCAGCTGAAACCTGCCTTCTATCAGAGGACATTCCTTTTGGACGTTCCTCTAAATTTGTCTTAAACTGAGACAGTCTTTAATGCTATAAAATCCACTCATATATAAACTTGTAAAGTCCAAGTGGAAAGCTATGCTCCAGTTGTGCCGTAAGTTTAGTTAGCTGAGATAACCATTGGACAGTCTTGATCTTCTCCAGCTACTGTCAAGAAAGATGAAGTTAAAAACTTTGGAGAGCTTATATCCATCAAGATTCTTTGCTGAAATAAGTACCCTGTATCTGTGACAGGATTATGAAAAAACACCCAAAAGGCAAAAAACCTGACCCTTTACAAGACTCCAGACCTCCACAGAGTGGCCTCTTGTTAATAACCCTATGTGGATCTTTTTGACACCTGTAGGAATACCTGAGTTGTAATTTCTTACTAACTTACCCTTCTTGAATGGCAATAATAAGGTGTTCATATATATGCAGAGATGTTGCACATATTTAATAAAACTTCTAAACTGGTTGCTGCCGTTTCTCTTTGTGCAAACATAAACTACAGGATACGTTTGCCAACAACCACTTTAATTCTAGTAGCAATCTGTCTGAAGATGTCCTGTATCAGTACAACAAGAGTCATCAGACTTATTTATGAGAAACAACTGTTTACTACCAATCTCAAAAGTTAACTGATGGATGCCCTGGTGGATCATCTTATGGATCTTAAATGACAGTGACATAACCCACCCTATCAAGACCTACAGGATTTGTAGACCAAATTTTAAATTTTGGATACTTCAGTAGAAAATCAGTTAATTGAGCAGAAGAATAAGTTATTTCCCATACTGTAACCAATAAAGAGACATCAACATATGCTAAAAGTAGAAATGAAACAATATTTTCCGTCTGTTTAAATTTTTATCAGCAAGTCTCCAAACTTGATAATTTTTTGTTGCAGACCAGAAATGTAACTACCCCATAAGCATTACCATATGTCCTATTAATTCTGACTCTTTGTAGAAGTCTGGGTAGTTTTAAGATCTCACAAGAAGACTTGTTAAAACATTTCTAGTTTGAAAAGCTTTAAATACTAGACAAGAACAAGCATTTTAGGTATATGCTCTGAAGTATGTGAGGTTCATTGATAACGATTGTTTTCTCTCAGTTCAGGTGCAGAAGCAGCCAGCCTTTATTCTAAACAGAACCAGTTCATATTTTATTCCCATTTCATTTTTAACCTTGCTAAGATTCAACCTGGTGCCTCAAACACATTAAAAATCCCCCAAAATATCTGATCATAAACATGACACCAGAAAAGCAGTGGAACAGAGCTGTTAGATGTGACTTTGTTGGGTTCTCAGTGCAAGCTTGTACAACACTCACTTTCCAAAGTGTCTTGTGAAATTATCTCTTGTTCCTACTCAAGTAATAGAAAAAAATTAAATAGGCAATGTGAGCAGGCACACTGAAAAATGAGCTAAAATTGTACTTTTTAATTAATCCTATTTCCCGACTCATTTTTACCATATACTAGTGACTGATAGAGCAATGAAACATGCCAAAATGTACATCATGAACTGTCCATTTGTATGATGATCTTGCAGGTTTGGTAGATCCAGCAGTGCAAAGTTCTCACAAATCTAGATTTTATAATATCTAGGTCTCTCAGCCTGCTATATCCTTGGGTTATTATTCATCCTTACATCCTTTAAAATAAAGAGTTGCCTTGGAGAAACTAGAGCCCTCGAAAAAAGTTTAAGGAAAAGTTTAAGTTCTATAGCTATTCTTGAAAGTCCCTACAAAAACATAAGCAAAATTATCTATTTGCATAACCTGAGTCATAAATCTTACAAGATACACAGCTGAAATAATTTATAACTTTGCTTATCTAATTTTTCCCGTTCTTCTTAAGCCTATGATTTGCTGCAGAATTACATAGTCCTTCAGCAGTTTAATTTTTGAAGCTGAATCAGTGAGTAAGATCCTTGCGTAGTTGAAATGACTTGGCTGCTCGTATCTGTGTAATACAAATCTCCTCCTAAATATACACTTACCTGCATTCCATAAACTAGCATGGTGTAAGTAAGCATGCGTTCATCAGTGGCACGTAAAACAAAGTTGAAGAGGAACTACCTAATGAATTCATAGGACATTCTACTTAGCCAGTCAAAGGAACTTTGTATCAGCTTTCCAAGGATTGTTAGAACATTCCTATGCTCTAGTTTTTAACATTTTCCCACTGTGACGAAAAAGGACTGGTATTTAAAACAATTGAATCAGTATGGTCCGTTAGTATAAAAATACTTTGGGATATTTCACTTCGTTAACACCTGAACCTGGAGGTGGGTAAACAAACAAGCTAGTCTGGGCATAAGCACATAAACCCACAAATTTACTACTTCAGAACATAGATCTGAGATACTTTGACACTTGGTGCACACAGATGAAAAATATTCTATGTAAAATTTTCTCATTATGTTATTCAAAATGTTCTTGAAAGAACATCCTATTCTCCATCTATCTTTTACGCTGCCCAATTCTACCTCCAGCAGGGGTAGTAGTCTCCATAAGTGACATTTGTATCTGAAATGTACCTATAATGAAAATAACAGTTAACAATCACACGAAATATGAGCTTTGCACGGTTGATCTCTGCTCAGTTTGCATAGTAAGGCAAGGCAGTTCTCACAGACCCTTTCCAATTTCAGTGCTGCAGGATGGTGTACTGGCAAGATGTTTAACAGGCATCTTGAGGGTGTCCTCTCCACACAGTAATACTCTCTAAATAAATTAGATGAGTATGGCAATGCTACTCATATTCAGTTATATGATTAACAATTTATAATTAACTCTTTATAATTAACAATTTGTTCTGGGGAAAAGAAAATGAGTACATTCAATGAAAAAGATAGATAAGATTCTGTAAACCAACAGCAGGTTTATGGGCTTGTATTAGTTACTGAATAGTGATAACTTATGTAAGATAATTATCCCTGCATAGAAAAGGTTTTCTCTGTTTCAGGGTTTTGCTACGTTTTCCATAATGATTTTAAATTAAATTAGTCTGCCCAATTCTTAGCATCCAAAACATTGTAATTCCTCTAGCGTTTTTTAGTAAATATTCTATAAATACCACTGCAAGGATCAAAAGAATTTGGAAGGTCTTAGAGGAGAGGAGAAGTGCATCTATGAAAGACTTTTTAAAGCAAATAAATGAAGATTATTCCTTCAAGGCATTAAATCTAATCTTAAATCTCTGAGAGCCATTTCACTCTCATAGATTTACCTTGTAAAACAGACAATATTAACAATTTCCTGTTTTCAGCCATTAGAAAAGGAAATCACAGGGCATGATGGGCTATTTTTGAGAGGGTGTTGGTGATTTTGTTGGGGTTTTTTTTCAGGGAAGGCAGAAACGAACTACTTACGTAGTATTGATTCTAAAAGATTACAAGTTAGTTAGCCTTCTCTGAGCATTTGACTTCCCTTGTTTAAATACAGTTTTGACGGGAATGTTTTGGTGCACTCTGAGGTCAGTATAAGTCCCTTTGACATGACATAGTTAATATATCTATCTCATCCAGAAAAAGACAGACAAAGATATATTTTTCAGTCAGCAAAAAGACATCTTTTCAGAAAAAGAAGAAACAAATTCGAGCGTTAGCGCCACCACCCGGGAAACCCGGGAGGACAAAAAGTGATGATGATTTGGTTACCTAAAAAACCCAGTGAGAACAATTCTAAAAAAACTTTAAAAACTCGAATAAACCAAACAACACAACAACTTCACTGTGATGTCTAACTGTGTGTAAATCTTTTGTCTTGAAAAATAAAAATAAAGTTAGGATTATACAAGTTATCAATGTATTAATGATCTCCTGGGCCTGATTCACTGCCCACTCTCCCCAGCCCTCCCCTACTTTTACATATTCTCCAAGGTAATAAGCCTGCCACCACTAATGTTATAAAGTAGTAATTGTGCCTAATTGGTAGGGAGGTGACAGACCATTCTGGTAATGTTGTGAAACTGTAAGAAAGGAGGAGTGAGAACATTCACAGACCCAGCAGTAATTATCCACTAATTTGGCCTGTTTGTGTGGGGACAGCTCATTATAGCCCTTAAGAAACCTCAGAATAAAGAGAGAAAGTAGGTAGGAGGTAAGGTTAAATAATTAGTGTTCAGCAGATTTTTCTTTTTCTTCTTTCTTCTTCTCTTTAATTCAAAGAAGAGGATTAGGGAGGGAGAAATGTGATGAGTGTAACAATTGGGAATGATGTAACATCACCTTTTAAGTGAAGTTTACATATTTGAAAGCAAATACCAATAGTTTACAAGGCACTGCGGGAAAAATTATATATTTCAGTAGTCCTTTTCAAGTAGGACAATACTTAACAATTTTAATTTTATGGCATTAATCTTATGCAATTCAAGTATTTTGTAAAACCAAATTTTAGATTGAAATTGAATTTTTAACTCTTGCTTTCTAGTTATTTTATATTTTTATTGAGTATCCAAAAGTGTACTTCAATCCAAAGTGTAATTTTTTCACATTTCTATAAAGAATATAATCCAGATTTTTCTAATCTCTGTTGTTTCTTCAATATAAAATAGTGAATGAACTGTGGTTGAGAGGCTTCACTTTAAACCTTTTGGTTGCTTTTCCTCAATTCCAGATACTAGTTGGCATTGAAGGGATTTAGTTTAGTTTTATTTATAAAGATTACTGAAATTAGATCTATGGAACTAAATTTTGCTTCATTTAACCACCATTATATTTTTTTTCTTTAAACAATATTATCATGAGTTAATTCTACTAATATTTAATTAGGACCACATATTTAAACGGTAAGTATATTGCATTTGATTCTAAGGTTTCTGTTTAGTGTCTGAAATTCATACTAAGTTTTAAGCTTCAGGTAATGTGTCTTTTTCTTCTGTCCCCTTTGCCTTGTCCATCCAACCCAGGGTTTCAAAAATCCTGCAGCCTGGATATCCTGATTTTGGTCTAGATGAAAGGGGTAGTTAATTTGTACAATCAGTCCAAACCTTGGCCTCTCCTCTTAAAACACTAGTCAGTACAGCAATTAATACTCTGTCTGTTTTTTTGTTGTTTTAAATACAGGCACCTGCTTTTCCAAACTGAGTTGCTACCTCACTCTGTATACGTCACCAAACAGCCAACAGATGGTGATAATGTTCATTTTCTGTGCTTAATGTAATGTCCTTCAGCAGAAGGGCTGAAGAGAAAGGGGGATCAGACAAGAATATAAAATTGGTTCTTCTCCATCCTTACTATTGCCAAAATATTATTGTCACAAATGGGACTGTACAGTTTAAATACAGAACATGTTGTTGATTAATATAACCTCCTATTGCCAAACAAATTGGCTTCTTTGGGGACATTGAAGGGTTCTTTACAATAGAATTTCACTTATGTGGTGTTCTTTTTATCTTGTATTTGTAAATCGTAAATGTCTTATCTACCCTGTTGATCTATTCACTTTCTTACACATGTTGCATAGGAATTTCTCACATGTCATACATGTATAAAAGAGATTATATTTATTATAATAAAAAAACTTATTTGATGTTATTATAGATTATGAGTGAGCACTGATGGGACATTCTCCTTATCCACTTTAAGTGAAGAGAAAAAATCAGAAATTCGGGAATTAATAGCAATTGGAGAGTGACAGGGAAGAAAATTTGAAACTTGAAATAGAAAAAATGGAAAATGCAGTGCCATCTTTTATTTTAACACAGCTTTTGGCTTTCGATGGTTTACGACTGCCTTGAAAATTTTTTGCTATCTATACGTATCTGTCATAACAATTGAAATCTAGTTAATCACAAAAAGTTTGTTGTAGAAACACACTGAAAAGTATTTACAAATAAAGAAAGACTGGGGGGGGGGGGGGGGGGAATTCATAGAAGAAAGATCATAATGCCTTTCTTCATACCAGTCCACTATGTGGGCTGTATGGCTTGGTGTACAGGATAGATCTGTTTTCTATCAAGTGAGACAGAAAGGGTGTACTGCTGCTATAAAAGCTTCACAGATTTTCTTTGTCAGTTTAAGAAAAAAAAGAAATAAGAATCCTTAGATTTCACAGAAGATAATACAGTAAAAAAAGCTTTCTTAAGTAAAACCTAGGACAATTCAGACTTAATAAATATATGGACTTCATTTATTTTGTGAAAATAGAAAGAAAATTTTGTGTCTTTTGCAATTCTGACATCTTTGTTCTATTTTCATTAGTTTGTTAAGTTTGCATTTACTGCTCACATTGCAGCCATTACCAAAGAAAAACGGATGTGTAAATGTTTGGGCCAGAAATCAGGGCTTTGAGTATTCCCTGAAGCATCATGAGTAAATTGCTGTCAGTAATTTACCTCTACTACAAATTAATGCCAACATTTCTACCCATACTATTTGGATATCCCTTCCCAACTTTTATCACATTATGAAACTCTCATCAAAGCCGTCTATGTTGTGTTTTCTGCTTGAAAATAAGATTTACGGTTTTTTCCAAAGTAGTTTGCAAATTTATTTTGCTTTATTTGTGGCTTTTACAAGTGATAGGTTAATGGAAAGGAATGCTCAGAAGCAGAAGAGCCAGAAATCTGCAGCAGGAAACCGTAGTGTTCCTTCTGGAGGTCTTTGCTCTGAATGTTCCTGAAAGTCTCAAATACACAACAGAAAGAGAGGTGTTAATAAGTATGAAGTCTACTTCATATTCCTCAATATTTAAGTCTTCTTGTCCTCCATCTTCCCTTGTAAAAGAAGGTTCTGTTGTACCCTATGTCTAAATTTCAAAGACATATTGCATGAATAAATGTACTCAATATTGTGGAGGTTTCAGTTATCAAAACCAAGGGTGCATGGTAAATCTGATAGCATAAAAAGCTTGAGAAGTCATAGATGGTCAAAAAATAATGCAAAAAGTGATAAGATATCTGTACATTTCTGGGAACCTGCTACTTTTACTCTTTGGCTTATATTTCCCAAAACTGATATTTGATCTCAAAATCACTGCAAGACCTTTTAAGAAAAGTATAGCTTTACACACATTTCGTATTCTATTTTTTTATCACTTTCATGTTTATTAAGTTTTTAATATACGAAGTTTTTAAGTTATTCTAGTCCAAGGTACTGGACTATCCTGTATAGTCTTGATGTCTTATGAACCCGTGCCCTGAAAAGCCCTTGAATTCTCCAAAACACATTGCATCAATGTAAGCTATAATATTAACAGGCTGGTTTATAAAGCTAAATGATTATGATCCATCACAGCAAACGTTTTGCACTTGGCAGATCAAGACATTGGGCTGAAAGAAGGCATAAGACACACACACAAAAAAGTCAGCTCACTGACCTTTCTGCATTTTGAATTTTCTCCAACAAATGGGTGAGAAAAATCTGGCTTACAATAACCATATTTTTATGAAAAAAATTAATTGCCAAAAGATATTGATAAATGTTCCCTTTTCTTTCAAAAAACCCCAAACCTTTCAAAACTCAATAATGCTTTCTAAAAAAAATTCAAACAAAACAGAAATTGAATTTTTTGTTATTTTTAAGCACAAACAACCTGATGATTAACAGAAAGATTTTTAAAAATCTAGTATTGACACTTACAAGTAATGCTGCTTCAGGTAAGAAACCACAGCTACAGATGAAATACAGAACCTGGAAAATTTCTGAAGAAAAGATGTACACCTGCAGTGTCCTAGGAAGTTAGCTTCATCCAAATAGTAGACACTGTTGCTGGGAAGATTCTTGCAAGGTAAGGGGAGAAAAACATTCATTTTTTTTAATCAGTTGAAGAATGTGTTCATGAAATGTGAGAACAGCACTGGTTGTAAAGCATTTAGAAAGGACTGAGTTAGAAAATAGGGAAGTAGGACATGCTGCGGGAGGCAATGAGCACAAGTACAGAAGTTAGAGACAGAAAGTATTTATTAGTTTTTTAAGTAGATTAGGAAATAGCAAGTAAAAAGGTGTCACTAGTGTCTACCAGATGAAGCTGATAGATTTACTTCAAATTGAGAGAAATAGCCAATAAATTTTTCTGGTTTATATTGGCTGGAAAACCTAAACAGTGTATTCCTATCATATGGCAAGGAGTTTCATTTTCCTTTCAAGAATAATGGAGCATGTAAAAGCAGATACCAAACAATATATTTTAACAGAAAGACAATTTAACTTGCATTCAGCTTTGTAAGTCTTAGAAAATCAGGAAAAAAGAATATGGAAAGAAACGTAACATTGTACTAAAATTTGAGGAAGGATAAATCTTTTGATTTAAACACCCCTATACCTTTTGAGCTCATGCTATTCCTGATGAAAATCAAGAATGGAATACCTAGCATGAGACATGGACAAAATTAATGAGATATTGAAAGAGGGTAGTATGTCAACCAACATGGGTTTATGAAGAGTAGATCTTGTCAAACTAATATTCTTATAATGTTTCATATTTCTAGGGGTTTTTGTTAAAATATACTTAATAATCTTTGGCCCTGTTACAGAGTAATCCTCTGCATTTGACTGCAGGCATAAAATATGAATCAGACATAGAATATAATTGTGGTTCACTGATCACAACTTGATTTACTGCTGAATATAAAAAAAAATAACTGGGAATACAATCTTTTTCCAAACATGATTTTGTTGGAGCTCAGATATTAGTAATTAGTCCAATGCTATTTAATACAGTATTGATGAAAATATGAAATCATTAATCATAGACTCTACTGATGACAGAAATCCTAAGAAAGTGGTGAACAGTGAAGACAACAGATGACAATGACAAAATAATTCTTTATGTATTGGTGTATTAGACAGAAATAAATAATATTTTTCAATGCAGCCAAACATGGGGGCTGCAGCATTCATGGTCATGATTAAAGAAAGAGAGCTCATTTCTGGGCAGTGTTTATTCAAAACATATGAAAGAAGAGGTGAGCTGTTTACCGGACAAGAGGTTGTAAAATCATACATGGGTTTCAAGAGCTGATCTTCCTCATGACTCTGTAGAGCAGGACATGCTAAGCAGTAATAATGAAGAGATCTTTTTGTGATGTAGCTCATATAATCCTAAAATATTGCCGCCTAAATCGTTTATTTACTTTATCCTGTGAGAGACTTGACAGCACCATCACTGATAACTATAAATCATTAGTCTCTCAGAGGAAATACAAAGTTTACGTCACTCTAAACCTCTATTCTTTCTCCTGAAAAAAAAACAAAAAACACTAAATCTCATTCAAGGCCTAATTCATATACAGAAAATTGTTCCAGGTGTTTCTCTAGGCTGAACTTGCCTTAAGCCTCAGACCCAAATGTCTAAGGAACTACTTAATGGCAATACCTTCAGTCACTTATCCAACTGAAAGGGAAATAATCTTACTAAAAGTAGTAACTGTAAAATAAATATGAGAACAAATCTTGAATCTACTAATGTAGAACAATACTTTTTTTTTTTTTTTCCTGTCTTCAGAATTTCCAGAGTCAAATTAATGGACATTCAGTGATTTTAAATCCTGTGTCGCCTTGTGCATGTGGAACAAACAATTCTTGTATTATTCACAGCTTGAAAGTACAAATTAAAACTGGATTAGTCAAATAAAGCATGTTGTATTGTTTTGGATGCAATCTGGGTGAGACAGGACTTGACCCAAAACTTTTAAAAGAAGACTGCCACAAATTATCACACAAAACCAGAAGAAAATGTGCCTTTTGCTTCACCATACCTGGAATTTGAGATGTTTTTCAGCTTGATTACAAGTATTTTTGTGAAAAAGACAAAAAAAATGGCTTATTTTAAAAGAATAGCGTCAGATATATTTTTTTAAATGTGGCAAATCTTTGCATGAGGTGTCACTATTTAAAAAAAATAACCATCCAATAAAAAAAAAAAACCCAAAACCAAACAACCCTAACTAAACTCTCAAATAAATATACTAAATATTATTTGACTATTTTCTTTTAATTTTCTTTTAAATGACACATGAAATAACAAGCCATATACATCTGATTCTGGACAGCAATATCCCAGCTGGATCATTTAGTTTGCATTTAATTATTTTCCTACCTACATTCCAGCAAAAAGGTTTGAAAATGTTGTCACCTACAGACAGAAACCTATTACATAAACATGTAGTAAGTGTATCTCATTTACTAATCTGTAATTATGTCTACCTCACCACACCACCATTTGACATGTAAAAAGTGTGTTCATGGGCAAGTACAGCTTTAAAGTGTGCGGTTGAGTTACTTTCTGCCTGATTTAATCATCCGTGGTCAAAGAACACAAATTTAATATTCACCACCGAGATTATTAAAAGCTTCAGTCCAAGTGCTGAGGCTGAGATATCCATGCCTAAACATTCACATGAAAATTTCTCTGTACAAGACAATCTTTTTTTCTACTTTCTCACTTTTGAATTTCTAGTAGATAACTGTTGGGAGAGGATTTTTTGAGGTTTATATCCAAAAAATTTCCACAAATTTCTGACCACAAAATACAATGCAGCAACCTTAAAAACTATGGTAACATTGAGCCAGAGAACTCTGGAGAATTCTGTATAGATAAATGGAAAATAATTCCAATTAGATAAAATATTTTGTGGAAAAAATTACTCTTTTGAGATACTAGGCAAGGTAGTAGGGCACAAACTAGTAAATTTAAATCATTAAAGGAAAACAGAAACAGTTGGGCAAACCCATAATGTCCACAGAACTTTTTTCTGTGATTCTACCTCTAAAACCATCATGTTCAAAGGTGCCAAAAGAACAGCCTTCTGGACAGATCTCTGTGCTCCACTTGGATCAACAGTGGTAAATGTACTGTCAATGTCCCAGGAGAAAATGTACCATGGGAGCTCTTTGTCATCTTAAATTTCTTACATTGCTTCGTACTGCTTTGATCTCAAATGTACTCATTGTAGCACTCTCCACCTGAGAAATGGATGTGTGGCCTCACAAATCAGGTTGTGCTTTAGAGGAGAAAGAAACTTACCGTGTTTGCTATCAGAATCTGATCTCTTGGACCTGCTGGTTCAAGCACAATTTTCTGAAATCACAATTTTTATCTATTTTTTAAAGTAGCGTTGAAATGGTTTCCAGTGAAATCTTTTACATGCTGGTGTTTCATTGATTTTTTTCCATTCAGTTACAATAACCAAACAGGCAAGGAACAGTGGTTTAAGTGGAAATTCAGTTCCACTGAATTACACAGCAGGTGACCAGAGAGAGCTGAGTTCTTTGCTTAAGAAAATGAAAGGACTGAAAAAACCTGTTCCTCAAATATATAAACTATTGGATATCAGAGCTGCAACATTAAAAAGAAAACCAATAAAACCAACAATCTTCAGAGTCCAGAAAAGCCTCACCCAATTTGTACTACAGAAAAAGTCATAGAAATGGATAGACAACCAGTGTGTTTACGTTTGAAGCCAGAATTCTTGTCTGTCAGGTAAATTAAAATGTCTCTGTCAGGAGGTGAAATGACACCTACCAGCACGACAGAGATTGGATAACAAATGAGTGGACAATTTGACTTGTTGATTATCTGCATACAATGTTAAGAGAATTGACAACCACATTTAAATCCATTCTGGTAATATTTCTAGTCAGTGCATGTAAAATATATATGGTTTATAATAAATTTAATGTATTGTTTTGTATACACGTTTATATACACCTCTAAAAAGAAAGATCATTCTATTCTTTTATGAATGTGGGAATAGGTCTTGGGACCTATTTCTGGGTTTGAATTCTTCTTATATTCAATTTTGTAAACTGTGTACAGGTGGCTTCTTTCAGCCTTATAATTGCTCTGATCAATAGATCACTTCTTGTATAGGAAAATACAGTTTTTGCAGAAAAAGTCTAATTTTTCTGAGTATTGGTCCCAAGCCACTGTAACTACACTGGTTAACACTTTGCTTGCAGATAAAAACAAGGCGTAGCGATAAGGAAAAAAGATCCTTAGTGCATTCTTTTCACATGAGGATCTTTTCCTTTAATTCTTTGCCAGTTTTTATTAGAAAATGTTTGTTTATAAGAACTGTTCTTCTTATAGTTTAAAGTAGGAGTCCATCTTTGTAATGCCTTCATTTAGATATTTTTTTCTTTTAGATCCCATCACTGTCCACACCCTTATTCCTAACGTTGAGAATGTTTATGTCTTGTAGGAATGTCTCCTGGCTACGAAATCTGAAATTGTGCTATTTGAAGTATTTAGGAATTTTTGAAGAGGTCTTCTAAAATTTGTTACAAAATTTATTCTTGTTAGAATATTATTGCTACTTCAATATGTATTGCAAGAACTAAATTACAGTGGTGTTTTATCTACCAGTACAACATTTTTTTAATTAAACTGAAATTACGACAGGCTGGCCGGAAGAAAAGCGCTATTTAAGCAGAAATACAGAGAGAGAGACTAAATCATCCTTCACATTTATTATTCATGTTGAATAGTAAATTATTCTATTATCAATTTCTGTTCAATTTATATTCTAAAGACCACTGATGGGAGTAAAAGAGCAGTTACAGGAAGTGGGTCCTACCATTTCCTGTGGTCTTCTCTTTCTCACAGTGCTGATTTAATTTTGGGGGAAAACAAAGTCAGTTATTATATTAAGTCTTAAATCCAGCTATATAATTTTTTTTTGGCCCAGATACAAACCTAGTCGAATTCCAGTGAAATCAATCAACAATGAGTTTTTCCTACTTTAATAAATACAGGAGGGTGTGCTGCTGAAAAGGTAAACCTGTTAGAATCTGCTTATACCGATGTACGTTTAGAAGAAAGCTGAAATAAAATGTTGCAGTTGGTAGGCTATAAAGCAGAACTGTAATAGACCTGTCTAGATCCAAACACTGAAGGCCCTTCTCTTTAAATGTGAAGACCATCTGTATAATTTCAGATATATTTTTCTATAAGTCTGCCCTGAGGCTTGGCTATGGCCTATGACTTACTGATTTAAAATTAAGTTAATGCATCAAAATACCCTTCATGTCCTCAAGAACTTATCTGAGGCAGACTGCATGTTAAAGGGTACTTTAAGGCCACATTGAAATAAACTTTCTGAAACTCTAAATTTCATAGAGGCACTGAAAGCTGCTTTGTAGAGACCACATATCTCTCTCACTGTCACAGTGCTATACAAGATACTGCAATAAATTCTGAGTCAGAGGCACATCTTCAAACAGGTAGTTCCAAACATGTGAATAATCCAAGTGGAAATAATTACAATAAGTCCATCTCTAAGTACCAAAATATTAAGTAGTATTAAGTATTTTATATTAAGTATATTAAGTATTAAGTATTTTATATTAATATAAAATATTAAAGTACTAAAAATATTTAAATGCTTTGATTAGTCAGATGTTGGTTTTCCTTTCTCAAGATGGACAAACAGGACCCTTCTAAAAGTCTAATGATAATGTGAAATTTTTATCTTTACTTCACTGGAATTTAATCTGAGACTCAACACAAGAGAGCACTGATTAGGAAAGTTACCTTTTTGCACTCTTAATATAACTATTTGGAATACATGTGATGCAGGATTTATGAAGGATAAGCAAAAAAAGATTGACATATTTTTTCAATATTTTCAATACGTATTGGTACTTGATAAAAGCCGCCCAGCAAGGGGAATAAAATGATATTGTTCCAGCTCTAACTGGTATTTTTTTTAACTTTTAAATTTTCATAATAAAGGCAAATACTTAGGGGTTTTTAAAATCAGACATTAACAAAGTACATAGCACTTCAGATCCATCTCACTGAAATTACGTGGTAAGAGTCTTAAGTTGTCTCTGCAAGCCAAGGGCTGATACATTCAAAACTTAATTTAATCTGGAAGTTTTCACTTTTATATGTTGATTACATAAGGGACTGAGGTCAATAAAACTCCTGTTCTAGGCTTTTCACTTGTATCCTGAGGCTAGGTAGGATGAGTCTGGACCAATTTATTGTATTCTCTTGCTGGAGTGACATGTACAAGGATAACAGGAACGCTGTAAAATATTCACTTTTAGGTACAATGCAAACACAGTTTGAACTCTTGTGTCGAGAAAAGGATGGCATGAACACCCAGGATCTCTCAGCATTCCTTGTTGCCTTATCAATGCCTCCGACCTCTGGCTCTGCCTTGCACTGCCTGCCTTATCCCCAAGTCCCACAGAGCTACAATTTAGTACCTTATTCTTCTGCCTGGAGGATTGTGCACAGCAGAAGTGTTCACAAATTAGTAGAAATACAACAAATTTACTACTAAAAAACTTTTAGACATGTATATTAGAGTCATTCAGACTACTGCTGCTGAGAAGCTTTTCCCCACCCTCCTTCATCCTCTCCAAGGATGCAAATCAGTGTTCATCTGGTTTTATTCTGTAGGGATATTCAGGTGTCTCTGTATTAGTCAGAGATGTGTGTTTAAAATAGATACATAGATACATAACTATAATTATAATAATAATGGCAATAATAATAATTATAATAGTACAACTCTCAAAGCCTTCCACTAGGACATCAAAAGACATTGTTTTTAAAACTGCTGTCTAGGGAAGCGACTTGAGACCACAAAAGCTTCAGCAAGAACCATGAAATTTCTCAAAGTTCAGGTACTTTACTTGATTACACGACAGTAGTTTAGGAACTCTCTTTGTGGCAGGCATTGCTTCACAGACCTGACAGAATGGATAGAGAATGGCCCTTGTGCCTGATCCATAACAGTCATTGCCTGTTACACACATTTCAAGATTCATTCGAGCTATGAAGATAATCGAGGCAGCCGACAGTTACCCTGCAGCTGCATGGATTTATGATGGCACTGTCAAGAAAATGAGCCAAAATGATACAGTAGCTGGCTTTAGCTGCAAATAACGTGATAGGCTGTACAGTAGTAGTGTAGCAGCTGCTGTCATTGCAGGTAATAGGCTATAAAGAAGGCTGATAGCAATACCTGTCATTTCTTAATGGCTGACTTCACTGAAGAGCTTTTGTGGCCTTTAACATGGAGATAATAGAAGATACAACAAATTTTACAGCTTTCACGTTGCATTCATAATTTATCTTAAGAGTACTGCCCCAACAAGGACAACAGTTGTCAGACTGAGAAAGTACAGAACTGGCTTTGAATAGTGAGAGATTGTCTATTATCCAGAACAGAATTCAAGTACAGGAAAGGCTTCTACAGTGTTAAACTCAGATTTCTGTAGCAAACATTCTTCAGTTTGCCGCAGATCTGTTCCAGGATATATAGTGGACAGGGGCTCCTTATGTAGAGATTTGATTTTTCAATCAAGGGAAAAATGTAGGAAAACAAACACTATGACCCATTTTGCATTTCAGTACGAAATATGGTCTTGTGCCAGATAAGCCATAAACCTACAGAAATGGCTTTGCGTGCATCTAAATCTGTATTATAGCAGCTGAGATTGGTGATATATTATTATGACAAGAGGCAGGCCCATTTCTTTACAAATTAAAATGGGAAGCACCTATTAACTACTTAGGTTATAATTTTGGTCAAATATGAGACTGATTGGCAAAGTGAATAGAATATATTTAAATATGTGATTAGTCAAAGTCCTATAAATTTTGTCTTTGGCTTTGTACTACTTAGGTATTCAACTTTATCTCCGATTATTTTTAAAAACTTTTCTGCTTCAAATCCGTTCCATCATGACCCAGTTGGCCAGAAGATGGCTTCTGTCGTAGTTTGTAAATGCCTCCTAGACCTTGGTACATTGACCTTCATTGTTTTTCATGCAATTTTCCATTGCAGTTTGTTTGAGCTTCTAGTTAGTGGTGTAGCATTCCAAAATTATGAGCTTCTCTCATAGAGATGCCTTCAGCACTTGGAGACTCTAGCTAAATGGGGATGACAGTTAGGATCTCATTTCAAAAATTATTCAGACCTATTGTGGAAATACTTAATTTTAGACTCCCTCTTTCTATCTGTCCTTAATGACTGCTTCTAACTTATTGGTGAGGACCAAGCCTCATCAGTGCTGGTAGCTGTAATATTTGCACCAAGATCCTAAGTTTCTTTAAGTTGTTCAGATTGGAAGGTAAGCCCAAAAGCATGACCTATCTGCTCGGAGACATGTAGTCTTGGATGTGAATAAAGACAAGACAAAATCTTTGGCCTTGTCAAAAAAGAAAATGAACTATAGATGTCTTGGAATGTTTTTACTGCCAAAATTTTAATGATTTTATCATTTTGGTTTTATTACACCCTGCGCGAAGGTAAGAAATACATGCTTTTGCTTGGTGCCTTGAAGAAAGCATTGAAAGCATACTTATACTTAAATAGCAATTTAGTAGGTAGGGTGGTTTTTTTGCAAGTTCAGACAGCTTTTAATCATCCTTGGACTGAAGGATTTTCAACAGTTCTATGAGTCTTTATGTCTGTAGGCAGAGTATGATTGTGTATGTATCTGGTATATGTCTGACAAAATATTAGAGCTGTTGCAATATAGTAATATGTTTTCTTTCTGGAGGCTTGACCTCTTGGTAAATATTTCTACAGTTCCAAAAAAACTATATCAATGCTTTCAAGTGCACAGGTACATACCAGAGATAACCTAAACTCAAACACATGCCTAGTGACATGTCCAGCATTTGGCTGATAAGGAAACATAACACTAGCTTAAATCCACTTTCTTCCACTATTCTCTTCTGTTCTTGCACCAAACAAGGTTTGTCAGATCTCAGGACTTCAGCGGAACAATTTAATCTCACAATATTTAGTAGAGTATTTGATTATGCAATGCAGTTTTTTTAATGCATGTGAATTTTTAGGACCAGTCTGTACATACATAAAAATATTCTATGGTATTTTGTCTGTATATATCAAAGCTCTAAAAATATCACATAAAATCCTGAGTATTCTCTGTCTTCATAAGCCACTTGCACTGCCAAGACCTTTTAAAAATTTTAGCTCAAATATATTTTAGATTCACAAACAGAAATGTAAAGATAACTGTTTGAAGGGGTAAGCCCAAATTTTTTTTTGTAAATATCAGTTTTGCAAAACTGTTGTCCCATGCTCTCATGCTTATTTTTGTTAATGATTCAGGGCAATTGAAAGTAGAGAAAAATCTTTGCAGACATGTAATAAAGAGCTTTACTTTTGTTCAAAGAGATATAAAAGCATCCTCTGTCACAGATGTTGTATCAGGTTTTTATCTCATTCTGAATTGGTGAGGTCTTTATTTCTGAGAATTTTCTTTTGTTGGTTGGGTTTTGTTCCTTTGATTTCTGGGTTTTTTTAGTATAGACAAAGGATAGTTGTGTTTCAAAATAAATCCTTAAGGACTTTTAATTTTTTCAGTTAAGCAAAGAGATAACTCTGTTACAATGCAGAGGATTTCACATTTTGTCAGTGAAGAACTTCTCTGATCATTGAGAAAAGCAAGTTAGCTTGTGCCAAAAGGGTTTGTCCTGAACTGCTTTGTACAGTTTGCACCACTTAGTAGTCAAAATACTATTGTTCTATTGTTTAACAGATAACTTCATCAGCTGGGCTGTCATCTTCAGCTCAGCAACCAGATGAGGCTCTCTTGACCTGTGCTTTACTAGTGTTTTTTTCTCCCTGCAGTAACTGAACATTGAGCTGACAACCACAAACACTTGTGCACAATTAAAAAAAAAAAAAAGTTACATATTTTTAAGCTGTAAATGCACAGCTGTGAAATTCAAGAGAAAGCTGTACAATTTTCACTTGCAAATTTATGGATTCATGAAGTAACATCATTGTGGCTGGTGTATGATATGATTGCTGGCTCTTTTCCTATTCACCCTGCCTTTTCCTACCTTTCCGCTATTCTTGGGAACAAAGCCACTATCTTTGGTTTATTTATCACTAACTAAGCTTTAATTCTTATCTAAAAATTATAATGTAGAGGATAATATTTTTGATAAATTATTTTATTCTTCACTTGCATCCAATATTATAATTATTTGCACTTGGTTTTTAAAATATACTAACTCACATTTAGCTTTTGATAGGGTGACAGGCAAATCTCTTTTCTTCCAAGACCTATCTTCTCTCTCAAGATGAATGTTATAGGATGTGAAAATTAGTGGTTCATCCCTGTTATCTGTATATTTGTTTTCTGTGATAGTAGTATACTTTATATGACATCTGAGATTTTTTTGTTTTAATTTAACTTAAAAATTAATCATGCTATTACAAAAGGTCTTAGAGCAGTGCCAATTCTTGCTTATATCTAGGCTGTGAATGCTAATGCCCTTTAAAATTTGACAGTACCTGGAACTGTCAGAACCAGCACTTCTAAGGCATTTCATTTGTACTGTACTTAATTCAGTGCCACTGTCTCAATTTAGACTGGTTCAGACTCTCTCACAGTTAAGTCTCCTTGCAAAGAGCCTAGTTGGAAAAGTTCAGAGAGGTCCTGAAAATGCCTGTAATTGGTAGAACCTCAGAGTCAGGGTAATACCGCTGTGAAAATCATGGGCAGTGACATTCAGCCCTTGACCTGAATACCATTTCCCAGTTCTGAAATGATAGGACTCAAGGTATATTTCCCTTTGCTCTTATAGCTTCCTTCAGCAGAAAGATATAAACCACTCACAAATATTAAGGATGATGTGGTAATTGATATTCATGCTGTGACTTATCGTATTCACCTTCTTTTTTCACTATTGAACACTGTGTTGCTTTTCCTTAAAAACTGTGGACTGTGTTGCCAACATGGGGAGTGGTTTGGGTGCCAGGGTGGACCACTGACCAAAACACCATGCCTACCACAAAATCTTTTCCATGACACTGGTATTTGGCATAAATCCTTCTACCATGATACACCATGCAAAACAAAATATACGTATTCAACAAGTCACATATACACTACTAAAACAGACACTATAAAAATGAGGTGTGTAAGCTTAACAGCAAACCTTCTTCTTAGAAGCAGAAGTAAAACACATTTTAGCAGGGCTAGTATTAGAGAAAGGGTCTCTTTTAATGAAGTACAGCTGATTTTTTTTATATTTCTTTTATATAGCACTTTCCCTAATATGACTTGAGCATGTTAAAGTTCATAGCTAATTTAGCAATTCTTGTTGTTTCCTATGGATGGTTACATAGCACACAAGATGTGCTACATAAAAAGATTACCTTGGGTTTCTTAACTACTGGATATAAATGTACGTTGTAATGCACTGAATAGGCTAATTAGGAATTAAACATTCCTTTAAAATAATTTTAAACTCAAATTATGCTGACAACCAAATTTTTTTTAGCTCTTTCTCTAACAGTTGTGTTAGACATTGAAGAGCTGTGCTCCAAGTCTTGACACATTGTTCTGACTTATGCTCAATTGCAAAGCATGGCTCTAGGGAACAGTTTTGAACCAAAGTACCTGCTTATGACAGACGAACTCCAGATCTCCTGTTTTTAACTACAAGACCAGTATTCTCTTCCAGAATTGTAGAACCCTTCTCCTGCCCTTTCCCCTGTAAAATCTGCATCATACCTGCCCCCTCCTCAGGAGCTCTGAGCAGTAACACAAAAGGTGACAACCTTACATCTGGCTTTTTTTTTTCACACTTTGCTACATGTGAATTAACCGACAAAATTATCAAAAGAACTTTGAGCAGTGGTGCTTAGTGAATATCAGATGAAAAGCCAAAGTTAAAAACTGATTTCAGGACCATCTCCAGTAATCATATATATAATATTTCAGATGAGAACTAAAAGCACCAGCTAAAGAGAAAACATCTTCAGTGTCAGTGAAGTTAAAACATGTCAGCAGTGTTTTTTTCTGTGTATATTGTCTCAAATGCAGGAAAGAATGAATTGAACTCATATGTGAAACAAGGCAAGATTTTCCATCTGACTTCATCGTGTGTTTCTCCAGAATGCGTCCCCTATTTTCTGCCTGAACTAAAATGTGTGTGGAGACAAGCAAATACAAAGCAGGTCTGCACTGCTGTTACCAAATCGTTTTAATAAGACAAAGGTATTTTTTGTTTTGCCACAGTCATATCTTAATTTTAAGAGTCATTAACACACACTAGATCCCTTTGTTAAAGCAATCCTTGTAAGTGGAGGCGTTAACTAATGAGGGGCTTTGTGTGTTCCAGCGCAGCTGGCAGCAGAGATGAAGTAGCATTACAGTATATCAGAGAGATTTATACTGAGGATTCTTAATAGAAAGATTTTTGGGGACTTTGCCGTCATCTCCTTATAAATAATTAAAATTAACAAATTATCGTTGTTATAATTCAGGGAGTTTTGCTTTCTGTCAGCATCCACAGTGTAGTCAAGATTGTATTTCCTTTGTTGTTATTTGCAAGATTTTCCATTGTCTCGGAATATTTGCCCTTTGAATCTGCAGCCTCCTCAGAGGTCAAACTCCATTGTAGGTGCTGCTCTTCTCTTGAGGTGGCAGAACTTTTAAAGACTTGAACCCATTCCAGCTTTCTATAATGGAGATGTCATCGATTTAAGTATTTTTTAAAAATCAATGTTTTAGGGTAGAACAGAATAATACTTTCTGCTCCTGCTAATGTGATACCACATTAATGCTCCCTTACCTTTACTTCACAGAACATAAACAAAATGTTGAAACAATCTATTTTCAAACTGTGTATGTCTTCATCTTTATATACTAAAATTACATTTTAAACCTGTGTAATTTTGATTGCCTCAAATGTGCTGGACTGCTACAATTAACATCAGATAAGAAAGGATTCATCAAATGGTAATTCTTCAGCAATCATAGCACACTGCAACTTGTCCATGAACTTTATTTTTTCTGACTATTTAATTCATATTACCAAACGTGACTAAAAATTGCGGACAGAGTTTTCAAAGATGTTTGGCTGATTTGTGAGATCCCACTATTCTGAAAAATATAGACCATGAGTGGAATATCTTGTTCTTATATGTCAGAAGATATCAGCAATGAGATACCAGCCAATCTCTCATCCTGCACCTAGCTGAGGTTTGTACTGGTTCAATTAGCTCTGTTGAAACCCAACACCATCTGTAATTAAATAGTTCTGCTTGAATCCAAGACACCTCCAGTTGTCTTAGGAGTCTGGGTCTCAATGACTTACAGTGGCTTCAGCTTCCCAGTGCATTTTTACGATTTTGAAACTGTAGTAATATTAAAAGGTTATTAGCAAATATTATTACCAATAGTAGTATGCAGTGCCAAGCTACAGCAAGCAAACAAATTAATATTTAAAACAAAGGAAAATATGGAAATACATTTCAGAGGAAGGCAGAGAAGAAAAGTTTCCTCCTGGAAAATAAGACTGTCAAGACCTATAGGTGCCCTCACTGGAAGGTACTCAACAAAATATCAACAGGAATTGCTAGATTTCAGATACAGGAAATAGGGAAGGTCACTTTGGTTTTGAAAATCATCCAAATATTTAAGTATTTGAAAAGAAGAAAAATATGTTTATTAAATTAAATAGCAATTTTTCCATAAGCAATGAGGGAGAAATAGTCATAAACCAAACCATAACTATACTAGGTGTAGGAAGAGTGTATTTCAATCTTTGATCATGAGTTGAGATCAGAGTATTTTGCAGGAAAACAAAATTGCAAAATTTTTCTTCAGAATAATGTTTTCTTTTCTCATAATGTTTCTTTTCCTTTTTATGTTAGTCAGAAAAGTAACAATTATCAGAAAACTAAAGAAATCAACTTTCTTGCTTCTCCTCCATGTCTCTACTTAAAAATATAATATTTTTGAGAAAGTTTGCTGTTGTTTTCCTAAAAAGGCTTTTTTTTCAGAAGAGGAACTTCATGCTGAAGTTTTGAATAAATGTGAAAGCACCTAGGGTATCTAATGTAGCCATGTAAAAGGAAAGGGTCAGAAATCTCATTCTTGGCCATCAAGGTCCAGCTAGCCTAGGTCCCATGTGCACAGTTGCTACAGAGTTTAGCACATATATCCTATTAACTTAGTTTTAAGTGCTGGAGAGGTATTAAAGCATTTCTTAAATGACCCAATTCGACGGTATATTTAGTTATCAAAAACGTCCTTTTGTTTTGGCATAATTTCCACCTAACAGGATAAAACTTCTGAAAAAGTGTGAGATTCAACTGGTTATTCTGAATTTGCAAATTCTGAGATAAAGGTGAACTTGAATCTGAATGTTGAATATTTGGTCAGAGCATTTCCAAAGTCAAGGGACTTTTACCTCTATATAATATTAGGGGGTTATTTTCAGTGTTCAGAAGGAATAGCAAACCACTGTCTAACACTTTCTTCCATTGAAGACTGTTAGGATTTAGATTTTAACTTCTGTTTTACAACTAACTTCATCTCATGCAAATGACTAAACTCCTGGCACATAAATCTTTTCTGGATTAGCATTGCTGTGTCTGATAAAAATGACATAGAAGAGATTAATCAATATTGATAAGTAAGCAAATGTGATGTTTTCTTCCACACCTTTGCATGAGTTGCAGCTGAAGCACTGGGTGTGAAATCAGTGATTGTGTCATCCTGAATGCATAAAATAATCCTTTTTATCAAACTAGTCAAAGTAATCATTTCAGTAGTTCAGCAGTGTGTATAGAGTCATCCTTATTGCTAAGGGTCTGTCAGCAATTTAACCCCTTTTTCTATCCACAGATCGCATAACTTCACAACTAAAAATGCCCTTGTGGAAAATCATGATGCGGGGGAAAAAAAGGGGAAAAGAAGTCTTTTCAGGGAAAATTCTATTTTGCATGTTTATATGATTTCTTATATCTCTCAATGGTATGTGATCACACCGTGTGTGCTACATTCTCAGTAGACGTAGGTAAGGTGAGGACAGAGAAATAAACCTAAATTTGAAATGTTCCTGCCTATTTTTTCCACTTAAATTATAGCTTTGATTCTATTCTACACCAGCATTTTTTGCTAACTGTTTGCTTGTTTGGTACTGTATGAAAACCTTCTTCTCACTTCTATTAGGGGGAAGCAAGTTAAATCAGATGGATCAAGATGCATAGCTTCTCTACTCAGAGGGAGGGTAATGCCACGAAACAATAGCGCAATGGGAGTGAATGCTTATCAATAGAAAGTTTACTTTTGGCATTAAGAATTAATTTAGCTGAATTGGTGCAGTGAAAGTGGTAAACACAATCCCCCTCACTGTTGTTTGTCAGGGTGTATTATATCATCCTGGATTGCTTTGTCAATAATCTGCCTGGCCTGCAAGCTAGAAATCTAAGATTGCCAGGATGAGTGACAGGCTGGAGATAGCTGATAATTCTAAGGAATTGGAGGTGTAAAATCTTTAAGGACCATGTCTACAGTATAAATGCAAGGGTATCTCCACATCACTGTGTACTTACAAAGGCAACAGCATTGTTAATGGCAGCCTGTCTGTCCATCAAGTTTGCTTCAGGAGGATTTATCCCTCTTTCACTCCTTATCTTCTATGGTTGTGTTTATTTCTAAACCAGCTGCAGAATAAATTGTCTCTTGTCTTCACCTCCTACACTGAATACAATGATGTGTTCTTAAACCGTGGTATTTTTCAGGCATTTCTTTTTCAGAACAGAAACTTCTAATTTTGTTTGTATATGAGTATATTCAGGTTTTTCCATTTTAGACATGGTAAATACTGCTTGTTTGCTTTTTTGCTCCTTTTTTACAGTGCTCCTCTCAAGGTTCATAAATCTATTCTGTATTGCTAAGTTGTTTGAAATACAGAAGGGAAGACATAATGGAACTGGTTCAGGTGATTAATATGATGTGGATGTAATATGGCAAAAACTATTCTTTTGTATAACACAGGGTATATTCAGAAAAGTGACTGTAAAGATATCCTGACATTTCATGTTTGTTGAACCTTTCTCACACGTAGGTCCTTTGCAAATAAAATTTTTTTTTTTTCTAGCTGTCAGCTTTGCGAATTGAATCTGAAAGTCAAGTTACATAGCTAGTGGCCATGTAGTCATACTAAAAGTGACAAATTTGGTTAATTAGTCTATTGATTATGGCACAAGAGACAGTGTTAACATGTTCTCTCTTCTTTCTGAGGGCTGCAAAGTATTTTATAATCATAAGACTACTGAGATCACAGGGGTTTTTTAAAGTAAGATGTCATTTGCAAAATCACTTTTACAAAACCAGCTAGTGTGCACACTGACCTAGAGAGAGTTCAGATAGCCTTAATGCCTGCCTAAAATAAAAAAAAACAATTAAAAAGAGCAACTAATTGGAAATGTTTGGTTACACTGCTTTTTACATTGCCAGATATACAAGGTTTTCTTTCTAGTTCAGATCAAAATTAGAAATTGAATTATCAAAACATAAAGAGGATATTGTAAAAAATATTTAGTCTAATCACAAATAAAGATTATATCATTAAAATTCAGCAACTTACAGTGGTTTGCTTACTTTTTACTTAAAAGCTTTAAAAGGACTCCCAGAAAAAAAAAAAAAAACCAAACTTGGGTTTCCAGTGCATTTTATCAGCAATATGAGTTTTTACTTGTTTTTTAAATTTGTTTGGCAACAGTATGCTAATTAATCATGAATGATATCTCTGTTTTATCTTAATACTCATACTTCTATGAACACCTGTGAGTATATTCCTCTCTGTATTTTTTGTCAACTGAAAAATAGAATCTCTCAATAAATTCCCTATTTACAGTTTCCAGAATGCGAATCAAAAAATTACTTGTTAATTACTGAATGTTGATGTCAAAATCCTATTAGCCAGACACACATACACAGAGGTGAGTCTTTTATTTCTGCTGAAATTCATTACTGAATCCATGGTCAGAATTTATTTCTGAAAAAAATAGTCATGCATTTATAATATGTAGAGGTTACAATTAGACGAAACCTTTGAGACAGTGTAAGCTGTCACTTACAAGCAGCCAAAAAAAGCAATCCTGTCCTCCCATTGCTCCTGATTTCCATCTCCATAGCACGTTGGCTCTTTCGGAGATGCTTTGCAGTCTTACAGCGGACTAGACTGAGGAATTATGTGAATTAACATGGTGATGGCACTTGCTGTTCTTCAATTTATTTGTGATATAATATTATAATAGTGCATATAATTAATAATAATGACAATGACAATTATAATAATGATAATGATTATAATAATAAAATAATAATCTTAATAATGATAATGATAATGATAATGATAATAATAATAGTATCTGGGGAAATTCTTATTCAATTTTTGTTTTGCTTTCACATAAAATTATTTACTGACCTAGTTCAGCAAGCGGTCATAAAAACCCATGTACCTGCAAAAGGGAATAAGATGTGAAAGGGTGATAGTTCAGCCAGAAACAGGGCCAAAGGCAAAGCTGTTTCTTTTGATGTGGTCTCAGTTTGATTTAAATTGCTTATTGAATTGTACTCTAAAATACTCATCTCTCACTCATTTATTCTAATTATAGCATTTGATGTTACCAATAGCTAGAGTGGGAATAGTTATCTTTTATACCTATATTTCATGGAAAATAAAAGATATTTATCACCCAGACCTGAAGTCCCGTATCAGTAACACATTGAACACCAGTGCTGGATTTCATACCCCTCAATCATTTAATCTGTGGCTGTGGTATGATATATTGATGACATTGTCATTGATGAAATCAGGGAAATGGTAGCAATAGCAAGTAGCACTATTGAGTTAAACATTATTGAGAAGCATTTTCAAAGGTAAGGTTCTGTATCTGTAAATCACACATGAAGTATAATAGATGTGGACTCAGAAAAAGGTTTATTTACCACAGGTCAGCTACTCGTATAGAAGAACAGCATAGCCTTTGCTTTGTAAGACTACATCTCTTTCATAATTCATGCTGGAATAAAACATAGCAATAATCTCATTAGAAGGGGATGTATTTATAGCTAGGATATGTTTATACCTATTGTCTTGAAGTTGTACGCTTATGAGAATATACAGGCTTATATATAAAATTAATATAACATCTAAGGCACTCCCTTTAACCCTCCATTTAAGGTTAGAGATATAGCTGGGAAAGAAAAGAACTTTTTCTCTAGATCTAATTTTATTTAGATTGACCTTTGAAGAGCCAACAGCCTATTTGTTGACACCCTCAATTTTATCCAGGAAATTTTTCTTGTTTTTTTCCTTTTTTCTTCTTTTTTCCTTCCTTTCTTTTTTTTGTTGTTGTTTTTTTTCTCTTTTTTTCTTTTTTTCTTTTTTCTTCTTTTCTTTTTTTTTCTTTTTTTTTTTGTAACAGGTATTCATCTTCCTTTTAAACTGAGTTTCCTATGCCAAAGCAGCTACAGTCACTTCCTAGTGAGCTGAGCTTAGTCTCAGCAAACCATTCAGCAGTGTTAGTTGCTTGCAATTCTTTATTATAACTTTTTATAGTTATTTCCTCTACTTGACTATTGTATTTGACCTCCATCTGTCTCTCTGCAGAGGTTTGTGCATTGTTCAGCATCTGATACTCCTCTTCGTCAGAGGATTTTTTTGTTATCTCTGCTGTGTGCCAGGACCTCCTCTTGACATTGTGACAATGACTGTAAGTCACATTCTCAAATGCAAAGATGTCTTCAGATCACATCTCTTACCTCTTCTCCCCACTCATGATGCACCATGTAAGACAGGAGGGGAACTGTTCACAAGAATCATTGAAGTTAAACATTAGAGCTTCCCAAAACTTTATAAAGCCATGATTCTAAATGTAGAATGCATAACCACATCTGTTACAAATTATACACTTTAGGGTTTTTATTGAAAATATCTCCTGATCCCATAACAATGAAATAATTTTATTAGTTCAAAATATGTGCTATATCTTATCTAACTTCTGATTAATAGATCATTCATTGTTTTTTCATAAGTTACACCCTAGAAAAAGATGTTGTGAAAGTTCTTGACAAGACTTTTCAGACCAGTGCCTAACTTAGGTACTTATGGTAGTACTGGTGATATCTGGTTTAATCCCACTAACATGCTAGCGAACAATACCAGAGTCATAACAGGATTGTATGTATGTAAGTGTGCATATATCATCAATTTCCCAACATCCAGAACTGCCTTCAGAGGTACTGGGCTTCCGGGGCAAAGTATGGATTATTTTTCCTCTTTATGTCCAGAAATACATAGTGTTCGCACAGTTTTCATGGACCTTGAACTATGTGCAGAAGTCTCCCAAGTCAGATGATGGCTCAGAGGAGATACTATTCACATCATTTTCCCTGCAGATGTAGATCCACAGAAAATGTTTTTGACCTATGTTTTCACTTCAGCCAAAATGTAACAGATTACAGTGTTCGAGAAAAACTGTAAAATAGGCAGCTCTACAATTTATAGGAAGAAAAATGATGGTCATTGAGATAAAACTTTGTTATAACTGTTTTTATGTGAAATAAAGTCCACTAGCTGAATAAGTCTTTTGTGAGACATTTGACTCCTAAGCAGAACAAGCATTACCAGTCTAAGCAGGGGTAGCTGCAGAAGGTATTTATACATAGCTGAGATCCAGATACAAGATGGATTTGAAGTGACATGTCTTTGAGCAGGAAAGCTATTTACAAGATTGTTCTTCATCAAGGACATCCTATAACTAGATCACCTATAACAAGATAATCTCACGTGAGAGATAAACTCAACATGTGTTCCATGATGAAACAGTCCAGAAAAGTAATAAAATGCTGAGGAAAAACTGTGAACTGATCAGTTTGGAAGCACTGGATAAAAGCAAATTCCAACCTGCTTTGTACCTGAGTATTTGTGCTTCCTGTGCTCATTGCTCAGACAAACCTTCAGAGGGTGGCAGTTTTGGAGGGGTTCCTATTATTAAATAGAAAATGGAGACAGAATTTTAGGTTTGCAAGATGATAATATTTGGAAAGTGTACAAAAAGCTTTACTGGTCAAATATGTGTCTTTACTATAAATTTTGTATGTACTTCCAAACAATATAATTTTTTTTTTACTGAAGCAGTGGTTTTGGGATATAACTACTTATGCATCAGATTCTGCTACAGCATTAATTTTGAGTGCCAAATATCTATTGTACTTCTATCACAAGTGTTCCTATAGTAGAAGTTATCTACTTGCAAATGGTGGGGAAACACGGAACCTGAAAACTGCATTATAGATTAATATTCTGTGACTTTTATTAAAAAAAAAAAGTAATTACAATGTCACAGGGATGCTCAGCATGTGATGTTTTAGCAAGAAATAAGGAAATAAAACCTCTGATATTGTTATAATACAGTGGATTTTTATGTGTTTGGATTTCATTAGCAAAGCACTTTAAAAACATTAACAGAATCAATCATTCAAAGAGCCAAAAGAAGTAGTTAATACTTGATTCTGTGACAGAGAGAACTCAAGTGCCCTGCTCAAGGCTGTGGAAGGACACAATGTCAGAACCAGAGTTATGGGAATCAGAATTTCCTATTTCTCAAGCTGGTTTGTTTTTTTCCTATTAAAAACTGAATTGTATTCTCTTCCTCAGCAGGTAGTCAGTTTGTCATAGACATGAATATTGGTGACTCAATAACAATCTTCATCAAAATAATCCTTTAGAAATCAGTATTTGCCACAACAATATCCTGTAGCAGAGAATGCCACAGATGAATGATGTCTTCATGTAAGTCAATACGAGAGTAATGAGGAGCTATCACTTCTTATATGAAAGCTCTTTATTTCGGGAAACATTACTTTATGTTACTGCGACTGCAACTACTACACAGCAATATTTTTCTCTTCCTGGCAAACCCCACATTAATAGTTTAATCTGAGTTTTTTGTTTTTTTTTCTTTTGTGTCTTTTGCTAAGACTAAGACTAGTGTCGCTCTGGTCGATCTTATGGCAGAGAACACCATTGTTAAAGCAGTAAGTATGTGTTGAGCGATAGTCATTATGTAATTGTTTCAGGAATAGTGAACTGAATTTTTTATACTATTGATCTTTTGTTGGGTACTGATATGCACATGCAAATTTAGGATTTAAATATGGTGCTTGAGAAGGGTGACTCGTGAGGTGAGGAGGAGGAGCAAGCATCTTTCCTTGAGCACAGCACATAGGAGTGGATGCTTCCTCACTGTTTCCCGTGCAGACCACACCTCACAGCAGTGGAGAGGGGGGCTGGTGAGGGGGGCGCTGTAAATCCCAAAAAACCCAAGCATGATGACACTAACAAATGGAGAGACAAAAATTTCATGGTGGAAAAATTATTGTGCTGGAAAATGCTGCTTTGATTAAATTTAAATGTTCTTTGGAAACACACAGTTTTTCTCATATTTTCTGACAGGAACTCAGCAGAGTTGCTGCCACTCACCCACCTCCCAACAGCTTGCTTGGCAGGCCTGTGGGACCCAGCTCATGTCAGGGCTCCCTGCGCTTCCAGACTCTCTGCTGCAGACGTGAAAGGCTTGCAGGGGCTCTGAGTGCTGGTACTGGCAAGAACCAAGCTGAATGATAGAGAGCCTGGAAGCAGGTTATCAGATGTCTGGAGCAGCATGGGATGCTTCAGTCTTTGTGCCGAAGTACTGCATTGATGTGGTTGGGTTTGGTCTGGGCACTTTCATTTGTTTTCTTGTTTGGTGATTTTTTTCCTGATAGGTCAACCACACCTGCGATCTTTTTCTGTTCAGTGCTGAAGCTTAGAGCATCAGACTTTCCTGCAGAGCTAGAAATCCAGGTTTTCATCCTGAACCTCCTCACTTGTCCCCAGGAAAGCATTTAGTATTTCTCTCGGGAAAATCAGGCTTCTACAGAGCCTGGAAGTGAGAAATGGTTGCATTTCATCATGATGATTTATTTAAGAATATCAGAGGGGCAGAGGGAGAGTACTGCTAGCAGGGAAAGATGCTTTTTAGAATTGCTGTACCTGAGAAAGCTACTCTGGCCTACCAAGAGTAAATATTCCTGCCATATTTTTGTTTTATCACTATGTGTTTGGGGGTGGAAGGAAGCAGCTCAACAGTTTCGTTGCTGTCATATTCTCTATTTTATGTTTAGCTTTGTTTAAAACCTTGGCATTGAGTTCAGAAGCCATGATGGGTAGACACCTAAGAGCAAGAGGTTTAGTATGTTGATCTTTTCATGTTGCTTTTGTTCTTAGCTCTGCTGCTGTTGGGTTGGTCAGAATGGGGAAGGGTTAAGAGCTGCTGGGATGAGTTACAATATTTTCACCTGTAAAATCAAGACTTCATTTTCAGTTGTAAACTCAGAATAAATGAGAGACAGGTGTTTCACCTTTGATTTGGCCATGGCTCAGGGCTTTTTGCCTTTAATTTAGTGGTATAACAGTGAGATTGACTTAGCCATGGAGTTTGCACAGTATTCTATACTGTCTTGGTTTCTTCCTCGATCATTATATAAATTCAAGAAATACAGGGAAATACATAAATATCTGCCAAGTATGAGGCAGATAGAAAGAACTTCATTGAATGCAAAGTTGTTCTAGTTTCAATGTCTTTCTTTCACATTATCTCTCCTATTTCATTCTTTTCCCCTCGCATTACCAGCCATCTGATTCTCCTACCCATAATATGTCTTTGTAGCTGATTCAATGCTCTAATGATCCTACTGAAGTGATTAAATATTGATAATGGGATTATACTAGTCTCAGATCCCCGCTGCTCTGTCACCCATTGGAGATTCCCAGTACTGGGCAGGATTTTTACCAAAGGGTTTCTGCAGCATCTGCAAAGAGACCTACTAGTAACTCTGTGTAGATATGAAGATGAAGGAGACTAGACAATCTTAATGGTCCTCTGTATATTTTTCACAGCTGAATCACTCTTAGTAACCAGCATTCCATGCAGAAACAATTAGTGCTACCAGCAACATGCTGCAGCTTTGCTGAAATGATGTTTTACAGGCTGTAGATACGGTCTCTAGAGGTTTAGGAATTTTGGCCATTACTAGAGGATTATTAAAGCCTTGATTTATTTTTGTCATCTCGTTGTCTTTGAGGGAGGTCTGAGAGGGTAGCTGTCCTGGAGGGATGCACACAGATTCATTGAGAAGCAAAAAGTTGCAGCTGCAGAATATTTTGGGAAGTAGAAAGACAGACACATATTTTTTTCCAAGTCTGTTCACTTTGCCTAGGTACATGGGGACTGGGCATAGCCAAACCACTTCTACAAGAGATCACTTATATGAGACCAATGCTCAAACATCCTCCAACCTATTTGCCTGGCATGAAGCATAGTACTTGCACATCAGTGAATTCCTGTTATTTTAATCTACACATTTTGTGAGATGAGTGCAACTTTTCTCACATCTACAAAACAAAGAGCTTGTGCTTGGAATATTAGTTGGAGTGTTAAACATTTAGTTGCTTTGGCAGAGCCATTGGAAAATCTTGCACAATGCCTGCCTAAGCTTTGTCTGGCTCTAGCTAATGTTATTAGTGTCCCACATAGAAAAGCATTAAATTAACTTATGAATATTTTAAATTATTTGTCATCTACACAATTTGTCATTAATCAAATAAAAGATCAGGAAGGAAAAGATAAAAGAGCAAGAGAATGATGCCAGCAATTTTTTTTTCTTTTCTTCCAGTGGCAAATTTCAAAACTTGCTGAATCTGTCCTCCTCATGCACCCTTCAGCTTCTCTCTTCCATTTATCCATGGTTTAACCCCAGTCAGCAATCAAGCCCCACACAACCACTTGCCCACTCCCACACCAGCAGGGTCAGAGAGAGAATTGGGAGGGAGGAATGTGGAAGTCAGAAAACTCATGGGGTGAGATAAATACAGATTAATAGGAAAGCAAAAGCCACACACACATGCAAAGAAAAACCAGGAATTAATTCACTGCTTCCCATGGGCAGCCAGGTGTTCATCCATCTCCAGGAGAGCAGGGCCCCATCACATGTAATGTTTACTTGGGAAGACAAACACCATCACTCCAAATGTCCCCCTGTTGCAGCCTGTAGTTTCTGCGTTGGCATGGCAAGCCACAAACCTTCCTGGAGAGCGTTGCGGAGCTGCATCGGGGAGAGCGGCTGTTCGGCTTCCCGTAGCCCTTCCGGGCGGCCCCGCGCTCGTGCTCTGGCTAGGTGTCAGCTCCACAACACGGTGGCAATAAAGGAGGCGAGAAGGGTCTCCGCATGGGGACCTCAGAGGAACTTTATTCACATGGTGACATGCAGGTTCCCAAAAGCAGAAAGAGGCCAAATGGCAGGGGAGTTTGGGGTTTCATATGGGGACAAGGGGGGCGGAGAGAGTACATGGACTAATGGTTTCCGGGCATGGGGAAATACAGCACTACATCCCCCCACTTCTTTCTTCTTCCTCCCACTTTATATACCGAGCATGATGTCACATGGTCTGGAATATCTCTTTGGTCAGTTGCATTGGGTCTGACTGAGATAGAGTTCATTTTCCCCTAGGAGCCCTCACAGTGCTGTGCTTTGCATTGGGAGCTGGAAAGGTGTTGATAACACACTGGTGTTTTGGCTACTGCTGAGCAGCGCTGTCTCTCTAACATTCCCCCCACCATCAAGGGGCTGGGAGTGGGCACAACTAGGCCAGCTGACCCAAATTAACCCAAGTGATATTTCATAGATGTAAAAGCTAAGGGAAGAAGGAGAGATGGAGGGGACATCGATTATTCTACAATGTTTGCCCTCTGGAGCAAGCGCGATGTGTGCTGAAGCCCTGGAAGTGTCTGAACATCACTCACTGATGGGAAGTAGAGATTAACTTTTTGCCTTTGCTTATGGGCACACAAACTTCCACTTTTCTTTTTTTGCTATAGTAAATTGCCTTACCTCAACCTATGAGTTGTTTTCCATCTTATTTTTCATTCCCCTGTCCCGCTGGGAAGGGGAGTTACAGAGAGGCTTGGTGGGCACCTGGAGCCCAGCCAAGGTCAAACCACTACATCAGTTTAGGTCACTTGCCCCGGCTGTGTCTCCTCCCAACTCCCAATGCACCCCCAACTTCCTTGCCAGCATGGTAACTGTATGAAAAGCAGAAAATGCCTTGGCTCTCTGTAAGTCCTACTCACCAAAACCAAAAACATCTCTATATTATCAACCATGTATTCAGCACAAATCCAAAGCATAGTCCTATACTAGCCACTGCGAGAAAAATTAACTCTCCTTCTACCAAAACCAGCACACCCTGGTTGACTTTGAAAAACAGATTTCTAAAGTATTCTACATTGGAAGTTACTATTTCTTAGGAGTGAAGTTGATTTCACTGTACTCTCTGATGGGGAAACCTCAGCCTTAATATACTGAAAGGAAGTCCCATTCCATGCAGAGTAGAGTTAGTGAGTTTTTGTCCAATAGTTGGTACTTCTGCCATCTCATCCCACAACTTCCTGATCTCCTTTATAGGTCTGAACGCATCATTTTACTCCTTATTTGGAAATTATTAATTTTCTTGGATGTTCAGCATTTTCAGTCCATTTGTACATCTTCCACCCAGCATCTATATGACCCTAAGTGCAACTGTGTAGTCTCTATTTGAACTGGACATCCCTGTCCATTTCTTCATGCTGCTGTGATCATCTTCTGCAGTGGAGTTGTTTTAATTAAACTGATTGGCTCATGCTTTTAGGAACAGGGCATAGACTGAGGGAAGGGTGGGACACGAAAAGGGCAGTAATTTCTGGATCCAAATAAACTGAAAAAAGTGAATTAGAGATTTACAGAATTTTTTGTTTTGGTTTCTTTTGTTAAGTTTTGCTACTGTTATATTCCTCTAAGTGTGGAAGTGAAATATAACATTTTTGCCAGAAAATTTCTTAATGGGCGCCCAGGAGGAAGATCTGAACTTCTCAGCTTTATATGATATGATTCTGCATGATCTAAGCTGGTGAAAATGAAAATTTAAAGGGCAAATCTACACCTGAAAAGCCAAAATCATTGGTTTTCCTTACAAAAGGCTCCCTGGAGAATATAATACAGGGAATCACAGGCGGCTTGTGTATCTCCCTGACATTTAAATTAAAAACAAAAAGTCAATGGTTTACCTTTAAAATAAAATAAAGCAAATTAATAAATAATGCGTAACAAAAACCAACCAAAGACAAAAAAACTGTCTTCCTGGGGACCAAAGAGGGGAAGGTCAGAGAAGCTTGCTGGTTTGAATGGTTGGTTATCTATTTCCTGATGGCAAACAGTACTCTAAGCAATGGCTATTAAGTCCCCATAAAAATATCAGATAATCTTCTGTGTTCCACCTTATCCTCCACTACGATGCTAGAGTTTAGCAATTTCTTTTTTTCTATTTGAGAAATAGCAAAGTATTTAGAATGGAAATGCACTTTCTTGTCCCTTTACATACCACAACCCTTAAACTTTCAGACTTGCGGTTTTTTAAGTCTACATGTATTAAGTCATTTCCTGGAAACCATGCAATTTGATTTGCTTGGCACTGTGCAAATTAGAGAAACTTTTAACTAGTCTATATGCTCATGTGTAACACCACATTTCAGATGTTCACAAATACAGCAAGGTGCCACACTTCAATGGCAACTTTTCTTTTAGTGGCCATACAGCATCACCAGACATGGTGCATCAGAGGCTGTTGGTGAGCGTGTACAGCATTAAGAGTATACAATGTTGTTCTCTGCTTTGGGTTCCCTCTTCAACCTCTCTTTGGTCTCCAAGATTTTAATTCACACTATAAAAAATAATTGCAATTAGGTATTTGATATGGTTAGTCCTACTGTTTGAAGAAGCCTTGATAATTTCTCTGAAGTAAGGTGAAGCTGAAGAACCTCTCCAGTTATTGTCAGCTGCATCTGTATGTAGAATGCTTTCATTTTAATTACACCCCAGTGTTATTTTATTAAGATGTTTCTGTAGCAATCTATAAATGAGGGGTGAAAGGGAAATTCTGACCAGTACACTTCGAATGGTTTTATAAAGCAGAATTTGTTCAGCTATGAAAATGAGAAAGAATGGAAGTATGAAAGAATGAAAACAATATTCAACAAATTGAAGTAATAACACTGTTTATATATTAATAGTTAGACCATTAAAAGTATTGAGATGACAGCAACATCTTCCTTCTATCAGGGGCACACAAAATCATAATTTAGATTCAAAGACATCTCTGTGGGTCAACTGGTGCAACCACCTTCTCAAAGGAGAGCCAACTTAGATCAGGTTGCTCAGGGACTTGTCCAATCATGTTTTGATTAGTGCAAAGGATGGATATTCACTAACATATCTGGACAGTCTTATGTCTAGATTAGCATTTCATTTCACATTCGGGAGTGTGCTTTTGGAATGTAACAGTTAATAATCACAAATTTCTTTGCTCAGGTTTGTTTCATGAAGCGGTCTTGGGGGCACAGACTGGACTCCTGTTTCCTGGAAATGAAATGGAAAACAGGCTTCAGGAGAGCATCTAACCCACTCCCATCACTAACACTTTCAATACACAAGTACAAGCTAGAGGTGGTCCAGATTGCTAGTCTTAACTAGAGCCCTCAAAACACATGTCATGTGCACCTTGGATCCCCAGGAGGATGACATTAAAGATTCTTCCCTGTGGTGCCACTTCACCACTTCTAACAATATAGACTAATTCCTGTAGTAAACTTGGGAGGAAAAAAGTATTCTGGGTCAACTCCCACCACCCAGTTTGGTCCTCCAATTGTTCTGAATCCTGGATTCATTGTTACACTGATAAACCTGTGTCTTTTTAAAGCAAGTAAGCCTTATGCCACTGATTTTCTTGGCTAGAAATTAAGATACATGCAAAACTATGTAACAAGTCATGTACAGTATAGGAATTTTATTATCCAGGTTCCTTTATGTCCACATTTAGCCTTTCTATGCAATGGTACAAAACACATTTAAGTATTTGAGTTTTCTCATACACATAAAGAAAAATAATGTCATGTACATGCTTAGTATTTTTACATCTGTTGATATTAAGTCTGTTTCATTAGGGGCTTTTTAAAAATTTAATTAGGCTAGTAAGATCAAATTGAAGAGAAGAAATTGTTTTTGGAGAGAGTGTTTCTATTGTCTCCAAAATCCCAGAAATCTCAACACTGGTTGCTCCATGACGTTTTTAGCTTCCTGAGTAGCAGATTAAAATGGATGTGAACAACCATTACTGACAGAAGCAATGCCATCACCACTAGATTGAATCATGAAGGTCCTTTTTTCAAAGAGGGCCAAATCTTTTTGGACAGGGATGAGATGCTTTCAAGCAGAAGGACATCTCAGACTATGCTACTGAGAGTCAAAGGAGTCTCCCCTAGATACCTTAGGTCATAGAATCATATAATGGTTTGAGTTGGAAGAGGACCTTAAAGATCATCTTGTTCCAATCCCTCTGCCATGGGCAAGGACACCTTCAACTGGACCACATTGCTCAGAGCTCCATCACACCTGGCCTTGAACACCTCCAGGGATGAGACATCCACAGCTTCTCTGGGCAACCCATGCCAGTGCCTCACCACCCTCACAGTAAATAATTTCTTCCTAGTATCTAATATAAACCTCTCAGCAAGTATAATGACCAGCAACTGATCTAACTGCCTGTGCTGCAGCACCTTGGTGCCCTTCACGCTTTCCCTGCCCGCACAATCTGCCCCACAAACTGTCACACTATGTCCTCGCATGCACTACATCCTGCCCTGTTCTCTGTGCTTCTGGTCGCTCATACTCCCTGGAGCCATTTAAATTTGCCACACTTCTGGTAATGTTCCCTCCATGCTTAATTGGTTTGCAAGATGTCTTGGGGTGACTTTATGCTGTTGTATCCCCTATCACCACTCTATGCCCAGATATGAATCCTGTGCCTTTCTGTGCCTTTAAAACTGAGTGCAAGAGAAAGGAAAAAAAGCCAGGTGAACTTTTCAAAGTAGTTTTGTGTTCAAGGGCACAGACACATACTCCTCTATGTGCTTCTGCAGTGGCAAGAGCGGAGGAAGCACCATTCTTTTTTTTTCCCCAAGCTTTTTGACTTTTTCTCAGAAGAGAGACAGAGAGTTAAAATTCTTTGCTGTTTAGCCAGCTCACTAGCTGAGGCAAGAACTTTCCTTGCACTGTTCTGCTCTGGTCTGGATCACTAGCACCAGGAGGCCCATACCACAGCCTGGAGGAGCCACACCCCAGCTCCAGAGAGAGAACAGCCTCACCTACAGAAGGACTTCAAATTTTACCAGGTTCTCTCCACAGTGAGAGGTTTTATTATTTAGCATTACTCTTTTCCCGCGTGTTTGTTAAATAAATACGGGTTTTTTCACCTCTTTCACTTTCCTCCAAGGAATATTTCTTTCCTGAACATGGTGGGGGAAGGGTGGCTGAAACCTGCCTTCTATCAGAGGACGTTCATTTTCGACGTTCCTCCGAATTCATCTCAAACAGGGCCACAAGGGATTCTGGGTTCTAATGAGGCTCGGCACTAAGTCCATGGAAAGACTGTACATGGTCCCACAGCCTGCAGGCTACTAAACAAAAATCTGTGTCATGAAAAACAAATTGGAAGGAAAAAAATACTCTACAAAATTACGTGGCACGTCTCATTCCCATATTGTGTTGTGTGGGGACTCTTTGGAAACTGCATTGCAAAAGGCTACTTGGATCAATGGGTGTATTTGCTTCAACTCTCCCTAGATGCTGCCTTAGATACACTGACAAAATCCATCCTTTCAATAATCTCTGACTTTGGTAAAAAGGTGATTGTGACAGGTAACAATGAAGAGCAAAGCAACATCAATTTGAGTTGAAAGTCTAAGTTCTGTATGAGACAGAAAGATCAAGTGACTTACCTCCAGTAGAACTGCATGTTTTTAAGAGTAAATATAAGATTCCTACTGCACGAAATAGTACTGAATCAGTAAACTAAAGGGCGTATAAGGCAGCAGGAGAGAGAAAATAGAAAGGAAGAAACAAACTAAACTAAAAATAACACACTAGTGATAATCTGAACAGAGAAAGTGGGTAAGAGGACAATGGCAGTTAAAATAGAAGTCAGAAAATAAACAGACAAGTTTTCTTTTCAACAGAAAAGTGTAAGTCCTTTTAATATTAAAGGAAGATACACATGCAATGAGAGAAAATACTTCTTGAGAAAGCAGGGCAATTTCAGTATTAATGTCATTTATAAAACTGCTAGTAAAAGTGAAGTAGGAAATCCTATATATGTGAAGAACCCTGTAAAAGAGCCAAATGCTTGATAACGGTGGAAAATAACTACGATTTTAAGGGTTTGGGGGCAGGTATTATGGAATGAAGAGGCAAGTTCTGAGAGGTTTGCTTTTCCAAATAGCATTAATTTTCCTGGGTTCAGCTTTAGCCAGCTGCTTTTCATCCAGGTGCTGATTTTGGCTGGAGCATTGGGAGGATAAACGCTATATCCTGTAAAGCATGAAGTAGAATATTTGCATACTCTTTTATATTTCCCAGAGAATTCAAAATATATGGTGGAAAATAATGACAGTGTCATGCCAATCAACACACTAAGTGTCAGAAAATCTGCAGCATCACTGGCTTTCTTTGTCAAGAGAAGAACTCTTAACATTATGATCCAGTTGGTTCTTTGTTTGTCAGAATTATTTAGAAATATCATTTTGTATCTAAGTACCAACAGTAATGAACCTCACTAGACTTCCTGATCATCAGATCTAGACTGTGGTTTTCCCAATGAGCCCACCAAAAATTAAATATTACGTGAGGATTAGCATCTGACACCCCAGAAAAAGGGTCAGTCATTAAAATGTATTTTCAGGAGAAATGCATTGCTGCAGTTTATACCTCAGCCAGCTCTCTGTTCCTCATTTCTGCATTCTTTATTGAATTATACTATTTTCTAAAATATATACAAAATCTCTTATCAAGAATTAATTATCTGATTCTCAGAGAATACATATTTGAGCTTAAGACTGTCATTGCTACCATGAGACAATGTGTTTTCCCATAGGAAATGTTGCTGATATAGTTGTTTACAAGACCTTTTCCTAGGGAATGCATCTATGCTACAAAGTAGAAATAACTGACTCTGAATCTTTTAATGAATACCCATTTGTGCTGTAACAGATACATTTTAAGAACCTGACATAAGTCTACCAAGTGAACAGAGTGGCATGCAAAACCCACAGAGAGTAAGTAAACTGGTACATTCCTGTTGATAACTAAGACAGTGGTAGATCAGTCTGGATATGCACTCATCCTACAATGCTACAGTTTTAGCTAAAAAAAATAAAACCTTCCATGAGAGGTGTTACCAGGATTTTTCAAGATCTATATATTTTTTATGACTCTGTCTTTACCCTTCTAAGGCTACCGAGGTTTTATGATCGGGTTTTCAAACTTTCCTCTAATATTTCCACTTTATTTATAACGAACATTTTCTTAGAATCGAAAAGTTCCCTAAAAATAACACTGTACTTGCCAAAAATCTCTCTTCATAATCCACAGGTTTGAAGGTAATGATGGTAAAGGAATAAAATTTCTGTAAATCTTCTAGTGAAGTTGTGTTTCATCTATACATTTAATAAAACATCTTGTCAATCTTTGTTACAAACTCCAATGATCAAAAACAATTTTATTCTAAACTGTTGAGGGATTATGCATTTGAAATTGAAAAGTCAGTCTGCAGATTCTTAACTAAATCATTTTCCTTGCTAAGAAGAGGGAAAATTGGGCAAGCAAGTAATCAAGTCGTCATAACGCAATAAGAACTCCAGAGAAGAGGGACTTGATGTCAGCAGATAGATTTTCTGCTCACAATCGAATGTTATAGAAGTCATATTTTGGAGAAGATATGTAGAGTTCTCCCATATGCTTACTGTCCCAATATCCTTTATAGGGTAATCTCCAGACACTGCTGCTACGTGAAGAGGAAATTATGAATAAAATGCTCTGGACTTCCTTAGCTAGGATTTATTTGGAAATCTAAATCAGTAATACTCTTTAAAGATATTAATTATTAGCTAGGGGCAACACAGAGTATTACATTCCTACTGACAAGCAAATATTATAATTTTGGTCACAAAATTCAGTACAAGCTTCTGAGCGCAGTACAGTTGAAATCAGCAACAGTAACATTACTGCTAATAGTCATGAATTCAGCCCTAGAATTTTCTAAAATTATTTTTTTCAGCAAATGAAAGAATGATTCTGCAAGTTTATCCATTCACTCATAAAATTATCTTACATAAAATTTCTCACATGTTCCCTACAGTGAATCTAGCTGACTCATTTGTTCATTTTTCAATAGTTGTGATCTATTTACACGTCTATATAACCTCACCTTCCAGTGGCCATTCTTTAACAATATCTACACAGTTTCTGCTGCGCATAAATAAATCAAATAAATAAGAGTATAAAATTCACAGGAAACCTGCACAAAAATCCCACAAGTATTAAACCATATTTCTAAAGGTAAGAAAGTAGCAAGGTGAGGGGCTTAACCTACGAAAGTGAAATAATATCTGGCTAATGAGTTAAAATCAAACATATTAAAGAGCAATTGTGGCATAAATACTGTCAAAGGATTTAGCAGAGATTGTGAAAAGTACTTATAAATCTCTTTTTAAAAATAAAATATTTCTAAAATAATAAGAAATGTCTTATGGCTGAACAATTGGTTAGTAAGAGCAGTTCTGAGAGATGTCACCAACAGAGGATTCAGGACAGATCAGTAACAGTTATGTATAAAACATTGGGGTTTTAGCATCTTTCCACCTTACCTGAAAGATGTGCTTCAGAGGACAACTGAATTGATTTGTTGCTTTAAAAATATTGTGACAAGTGCCTGAAAGGTTTATCATGAGAAACATATTCTTTTCAGTGAAGATAAAATGCTGAGATTATCATGGAGGGTGGAGGGAAATGAAGGCATTTCTTTAGGTGAGAAAAAACAGTGGCATCCAGTTTTTTACACTAGAGGAGGATAAACAAGACCCAGCACAACACACTGGAAATTTAGTGGCAAAAGCTGGGAATTCAGGCAGAATTCTTTAATAATGCCAGAGTTGCAATATACGAAGTGAGTTGCCAAGTTGTATCATCACAGCAAATATTATAAATAAATGCAAGAGGCATCTTGACATTTTTATGAAAAGGAAGGACACTGAAGGGTGCAGTGACAATGCACCAAACAGGCTTTTTGAGACAAACAAAACAGATCTTCCTGTCCAGAAGATCTGTACGTCCTTTAGCATTCATTTTAATTACATTTCAGGGGCATTACTACCTTCGATTTTCAGTCTGTTAAAGCTACCTGAATTTTCCTTCATTGTATTATTTATATGCAGTGTCTCTGAGTGCAATTCTTAGTATCTACGTAAAAAGCACTGTCAACCACTGCTGGGACCCAAAATTTTAGTCCATCTTAAAGAAAACAAATCTTAAATTGTGCCCCTGGAAGACGTTTCTATACTCTTGTACCAAAGCTCTTGATAAACTGTCACATTTTAGAAGATGCATATTTTTATTTACTTTTGGTTTTTTTGTTTGTACAAAATAAACATTTTGGCATGTTTTCAGTAGATGCTGCTGACAACTACCTTCCTTTGGGTCAGAAGCTTCTGGTGACAAATCCTGCTCATGCAGTCTCTTCAGTTTTATAATAGAAAAAGGGGAGTTTGGAGCAGATTTTTCAAATGCAGATTTCAGTGTGACTTGGGGACATTCACAAGTCCTTTAAGACCTCACAATTTCCATATCAACATGCAATATTTTCAGATAAAGGGACATATTTTCTCTCTCTTTGCAGATAATGACAGAAATGTGTTTCAAAACACATTCAGTATTTAAAATCAGAAAATCTGGGGTTTTAACAACCTTACTGCAACTATCATCACAAGCGCTTCTGATAGGTCAGGCAGTTTCAAGGTTGTTTGCAAATTTAATTTGCTACCTACTCTGCTTTTACCAGGCTGTAATTATAAAAATACATGTAGAAGAACTGAACTAAATTCCTGCTTTTAAGGATTTCCAGCATAATGTAGGAGTTTGGAAAGAAATAGTTCCTTCTAAGTAATGAATATAACTAACTAGAATATGTAAAATTTCCTGCTTTTTTGGAAGACTTTGTCTATTAACATCTAATTATGGGAGGTTAAAGAACTCAATGGCCAATCCCTTCCAGAAGGTATTTTTTTGTTTCCTTTTTAATAGCATTACATCCCTTGATATAATTTTTGAATAATAGACAAGGATGTGGTTGGTCATATTAGTAAAGGAAGATTTCTGATAGAGTCCAGTGATAACATGATAGGTACACCAATGCCTCTAACACACTCTAACGAAAAATATCTCTCCTCTCTCCTAAAATTGTGAGCAAGTACAATACAAATTATTATTCATGTCACATTACCAACTTTGTGTTCTTCTTATTAGGACCTTGTGTAAATCATGAGGAAAGATGACAGATTTCACACATTAGTCATGGCAAAATGGTAAATTTCACAATTAGTCATAGGCTATTAGAAAATGATCTAGAAATCCAGTTAAAGTCATTTTTATCATTAAGCAGTTACTTAATATTGTCTTCATAGCAAACTAGAATGTAAGCATGGCATTTCACCTTATAATCAACTCTTGAATTTCTAGTTTTAATATCAAACACAAAGTAAATCTTTTCCAAACACCTCAGATACATATTTCTGAAAACAATTTTTTTTTTTTTTGCTATATACACGCCAGTTTGCAACAGTGCGAGAAGTCAAATTGCTGTATTAAAATCTGGGTATTTCCCTCTTGTAACAAAATATATAATATCAAATTTAGACACTTTCTACAGTTTTGTTACTTAACTGTAAAAACTCCTGAATTTTGCACTCATGTATCATACTGGTTTTCAAGTGTGCCCTGAAATTTTTATGTATTTAATAGGTTTACAGAAACAATCTTTTCCTATAGTTTGTTACCAGATCATTTGTTGTCCAATCTGTAATTTAGAAGGATGAAAATCTACTCACCTTCAGCACCTTTTCTTAATGCCTGAACTATGTCAATGGCCTACACTGAAAGTTGTAACAAGATCTTCAGCCTCCTTCTTTACCTTGGATCATGATGATCATTTTTTCAGCTCATCCTTCATGACAGTTTGAGTCGGTGCCATCCATATATGACAACCTTGGTTAGTATCATTATGTACATTTACACATAATTTCAGGAAACATAATGCAATTTTGGTTGGTTCATTTTTCAGACACTGAAGACCTACAAGGACCCAAAGAGTAATCAGACTTCTTCATTCCAGCTGCACAGAGCTTCATAGGTTGATATAAAGAGGACAGTAAAGCAAGTGTGGGTTACTTAGATTGCCCTACTGTGAAAATCTAAGAGTACTCATTATCGAGTACTTTTTTCTAGTATGTTTCTAAATATTTACAGCAGCCACACACTGTCATGTGCTGTTGTATTTCCCAAGTGTGTCTCTTCTTTTTGAAATTATCCTTAGTTTAGTTTGAAAGTAGGATATCTAAATGACCATTGGAATTGGCCAGATAGAAATCTTCTAACACAGTTCTGAGTTTTAGAAAGCAGGCATTCTTTACTGCAGTATACTGGTCACTCAGAAGGTCCTCCCTCTAATTGAGTGCTCCAAGTGTTGGGTAGAGTTTTTATCATGCACACCGATTACTTATTCATTAGCTATCCCTGCTTGATGTATATGTATAACTTTATTTTACACAGTCACACCCTTTATCAAAGTCCTTTGTAGTCCTTTTCAGGTCTTCTTTGGTGGTCTCTAATGTCCAGTGTCCTTTTTAGATGGCGTTTCCTCAACCTCACCTTTTGAGTTAGCACAATATTGTTGTTTTGTGTAACTTCTGCTTTGTCAGCCTTGCAGATCTGAGCTGGCTTCCTGCTTGCATTTTGGACTTCTGTTTGCCTAAGTTACTCCTTTATCTATTTCTCCAAGGCTGTGCTGTTCTGTTCTACTGTCCTTATGACAGTAAAATGCTGTTCTGTTCTACTGTTCTTATCAAGTGCCCCATTTCCTTGAGACCAAGTTTCTTATGGGAACTGGTCTGTTAATATCTGTATTTCATTTTATAGGGTAAGACATTACAAAAGCTATAACACTGAATCATGATGCAAGATAAAACACATACAGCAATTACTATGGTGACAATTATAAACAGATGTTTTAACCAAGTCCAGCTGGGTAACCACAAAAGAAGTTTGATCCAGATTTCTTCAGATCCCCAGCAGGTGTCATCTTAAGCTGTGCATTGTCAAATTTGTGTTTGTTTCCAGACTTCCTGGACATTTGTAGACACTATACCACTTTGCTAGCAAAACAAGACTTAAGCATCTTGGTTTTTCTCAGACAACTGTTTGATTACCCAAACGGCTTCAGCCCTTTTAATTCTGGAATAATGTATCCATGATTTTACTCCATCCAGTAATGCAATAGAAGTTGTCAGTAGTACTTGGTATACTACAGATACATTTTGGCTGAAGCTAAGTGGTTCCCCAGACTTTCAAGCAGACCCAATCTCCTGGCTGGAACTCATGCACCGGCATGTCCAATCCCGTAAGTCTGGAGACTGCTCACTGAGCACCACTGCTCATGGCAAATCCTGTAAATCTTTGCTAAGAGAAATGAGGAAATTGTTCAAATCAGCCCCTTCTTCTACATGTGTGTTTCCTGGAATGTGTGGTACTTGGTAGGACTGACCATATAAGGGCTCAGAGGGGCTTATTTTGCCGGTTCCTGGAAGCTGAATTCTAATCTAAAGTAGAGCAACTGGCAAGGCTTGGACCCATGTCAAGGAGGTTTCCTGATGTATTTTACCCAACTGAAATTTGATTATGTAACTCATTGCTCTAATTTGCCACTAGTTTAGGGCCTCTGAGTATGAAGATCTCAAGCTGTTCCCAAGGCTTTCCTAAACTGTTGTACCACTCCTGCAATAAAGTGGGAATCTCCGTCTAATGACATCTCCAAAGGTACCCTGGATCTAGGTATTATTTGATTCAAGTATTTTAGTCACTTCCCTAACCTGGTTGGTGCAACAAAGGAAGGCTAGGTCACCCAGAAAAGGTATCCACCAGAACTAGAAGGTATTTGTACCCCGCCTTTTCAGGACAATTAAGTAAAATCAATCTGCCTATACTCATGTGAACATTTCCAGGTTTTATGGCTCCTAGAAGTACTTTGCTAGCTGTGTTAGGGTTGTTTCTTTCACAAACTATGTATTTTTGGATTCTTGATTGTACAGTCTGAGTCATTTTAGATCCAATTATAGATTTTTGCAAATGTTTCAAATTTTTTTTCAGTACTCCAATGAGTGGCTTTGAGTTCGCAGTCCACTATTTCAAGCAAGATCTGTTCAGGGATTACTATTTGCCCAGTTGGGGTAACTGCCCAGCTTTGTGGATCAAATTTTGCTTCTAAGGTTTAAATTAATTGACAGTCTCTAGCACTCTACTCTGGTTTTTCTACTGGGAGAGGTATCTCTGGCAAGGGTATTAAAGATTAAACTTTCTTTTCTAACATGCCTTTTTCTGCAGCCTCTTTCCAGCCTTATGAGCTAAATGAGTCCCTAATTCTGGTTTGGTCTTACCCACTTCATGTGCTCTGCACTGCCTGATGGCAACTTCCGCTGGTTTCTGGATACTTTCAAGTAAATCCAAGGGTTGTTTCCCATTTTTGAACAGCATGCCTTGAGATGCTAAAAGGCCTCTTTCTTTCTAGATGGCTCCATGTGTGTGTACCAATCCAAAAAAGTACATTTTGAATCACTCCAAATGTTAACTTGTTTTCCTTTACTCAATTCCAAAGCTGGAGTGAGTGCAATTAGTCCTGCTTTCTGGGCCGAAACATCAGAGGGGTGTGTGCCCAATTCAATTACCTCCTGATGTGTAGTCACTTCATATCCAGACAATCGTTTTCCATCTCATACAAAGCTCCCATCGGTAAACAGTTCCCAATCAGATCTTTCCAAGGGGCTGTCTCCTAAGTCAGGTCTGCTAGAATACACTTCTTCTATAATCCATAAGCAATCATGCTCTGGAATTCCTTCTACTTGCTGGGCAGACAAGAACAGAGCAGGGTTAAAGATGGAAGTTGTTTTGAGTGTCATATCGTCTCGCTCCAGCAAGATAACCTGATATTTTAGCATCCATCTAGGAGATAGTGACACCCTTTTTTCTCAAGTATCAACTGTACCATATGTTGTACATAAACAAGCACTAAAAAGCATTACAAAAATTTTCACAGACCCTGAAAAGTGGTAATATTGGAAGCCCATCTCAGTTTCAGCTGAAGCTGATTTTGAAGTATATACATTTATAACTGCCAATAAAAGTAGTGTCTCATATAAATGGGTTAGGAATGAGAACAGAAATATTTATAGAGCTATTGATGGAGTAAATGTCCTTACTGATGGCTCAGATGTCCTCCCATTTAGGATGTGAATCTCACTGGTAAGAATTTTTACAGAGATCTGAAGATTCCATTGTATTTGGATAGCACACATGTATCTTATGAAGTACTGTCACTTCAATACTTTCAGGAAATACTGGATATATTTATACAGATAAGGCTTTCACTGCAGTGTACCATGATTACATGCACCACCCGTGCAGTACTTGTACCATCAAAATTCAGTGTTCCCTGGGCAAAAGCAGACTGGCTGTGCCAGTGCTGAGCAGTCCACCTGAGCACATACTGCCAAAATGCCTTCCATGTGTCTGACAGCCAGTAACTGCAAGGAAGATAGTATGTATCTGGAAATCCACAATACATTCAGGCATGTTTCAGCTTTTCCAAACAGAAAATTTTGCACTAAAAAATGGTTCTTCCTGAGGAAGACCTGGTGTCAGTTACAGCTAAGCAATTAAAAGAAAATCTGAGCTGACTCAGCTGGTGATACTTTCTGATTTAAGAATCTAAATTGTGACATAAAATATCCTTCATTCACTTGTTAATGCATCCAGTGATAAAATTTTCAGTGATTACAGCATATTCTCCATTGACTCAAGGATCCCCATTTCGATCTTCAAACTGTTGTTTCCTAGTGTTAAAACTTTGTCCAAAGGAGGGGGGGAGCCCAAAGAAGTAATCTTGAGTATAGCAATCCATACGAATATTGAACAAATGCTTTACAGATATTGATTTTTCTTTGCATAGTCCTTAGGTTAGAGGGAGAGAAACAGGTCCCTTAGTTTCTAGTAGTCAATGCTAGGTATTATGAACGTGTTTTAGGAATGGTACTCCCCAATTCAGTGCCCCCACTGAGACTCTCTAAACCATACACTGCTCTCTCTCATCCCCTTCTTCCCCCCTTAATTGCCCTGCAGTTGGCTACAGAGAATTGGAGGCACAAAAGGCAAATATCATGGGCTGAGATAAAAGCAATTTACTGGAAACAGCAATAAGAAAAGAAAATAAACAGTAACAGCAACAATACTAAAGACAGAGGGTAAAAGAAAATAAATGATTCATGCAGAAAACCCGCAGCCATACCAGATGGCTCCCTTCACCACGTTTTCTTGACCAGAAGAAACTCCTTCTCCCCAGAAGAAATTCCCTTTTCCCTGCTCCCAGAAATGATGGAAGGTGGTATGAATAACCTCTGGGTCCAAGCCATGGCCCCTTCTAGCTACTGCAAAAGTTAACTCTGTCCTGGCCAGAACCAGGATATTTCTCTACACTTCCATAAACAGAGATCAAATGCTAAATACAGGTGCTGGTTTTCATCAGGGTTCAAAGCAATAGCTCACTAGAGCTGTTTGCCTTTCTGTCACTGAACTTGCAAACAACCAAGAAAATATTTCGCATTATGTTTACAGTGCAGCTTTCCTTTTTATCCAGAGCCTCACAATTTTCTCACTTGTGCTCTAATTGATGTTGCAATAAGAACTTCCGGTGCAGAGTGAGTTAGGATAATGAGAGAATAGTGCTGTGGGTTAAAATTATTTTTAAAGTTGTCTAAGAAACTGGATAAAATAACATTTTCTACAGTGCTGATGAAAAAAAGATGGCACTTAATTAAAAGTACATATTGTAACGTAGTGTGAAGCACTGTAATTCCTGGACACCACTTTTCCCATTGAATAGAATTTAATTTGCTACGTATGTATTTCCAGGGCAGTGGGATTCTCTTATCAGTTGCAGATGATAAATTTGCAATTCGAAAAAAACCCAAACCAAACAACCCAATATTTCTTTGTGCTTCAAGAATGAAATTATCACAAATATGGCTGATTTGGATATACAATACAGTAGTCTTTGCAGCTGTGTAGAAACATTTCTGGTGGAGAGGGGCCACGACTTGTTGGTGTTGAGCAACCCAGCAGATGAGACAGAGCAGGAGTGCATGACCAAGGCTGCGTAGCCCACAGCCTTGGGCTGAGGCCTTGGGCTGACCATGAGCAGGTGATAAGAGGAAGAAGGACGGTCATAGAGGAACAAAGCCAGATGAAGCGGATCCAGAAGGTAGGATGAAAAAACCGCAAGGCTAACCACACAGCCACTTTTGCAACGCTCCAATTATGTGCTGACAAGTAGGGAGTAGACTACCAATTAACCAATAGACAGTTGCCATTTATGCAGAAGACATAGTATACGCGCTGTGACAAAAATAGATAAAAGGGGCTCAAGCCGACAATAAACGGCCTTTGCTCACCATATTGGCGTTTGCGTGGTCCTTACCCCATTCCCCTGCAAGACACCTGTAAAACTTTTTCTTTTATAATCAAGGGTCATTACCACACAGTACTTTTTAATATATATGACATCTCTAGTGCAACCTTTCAAGGTTCTGCTTCTTTCATGCCCTTTAATACACTTATTAATTTATAACTTATAAAACATGCATTCTATTTTGTTGCTTGTTCAAGAGCTTCTTGTGTACTAAGCTTTCACATGAGACAAAACTTCAAGTTTTTAATTTAAATAAATAAATTTAAAATAAATTTAACTTTTAGTGTAACAATTCCATTTCCCATCCAAACATTTTTACTTTTCCCGGGATACCATACACATCTACTTTCCCTTGCTATTTACCAGCACTTTATTAGTAAACACATGGTGGGGGGGAGCAGATAAAAATAGCTTATGAAACATTTCTTTTGCTTTGGAGAGCAAATTTTTTTTATTTTAACTGGAGGAACCAAGCCCAGCACATAGAAAAAAAAAGAAAACAAAACAAAGGAAGACCAAGGCAGTGTTTCAGAAAAATTAAAATAGAAGGAAAAAAAGAGGAAAAAATAACTTTTTCATACCAGTGATGAAGCTGGCTTTACTACCTTAGGGCATTAATTACTGTTTCAAGAGATCATCTTTTGTCTTCCTCCACATAGGAGCTGCAGTAGCAACAATAACTTATTGGCAATTCTTCACAATCAGAAGTTTCTACCTCAGCTTAATCACGACAGGGTTACCCTGAGGAGCTAAACTCAACTGAAAGGATGAGGAAGCACCTACTCTAAAAAGAGGGAGAACCACTGCTTTGCTCTAACTCAAGCAAATCCTCAGTCTCTCAGTAGCATACTCCTTGTTTTTCTGAAGTAACAGAGTTGCTTCAAAAAAATAAAATAAACAAAGCAAAAAATGCAATCAATAAAAACATCCTAAGATGATAGAACTTGACCCTAACACACAAAACAACTTGCTCCTCACCTGCCCCAAAAGGTCAGGATTGAGGTGGGAGTGAGTTTTCATTTCTTCTCTCTAGGCTCTGCCTGGTTGTGGATAAATACATTCTCCATAGCTGTCAATCAGGAACTTCGCATGCATTCTGAATTCCCTCAAAAATAGCCCAGTAGTTCTGGAGCACACAGGAGCAAGATGCTTTGCCCAGGTCCACTACTTTCAAATGCATCACCTAAGATGACAATAAAATAATCAGATATAGTAGATTGTAGATTATTAGACCAGATTAATTCAGTTGTTCCATTTTCTCTGTAGATTAATATACAGTGTCTGCTTTTATAGTGATCTTTTAATCTTTTTTACAGTAAAAATGGTCTCAGTGTTCATCATTTAAAGGCCAAACAGCGTAAAAAACTGACCTGGTGTTTGCCATCTTGGGCTTTCCATATGCAAGAGACACAATGTGCTATAGCAGCCCATTGAACCAACATCCCTTGTTTTTTACTTCCTTTTTTTGCACACTAATGGGAAGGGAAATATCCCAGTGGTTGTTTGAAAAAATTGAGCTTTACTGACCTGGGACCTATTTTTTGGTGAACAAATCATTATCTTGGGGTTTTAACATTTCTGTAGTTTCAGATTCAACAGCCATTGTAGACTTCCAAGGCTTTGTTTTAGTCAGTTACTCCTGTTAGACACTTGGCTGTTAAAAGGGCTTTTGCATATTTTTCCATGGTGGTATAAGTAAAAATGGGAAGAAAGAATTAATGTTATTGAATTGTACTCCACAGTGGCATGTGGCAGTCCATGCTTATTCTCCCTATGATGTCTGATAATACTACAAATGTTATGCCAAATAGTGACAATTTTTTAAAATTTGTATTTGGGGTTATTGGTATTGGTTGTTTGTTGAGTTGTTTTGTTCCTTTGTATACAATTTGAAATCTTGATAGTAGAAAGTATTCCTGTTTTGTCATCAATTTATACAAAGCAAGGTTTGGGAAAAAAAAAATTAGTGGCAGGAGTAACAAATACTGCTAAACTATTGTTTATCACATGGTGGCATTGGTAATAAATTAGCATGAATTCAGAGTTTCTACATACAATGTAATTCAATTCACCTGCTCCTTGCCAGATACCTGCCAAGATCAAGAACTCAAACAAAGCCCTTATGAATAGATATCAGTTAGTCACTGGGAATCTGGTAAATTATTAAGCTGCATGCTATCTAAAATGTTAAATCAAACTAGTTTTGACTCCTCCTGGGACTTCAAAAAGTCTGCTGACTTTTCTTTTTTTTCATTTCTTCCCTTTTTGTTTGAAGTGTGAGTTTCTTGTTCAGTCAAGACTACCTTGTGTTCCTTCTGTCGGTTCCTACAGGGTTGATTCAGCAGAGACTGGAAGGTGCTAAAACCAGAACCAAGACTAGAAGCTTCTGTTGTACAGCTTGTTTTTTATTCTTATTGTGATTTGTGTGCAACAAAGTTTGAGGAGTTGTCTATGTCTTTTTTTGTAAATGTAAATGGAAGAAGACCGGTCAGCTTTTCTGCCTCTGCCTGACAAAAATCTGATGTCATCAAGGAGCAATAAAAGCAGAAAATTACTCTTTGGGACCAGACATAGCAGCAAAGCTACAAGATGGAAAACCCCTTAGAGAAATGAATAGCATATTTTTAACTTTTGTGGCCTTCTACGGCAAATCTGTTGAAGGACCTTGTCACTCCGTTGTCATTCATATATATTCCTCTGCCATGTGGGATGACATGGATAACCTCACATTAGAAATCACATCATTGAAACAAGCCAGGTAAAACAAAAGAAATATTTTTGGAGCGATAATTTGGAGTCATTTCATCAACGTGATTTACTAAGAGGTCTCACACAGCTGCATCAGCATGGTCCAGGGGCCAAGGCATGGAAGAGAACCAAAGCTTGGTCTGGAAGTACCCAGATTTGTGTTCGATGCTGAAATTCTCATGTTTTCTGACCAACTATTTCCTTTCAAAGGGAAAGCTGCCCTAGCATGGTCATGGCAGCCTCAGTTAATCCAACTGCACACTGAAGCAGTTCAAGGAAAACAGGAGTTTATGGAAGGATGAAAGCCAGGCTGGGAAATCTGAGTTCTGCTCACAGTTCTGCTGTGGTTTTTGCACATGAGCTTTAGAAAATCAGTGTAATTAAGCTTCTTCTCTGTAAAATGGCACAGTAGGGGAAAAGAATGAGGCAGATGCTTTCTTTGTTCAATATGGCTAGTTAAAGGAAAGGAGAGCTTCATGCTGGCTGAGTGGAGGGTAAAAGAAAAAAAAAAAAGAAAGGAAAAGCAAGGAAATATTTAAAAGGGGTCAAAGTTTTACTGGATTATTTTTTATAAGAAAAGTTCAAGTGCTCACCACACCAACAGCAGATCAGTATGACCAGGATGTACCTACACCTTAACTTTTGCATATCAAGAGTTTTTGCCGCAGAAATTTAGTGGCTTTTCCATTGCTAAATGAGATGAGAGCAGGTTTTTCCTTTATTAATTTATCAGATTGTGACAAAGCTTAAGAAAGGTTGGAGGAGAGGGTAGCTCAGTTTAATAATGAACAAATGTAGACTATTTTTGATTTGATATCCAGATCTACACATTCTTTCTTTGATGTATTTTTCAATCAACATAATGTTGCTAAAGAAGTATCAATGTGGGGTCTGAATGTCTCCTAAGACTAAAAACAAGAAATAAAATGAAAAGGAAAAAACCTACTTATGCTATAAAAACGCAGAGTGGGTGAACAAAGAAAAATAGGTTACGCTTGTGGCAAAAAGAATCAGACAGAAAGGAGAGATAAACATTCTAATGAAAATGTAGATACTATACATATGCATGCCACCTAGTTGTGCCAGTTTAGATTTGGAGGGTGTATTGTTTCTTCTAGTCTTTGCAGATTTTATGGACTTTCTTTACACTAGAAAAATCGTGGGTTTAATTAAATCTGCCTCAGGCAACAAATAACCAAAACAATAGTTTTAATTAGGATAAAAAAGGACAAAAAACAGGCAAGGCCAAAAAACAGTGGAGAAGTTCTAACGCCCACAATCTCTGCAGCATGAAAGAGGAAGATTAAAATTTAAATCTATGTACTTATCTATGTTTTGTAATGATTTTTTAATTATCCTATTAACAAGTGGAGAATCAGGGTACTGAGACTGTGGACATCATTGTATATAATAACTTGTACTTATACAACGCCCATGCCTTAAAATGTCCCATGTTTGTACGCTTTGTGGCCCTTTGGGTCACATTTTACACTGAAGTTCTAGTACTAGAACAGGTATTTGTTTACACTGATGTTTTCCACTGCAGGAATGTACTTTGTCCTCCTGCCTGACTACCAAAAACACACTATTGGTTTGCTAGCTGCTTGATACTACCAGCTTTTGTAAAGGCGGGACTTTTCTTAAAAGTCCTCTTTCCTGGAATCGTGTTACTAGAGGAGCAGTACAGCTTTCATGTTAAAAAAAACATGTCTCTAAGACAATCTTGCAGTTTTAAAGTGTTGGAATTGTGTTATGTCTTCCGTAAGAGTTCAGCATTATGGACATTTTGGTGGGGTTTTCTATTTTATTTCTGAAATATCACAGTGAGTACTCCGGAGTACTCCAAAGTGTTTTATTGAAGTGCAGTGTCACTGTCATATAACAACCTCTAAATTAATTCAGGCTCCAACCATATTTTAAAAATCCACAGCTTTAAAATCTTCTAAAAAACAATTAATTACATGTGATAACTGGCAATTTAGCTTGACTTGAGTCATGCCTGATTATGCAAGTAAAATTGTGAGGATAGATCTTTAAATGGAGTACCATTGACCTCAGCATATTACTGCTACACCAAAGATTACTATTTTTATTTTATTTACTGACTTCCAGAATTCCAGATTCTTTTTCTTAGTTCTCCTCACTTCTATTTAATTTGAGTTTGAGCCTCAGAACTCTTATTTATACCAATGTTGATGTAAATAATTATTATCTCTTACAAGACAGGCTTAATGCATTTAAGGCAGAATCAGATAAGATTAAATCTGCACTGAATCTTCATGAACCTCAGATCTCTGAGTATGTCAAATTTGATCACAGAACTCATTATCAGTAGAATAATATATCATTGGTAGATCGGTTTTTTGTTGGTTTTCTGAACTGTGTAAGTTTCCAAGAGTTTACATATTTCAGGGTTAACTTACGGCCACACTGGTTCTTTTTAGGCCAATAAGGTGTAGTACAGCCCAATCTGTTAGAAGAAGGTAAGATTGTCACTCCTGTATTTTTCTCTTTTTTTTTATCAACACAATTGTTTCTGCTCACTGGTGTCTCCCTCCCACTCTTTCAGCAGCTGCTTTACTGTGACATCTTACCTCCAGCAAAGTGGGAAGTTGAGCAGCTGCTTGCAGAACCAAAGCCAATCTTCTGCCTGGGATCAGCTGGCAAGGATTTCTGTGAAAGAAGCAAGGATACAGTAAATGATATGTACTGAATTAATTGTACCTGATTCCAGCCTGTCTCCAAAACTTGCTGGAAAATGTATCCATCCATTTATGCAACAGCAGCAACAACAAAAATTACTCCCTAATCATCTTTGAAGGTTAAAGAGATTTAATAAATCAGATCTGTTTATTCATGGGAACCATAGCAGCGCTGATGAGTTTTTTAAAAATTCAAATTGCGTTTATTTCTTTTCAAATTACTCTCAATCATGTTTTTCAGTAAGGCTGTGTGTATGAATGCAATTCCTTAGTGTGAGGGAAGGACTTTATTTATTTACTGTTATAATAGTGTTTTGGAGATTGAGTCATCTGATGATTCACTCTGTTCAGCTGCATAAATAATATTTCAAGTACGGAGAGAGAACCAAGCTGACATCCTGTAATATTCGTTGTTTTGGACTTCCAGGTACAATAAGGCTGTTGAAAATACCTTATTTTCTATGGCACAAGATGGTTAGTGTTGCTTCCACTCAGGAGGTGAGAATAAAAAGATTCCTTTCCTGATGCTCTGTTGTTTGGCCCGAACTTAAATACTTCATGTCTACCAAAAACAAAAGTGCTTCTAGGTGCACTGCGGTATGCACACAGTGTTGATAAGAAGGATCAGGGCCTTACATGGGTCTTAGCTAAACGCAGACTAAAGAAGAGACTAATTTTCTTCTTTATCAGAATAATTATGAACTTCCTAGAAGAGCATTTCAGAAGAATACAGAGGAAGCATAATGATCATCTAGGCAAAGGTAATCAAGTGGAGGAGCAAAAGAGAGATTTTCTATAAGCTGTTGAGAGAACCCATTACTGTGTGAGCAATGGTCTTGACAATGCTGTCTACCAGTAGACAGACACTGTTTTATTGTTATTCTTGCCCTTTCTAACTCATGAGTTTGGCATCTGTCCACCACATGAAAATGTTACACATTGTGCTTTCCTGAGGTAGAAGGTGGATATGATGGTTCAGGAGATCCTTCTTGGTAGTGTTTGCCCCCCTTACATTACATTTCCAGCCAAAGAGATGAGGAAGATCAGTAGAAGAACATGGTATCTGCAAAGCAGGGAGAGACCTCTAGTATGTGGGCATTAATCACTCTGATAATATACTGGGAAATCACTGATTGTCTACACAGACTGTGAAGAAATACCAGCTTGATTCCTTCAAGCTTATTTTGGATTGAATTCTCTCCCAGCCCAAGCCTTGAGGGCAACCCTGTCTTACTACTACAGGGTTTTTTGATTCCTAGTTCTGCATGATAGAAAAATATTTTATTTTCCTATAATCTTAACGTGCAAAAGCAGAATGGTTGAACTGCCCTCAAGACCATCTTGTGAATGGAAAGCAAGACAGTAATCTATCCTTGACGATATGGAGACAGATTAAGTGAGACCTATCAGATCATCTCTTCTGACACAGAATCCTGAGCTAGACCCAGATGAATGAGGTTCAAGGACTTTTTTCCTTTCATTGTATAGTATTATGAGGAAGTGATGCTGTGTTTCCCAGTTGCATGATCCAGTTACATCACTGACACAATGGGGTTGTCTTTTGGCCCCTCAGGACGTCAGAAGATGGGTTGGAGGAAACTTGTACCCCTCTGACTTGTGCTTGGAAACAAGAGGCAGTGGTCTGCAGGCCAGGTAGAGCAGCTGCTATTACAGTTGGCAGCAGTCAGGGTGTTTGATTTACACATTCAACCATGCAAAATCAGCTGAAAATTATGCAGCTGAATTCAGATGGCCAAATAATAAGAGTGTTCCTGTTGCTCAGCATTTTCTTTTCATTCCAGTACTTACTTCTAGCTGCAAAATATCCTGTGGGTTAGAGGATGGCACACAGAACAGTGGGTTTCAGAAACAACAAAATAGAATGTTGTTAAAATACTGGGCTAGAAGTCATTTGTCACAAATGGGATTTGAAATGAATTTTCAAAGAAGCTTATATTTGAGCAACAAAAATTCCTCCTATGATTCTGGCAGTCCTACATGGACAAAGCTATGTCAAGCTACTACAAAAATATTTTGTAATTTCTGAAATTTGAGGGAAAAAAAGATGAAAATTTGGAATTAATTTTGTAACACTAGCAGTTCACTAAAATAATTTTTTGTTTTATTGTCAATCATAATGTTTTTTTTGTATTTGCATAAAATATAATCCTTTCCAAAAAATGCAGTATAGCAGTGCCATGAGTCTCTGTGCCTATGCTGGCCTTGAGAGTGGATAAACATGCCACTTCCATTATGTGACCACTATTTTTGACAGTGAAGCATCATCGAATGTTAATGCCTCTCATGTTCTCCTCATTATACATGCTCATTTTCATGACAAAGAGTGTAAAGGGAACAGAAAATGGTACAAAATTAATATGTTCTCCTGACAATCTGGAGACAGCATTGCATGATCTTACACAGAAGGCACAGCTGGGGACTCTGACAACTGCAAGTACACAGCTGCTTCTTCTGCAAAGTTCAAAATATTTTCCATGTAGTTTTGTTCATATAGGTACATGTGTATTCCTGGGTTCATGTTTGTGTCTGTATGGACAACCTGCATAAGGTAACTAGGATTATATTTTATCTTTAAACTACATTTGATTTTTAAGCATAAACTATACTGCTTTTTCTTCTCAAGGTTTTGGCTTGCAAAATTTTCTAAACCTTAGTGAGCATGCCTGAGAGAAGAGGTAGAATAAAAAAGTACATAGATAGATAGTTGTCTTGGTTTAGGAGTGGTATTCTCCAATCTAATGCTCCTACTGAAGCCACTCTGAACTATGCAGTGCTCACTTACTCTCCCCTCGCCCTGCAGTCGGATGGAGGGGAGAATTGGAGGCATAAAAGGTAAAGATAACAGGCTGAGAAAAAGAATATTTTACTGGAAACAACGAGATAAGAAAACAAACAGTAAAAGCAACAAAACTATTAAGAGTGCACAAGAAGCAAATGATCCACATGCGAGTTCTCACTTCCAACAATACCCAACCACTCTCTTTGCCATGCTACCTGACCGAAAATGGTACCCTGTCCATGAAAAATGACATGAGTTGGTATAAAATAACATCTAGGTCCTAGCGATGCCCCCTCCTGGATACTGCAGAAATTAACCACGTCCTGACTGGAACCAGAAAATTATCCACCCCTATTTTCTATACCATCAATGTCATGGCCACATCCTATACCTTTCAATTATATACATAAATCTATATACATATATATACACACACGTATACATGCATATATATACACCTACATACTCATGTATATATACTCACACAAGCACAGTTATCATTTCCATAGTCAGAGGCTGTCCCTCCAAGATGTCTGTGGAGTTCATTTAGTCAGTGACTGTGATTTCTATCTAGATGTGTCTCAGATGTGTTCCAGGGCCAGAGGGCTGGTGTGCTGTCAGCTGGTTCCAAGCTGCATCAAGGCCTCAAAATTGATGTATCTGGCACAGTCCATACTCACTGTCCATGGTAGTTATGGCACACAGTGGCAGAGTCATTCGTCAAACAATATTATACAATGAAACATTACAGACTGTTCTCACTCAAGGGTCAAATTCCTTTGAGGTGCACAATGTGTTTCCCTGTCCCTCTGCATTATCCACCAAGTGTACCCACATCCTTGCCTTTGTTTGAGGCAGGACTAATCCAAACTGTCTTCGCTAACGTATTCCTCGTATGCATCGTGAGGACTTTATCCCCGTCTGTGGTACGTGGAATGTTTGATTCAACAGGGCCAGTTCTATTGGTAGAGCCTTTAGTGTTACCTAACCAGGTGACCTTCACCAAATATGGATCCCAATGTTTGAAGGCCGCATCACCCATTGCTTTCGAAGTGGTTTTAAACAGTCCATTGTATGGTTCAATTTTCCCAGAGGCTGATGCATGACACGGAATACGATACCCACTTAATACAGGGGCTTTACCTGCTTGGCCTGCTTGATCACAGTGCATGTTTCACAGTTACAAATAACCTGGGAAATAGTGCTCATTGTTAAATCCACCCCTCGATCACAAGCCCATGTGTATTGCTGCATCTCTTCCCTGATGACGTGAGGCATCATGGACCCACCAGCCAGCAATAATTCACCCTTGTGCTGCCAGTCCAGCTCCACCTGAGACACTTTAATCTTGGCAGCCCAATCCACCTGTCCATTGTTGGGATGCTCTTCAGTAGCCCGACTCCTGGGAGCATGTGCATCTACATGATGTACTTTTACGGACAGCTTCTCTACCTGGGAAACAAAGTCTTGCCACAATTCAGCAGCCCAGTTGGGTTTACTTCTGTTCCGCCAAGCGGTCTTTTTCCATCAGTCTATCTGAAAGCTAGATGGCTTTCAGCTCTGCTGAAACCTGACTTGATCCAGCCTGTTCCTCAATAGCTTCTGTGACTTGCCAAATAAGACTCCATACAGCACCTTTTTATTTTCAGTGTAGCCCTACAGCAAGGAACCATCAGTGAGGAGAGCGTAATACTTTTCATTTTTAGGTAGTTTTGCCCTAAGGCTGATTCATGATGACTTCCAGGATTCCTGGGCAACTGGAGTTTCCTGTGTGAACTTGCTGTGTGATCAGCACAATCCAGTTACTCCACATAGCATCAGTTGAATGATGTGTGGAAGGGACTTTCCCTGTGAATATCCAGTCCGGCACTGGCAGTCAGGGTTTTAGGAGCAGCTGCGCTTCGGTGCCTATCACTTCTGAAGCAGCTAGAATTCTTTCATAAACTCCCAGGATCTCTTTTTCAGTAGGCCTCAAATCTTTTGTTTTCCTGACTCCAGAACCCCAGGGGTTGTCCTTGAGTCTGCCTGGGTACTTTTTGCCAGAGGCTCTAGGAAGGACCATCCTCCTCAGCTGCACTGTAGAGCACATTTTTTGCAACCTGTCCTGCCCTGACTGGCTCCAGGGCTACTGCACGAACAATTTCCTGTTTGATTTGTTCAAAATTTTGTTGTTGTTCAGGACCCCACTTGAAATCGTTCTTCTTCTGGGTCACATGATAGAGAGGATCTACAATCCAGTTGTAATCTGGAACACGCATCCTCCAAAAACCCACAGTGGATAGGGAAGCTGGTGTTTCCTTTTTGCTGGTTGGCGGGGGCAAGGCTGCTATTTTGTTGAACACATCCATTTGAATTTGACAGTGTCCATCTTGCCATTTTACTCCCGAAAACCCAGTTTCCTTGCTTACTTGACCTCACTTTGTTTTATGGCAAAACTGGCTGTTAGGAGGTTTTGGCTTATCTCTTTGCCTTTCTCAGAAACTCTGTCTGCTGTGTAACACCCTTTGATGATTTCATCGACCTAAGTGTTCTGCAGCCTTACTCTTTTGATGTGCAGTCTGGATCAGTCCACTGCAAATAGTGGGCCTGGGTTTCCAGCCCCGGGAAAGTCAGGTCCAGGTGTACTGCATGCCCCTCCAGGTGACAGCAAACTGTGGCCTGCACTCTGCTGCCAGAGGAATGGAGAAGAACATACTTCCAATGTCAGTGGTGGCACCACTTTGCTGCCCTGGACTTCAGTTCATGCTGAAGTTCCAGCATGTCCAGCACAGCAGCGCTCAGTGGTGGTGTGACTTCCTTCAGGCCACAATAGTCCACTGTCAGTCTCCACTCTGCACTGGACTTACACACTGGCCATATAGGACTATTAAAGCGTGAGCAAGTCTTGCTGACCACCCCTGACTCTCCACAAATTGTCTCATGGAGGGGGGTCACAGGATCCTGGTTGTGCAGTATCGTCAACACTGCATTGTTGTAGTAGCAATGAATACCTGTTGTTCTTTGACCATCAGCAGTCCCACAGCAGAAAGGTGCTCTGAGAGACCAGGCAAAGTGTTCAGCTCTTTTATTTCCTCTGTCTGCACAGCAGCTATCCCAAAAGCCCAACAATGACTTTTTGGGTCCTTGAAAAACCCAATACTGATGGCACGCATGCCAAGGAAGCACAGGGCCTCTGGGCCAGTCACAATGGAGTGTTTTTGCAATTCATTCCCAGTCAGGGTCACTTCAGTTTCCAGTAGTCAGCTGATGGGAACCCCTTGTTATCCCAGAAACAGAGATGCACTCTGCCCCCACATATCTTGATGGCATCAGGGTACACTGTGCTCTGCAGTCAGCTGAAGATTTACACTCTCATGTGTACCAATCGAGACACAGACTCAGACCAGCAGGGAATCTGAATCGTTTTATTCAGAGAAAGGAGCTGGTTTTATACACTTTTTCAAGACACAGGATTTCCTTATATGGTATTTGTCACCAAGCCACCTATCACACATTGCCATGTCAGCAACACACCTTCTTAATGTCCTGCTATGGGGTGATCACGCACTGCCCACCCCTCCCGCAGCTTTCGGCAGGCTCCTCTCCACAAGGCTCTGCCATGTGGCATCTCCCCCCGCCAGGGTCAGGCAGAGACAATCTTCTCTGTGCTGCCATGTGCTTCTCTGTGCTGCCATGTGCTTCTCTGTGCTGCCATGTGCTTCTGCAGCTGCATCCCACAGCCAACAGCTCAACTCCATCACATCTCTTCACACACTCATGGATCTGATGTGCCAGGCCACTAGATCCACACAGTCCAATAGATTTGATTGTCCCTCTCCTCCACATGCCTGGAGGCAGGGCCTGTCTAGTTCTGGTCATGGTACTCGTTGCTCACTTCTTGTAGATATGACCTGGAGGTCTCTTCAAAAGGACTGGAAGTAACATCAGCCCTTCTATTCTGTCTGAGGACTTGCCCACTGGAAACTGGAGTAGCATTTCTTCCTTGAAGAATTTCCTGCAGTGGTTGTTCTTCCTCTCAACTCATGTACCTCTGCTGCCAGAGCAGAGGTGGGGTTTCCATACCACTTCCTCATGTCTTCTCTGTGGTCAGACAGCAAAAACCACAGGTTACCTTGTGGTTTGTACCCTCTCTCTTGAGCAGGAGGCTGCTTGCTGCCAGTAGTAGAGACTCTGGTCCATACTGGAGGGGCACGGGACATTTCCTCTCTAGCTCGAGTCTTTCAAGTCTCTGCAGTTTTGTACAGTGTTTCCACAGACAAGGTGCAGGTCAGTAAGTAGGAAAAAAGGTGATCATCATATTTCTGGAGTCAGGTGGTCACCTGAAGCACTGTTTCTTCTCCTCCTTTCATGGACATCAATGCCAATGAGTTGGTGTACAACGATGATGTGGACCATATAAACTTCTGCCACATGGACTGTGTACGCTGGACCTCATCTGGGGGACTGCTCATTATTTGAATCCCTATAGATTACCTCCAGCACAGCTAATTCTCTCAGGTACTGGATACTTATCTGCATGGTGTTCCACCTTGCCTGGGTGCACTACTGGATCATCTTCGGGAGAATATCATTCAGAGTCACCTTCAGAGGCTGAGAGTTTCTGTCCTCTTCCCAAATCCCTTGGCAATGCCCACATCCTGGGACAGGTATCCCAGCTGCTTGGCTTCACTGCCATCTAGTTTCATACCATGGGCCATCATATCCCAACACTGGAGCAGCCAGGTCAGTAAGGGCCCATCTGACTGGCAGTTGAAACCTCTCCACGTATCTCGTAGCTCACTCAGGGATAGGGATAGGTGATTATCTCTGGCTCTACCTCTTTCTCCTGTTGTGAGGGTCCTGCTTCCTCTTCATCCCTCATTATGCGAATTGATTTGGTCTTAGACGTCTTCTGTATAGAGCAACTGCTACCAGCACAGGTTGTTCCTCTGGTTCAGCTGAGTTTGAGTGGCCATGGTGCCCATTTGCCTAATTTCCTCCTCCTTCCCCTGAGGGTATTGTCTAGTATTGAACTGTGTCCAGTAAAAAGTAACCAGGGCCCAGTACACTGCACTGAGTTGCTTCTTTTTGGAGTTGCCACAGAATTTCTCCTTGCAAATAATCTGCCACTTTATCAGGGTGCTGTAAGTTGCAACAAAACTAATAAAAGAGTGTACAAGAAATGAACAATTCACAGGCGAGTTCTCACTTCCAACATTACCCGACTGCTCTTTTTGCTATGTTACCTGAGATGGAAGGGACCTCCTCCTCCATCCTCTGAAGATGACATGAGATAGTTTAGAATGAGATGGTATAGAGATGGACTTCAAGGTCCCAGCCATGCCCCCTCCTGGCTATTTTAAAAATTAACCTTGTCCTGGCCAGAAGCAGGACAATAGTGTAGGGCATGAGCTATTATCCAAGTCTTGTATTTAATACTACATCGGGTCATATTGTTATTATCATCATCATTGTCCATGGGCAACTGATATTGGTTAAGATATTTTTTAATCTGTATTTTAAATTTTAAAAAAATCTTGTTTAGGTGGCTGGCACATTATGATCTGCCATCAGTTTTGCATCCTCAAATTTTGCGTGCACAAAAATTTATGTGGGAGAAAGCCAAGAACAAAAGAAGTAGTAGAGTGTTGTACTTACCCTTTGGAAATTAGGACCCTGCTTTGCAGATGTACTTCTGATTCATATGTTTTACCATTCAAAATCCTCATCTGTATTTCTGAATAAAAAGCAATATGAAGCAGACTTATTGCAAGAAAACTTCCTTCCTAATTTCCATTTCTGAAATTTCCTAGTCCATGTATACCTGTGGAAAAAAAAAAACAAACCCAAAACTGATTTAAACTCCATAATAATCCTACATTTTCATGGCTGAGATATACTGGTACAAGTTTGTCTGGTACATACTGGTAGAACAAAGTTTTGTTGCATTGGGCAGATATTTAAGGAATGTTTTTGAAAAGAAAAGGTGGGAGAAACAAGAATCCTTCATATTTTCAGAACCTTACATCCCAATGCAGATCTAAAAACTAGCTAATCCAGAACAGTCGAATGGATGTATGCAGTCAGATGAGCTTGGGATTTCCCCAAAAAAACTTACTATATGCTTCTCTCAAGGTAATATTACCATCAAATTTATAGAAAATTCCAGCCCCGAAGTAATTACTGTAAAAATAAATATATTTTCTTCATTTTAAGGATGTTTAGGATTTTTTTTTGAGAAAATAGATAATCAAACACCTTCAATGATTTTTGATACTGATTTTTTTAAAGAGGCTGGATGATATTAAGTTCTAGAACATAAAACAGCTTTTTACGATTGCAGCAAGTTTTCAGCTTTGATCAAGAGTACACTTTAAGTTTGTATAAATTCAGCTAGGAATGTGATAAACAGTAAAAAACACCAGTCTAGACCATAGTTTATCTAGAGCGCCTCCATAGTCTTTAGCAGAAGTGGATGGACAACAACTCAAGAGTAAAATCCAGTTTTAGCTTAAAGGAAGTTATTCTGCAGCTGTAAGTGACTCTGCTTTAACTTCTCTGTGTTACCTAGCAATGCCACATTTTATGAAGACCTTAGAGAACTGTGTAGATATCACATTCATAATATCAGAAGGAACAGAGTAGACGGTGTTCTGAAATAGTTGTTGCTACTCTCCAAACACTGGGAATCTTTCCTTTAAAGTAAGAAAGAAGATGAGTCACAAAGAGCTTCTGTGACTATAGAGTACAGTAACAGAGAAAAAAAAAGGTGTACATTGAGTAAGATTAGGACTTGTCAGAAATGCTTCAGGGGAGAGTTAAAATCAAGAAATAAAAGAATTTCTAGGTTGGGTTAATATCCAAGTGTCAAGAAAAATTTTGGGCTATTGGGAAAAATCTTAATCACACATTCCTTCCTTTCATTTCTGACACTAAACACCTCTTAAAAGGATATTAAGGTGTTGATAAATTGCATTGTGTTTGGGTGTCCAAATTTATAACTCTCTCCAGCAAAAGGTGAATTTGTTAAATAGTAATGAAGTCCAAGACACAAGATTTAAATTGCCTTAGAGCCAAATGAAGAAGAAAATTATTTTTTGAGACCTGAAAGGACAAGCATTAGATCAAAGAGGTTTTTTGCATAGAATTGAAGGGAAACGGGAGAGCTGGCTTAGAGCTTGTGATCAGTAAACCAGGAGTATGATGAGTCATAATGCCGCAGCAGACTTCAGATAGTGACACCTATAGAAAATAGACACCTATAGAAAATGAAAGCCAAAGTCAAAAAATGGCAAGCAAAAATAAAGAACCATGACACAAAGTGATAGTTCTGAAAAGAGAAGCATTACACCATGGTCTTATACAACAAGGAGAATGAAATACGAAGATGTATTATAGTAACGTAATGCATTGCAAACTACATCTTCAGCCTATTTAATAAATCAGAAAAACACAGATAAATTGTCTTAAGAGTCTAATAAAAAGATATACTTTGATTTTACAAATCTTGTAAAATTGTTTTCTAAAAGCTTTTGGTTTTATGGTTGGTGGGGTGAGCCAAAGGGGTGTATGTGTGGGTTCATTGCTTTTTTTTTTAATACTCTCATCATTGCTTTGGTCTTCCTGGATGAATATGCTATCACAGAAATGTATGATATGTGTTCTGTATAATTTCATGCATTATGTGTAGGGGTTCTGGTTGTTGCTTGAGTTCCCATGATTTTTTAGTGAGGAAGTGGTGTATAATTCCTGACAGCGTGGTAGTTTATCTAGTTACTTTAAAGAAAGCTCATATTTCAAAATGTTGCTCCTAAGATCATTACAAAAATAAAAAACAAATGGCAAGGATATCAGTTCTTGTTACCAATTGCCCAGCAAATGTAAAAACACTAAAAATTGCCACAGGAAGCAATAATTTCAATGACAAATTTTAAAGCTGTTTATTTGGTGTTTTAAGTAATATATTTTTGATCAAAGATAAACAGGTCTAAAAGTTCCATTTGTTTTGTTCCAGAGGAAAAGGAAATTGCTATTCCCTGCAGGCTGATGTACCTTGTAAAGCAATCTGTCTTCAAACCCAGAATGAAAGAGAGCCAAAAAAAAAAAATCTCTGAATTACGTGACAAGTCCCTTGAGATGCTGCTAGTTGCCCTCTACTGTTGAGGACCACAGATGTCTCACATTGTGGGTCATATTGAGAATTTTCTGGGGTTTGTTGAGGGGGTTTATTACGTATTATGAAAAAAAATTCTGTGTCAGATGGTTAGAATTGTTTGAAAATTCAATACTGTCTGCTCCCTGCAGCTCCATTTCAGTAAAAGGTATTTCTTGCAAATCTTCATCAGGTCTTAAGCATGTGCCCAGGTTCCATACTGTATAAACACTAATAGATATTAGCATGCATTTTACTGAACTTGCACTTCTAAGATAAATCTGGCTTCACAGAAATCCTTGGAATCAGAATTGCTGGGAAGTTTGAACTGCTGAATTTAAATCATAGGAAAAAATCCAGCAGTTGCATTTCAGTGGAGATGGCAAGATAATTATTTTGAATTTTCAGGGAAGTTTCTGTACTGTTGTTTGGACACATAGCACAAAACTTGCAGAACAGGGAGTGGGAAGGCAAAGGTGTCTTTCAATATCTTTGTTCGTTCTTTGCCTTAGATTTCTTCTCTCTCAGGGCCACTTAAAATAAAACCCACAGCTCAAGACAGTTGTGCCCTGGAATTTGAGGATCCTCTCATAATATCCTTCCTTTGTCCAATTCTGGCTATTAGCCCATCCAGCCGAAATAAATTTTGAAAAGTATGTTTTTAGAGTATTTTTGCAGTTGTCTTCTACAAGAGCAGTGCCGAGAGGCGGTGCAATTCTCCTGGGAAGGAATTTTAGAACATCTTTACAAATTTTTCTCTCCTTTTAAAACATAAGACTTACATTACTTTTGTAATTCCAATTCTCAAACTACAAATGTGGTCAATAAAAAATAAATGCATATAAGGACTACTGAAGAATAGAAGGAATTTGAGGTTTTTGAAAGCACGCAATAGACTTTAAGATCACTACAGCCATAGTGAACACACTGACCAAAAACAAATTGGAACCTTCCCCAAAACAAAATTAATCCTTGTTAATTAAACACTGCTTGCTTCAACTGTACTGGGAAATGTGGGATTTGAGGCTTAGACTGAGGTCATACATTACAGCAGTAAAGAAGAAGTATTCTGTTTTCTTAATTTTGAAAAATATGTCATTTTGCCTTGGGAAGTATTACAATATTTTAGTAATCAGCTGCAATGCTCATTAGTCTGCCTATATATCTGAAGCACTTGTATTTGTTGATGTAGCAGCAGCTGAGATAAAAGAAATTTGAAAGTGAAATCATTACAAATTTGAGTCAGTGCCTTTTTCATACTGGAGGCTTGCAATATTACCCTTAATGAGATGATGCCCCAAACTCCAAAAACGGATTTTTGTTTTCTAACCTCTTTTGAACTTCTTGTTAGAAATTAGTTTATGATCTGAATTTATGAAGAGACAGTATCTTCTGTTTACTGACCTCTTTCTTCTCAAAAAAGGGGGGGGTGAAGGGAAAGGTTGCTAACTAGTTCACAAACCAAACTTCATTTGCCAAAGTGAAACACAAATCACTTGAGAGAGTAGAAAGTAAGCTAAGGTAGATTTATATTGATACAAACAGAACCACAGTTTTATGGCCAAATAAATTTAAATTAATGTCTGTCGGTTTAAGCTATATGCATCCTCAGAATGATATACTTTAACATGAACTAAGAATTTGATTACTTAAAAATAGCAACTGGAAGGGAAAAGGTGGAGGCTTGCATATCTTATGAACTAATCCTGGGAGGAGTGCAGATGGAAGACTGCTTAAGGCAAAGCAGTTCATCTGCATGTGGCAGATTTCAAGAAGTGGGCCTGGATTACTCAGGGCCAAACATGGAAGGAACTTTAATAGAAATTTTTTATATTTACAGAGCTTCAAATTTTCTTTCAAATAAATTGAACAAGTAATTCTAAAAAGGAGATTGCTATTAGTTTAATTATGACTTAATGGGTTTGTTATTTTTAATTACAAATCAATTGATTCCCTCTGTGCACGTAATAAACAGAAATCCACAGCAGGCAAACACTTGCATTTTAGAACCAGAGGAGAAGGAAAGCATCATTCTTAATCAGGCAGTTCAAAGGTGATATGTAGTGCTGCAGGAAAAGTACCAGATAACAAGAAATGAAAACATTTATATGTTGTTTTAAAAGTTTCCTTCTGGTGACCTTAACTATGCTTGCTTGTCTTTGATGAAATATGACAGGTACTGTCATGTTAAATGGTCAACATATTCATTATTTAAAGAATAACATTTTTCAGCAGTAATCCGGGATATGTTCAAAAAATAACCTTGCTTATACAAGTCTTTCAGCTTTCGTGTTGTGTCACCCACAACACATGACTGTTCTGGACCAAAGGCTAGGATAAAACAAGGAGAATTTCAGTAAAATAACTATGCAATGTGTTCTAAACATTTATTTCCATTTGTAGTAATATTTCAGAATGTAGATCTACATTTTTATCACCATGTTATTTATTTTTGATACAACATACTTAATCCTTGCAGCAGGTTGGTGTTTTATCCTAGATAGAAACCTGCAGAAGAGTCTATGGAAGGCCAAAGAGCGCAATGTTGTTGAAAATTGTCCATCCATGGCTGTTCAGCTGAAATATGCACTAATAGAGTATCCTTTTTTTTTTTAACAAAGAAAATTTTCACTGTTCTTTACAAGCGTAGAAGTAATCTCCATCTTTAAAAAAAAAAAAAAACAAAATACGAACCAAAAAAAAAACCAAACCCAGACCAGAAACAGATTAATACAAAACAATTTTTGTTTTCGGAAATGAGCAAGATATGGAAGATCTGCATTGGCACGTGACTTTGTAAAGAACTGTGAGACTGTACAGACAGATTTCATCTTAGTGGAGCTGATCTAAGAGTTAAGCATTTGACCTCAGATGATGATCTCAGTTCTTTAGTCAAAAGCAAAGAGAAACTAGCCCTTAAAGACAGTATCTCTCCTACATGTCCAGAGGTTTATATTTCTCTTCAGCAGCTATGAAACTGAAATAAACAGCTTGGATTAAACACAAGGAAAATAAGTCCTATTGCAGGTCAGAGTCCTTTACTGGAATTGTAAGTGACATTTCCATTTTAATCTTGGTAACATTTTGCATTTACTTCTATATTTAGAGATTATGGCACACTTTCACAGAATGTATCTTGGCTTTGTGAATAGATTTAGTGTGCTTTAGCGTCAAGTTTGGCAGACGGTGATAAAATCTTTATTTTGACATGAATGTCCACTTTAACAGATTCCAATCTCTACACAAAAACTCTTTGTCACCTCTCTACATTTGACAAAAATACCACTGGCCTCATACCATGTCTTCTCATAGGTTTGGAAGAGGGACCTTCATGCTGAAAGGAAGATCATTGTTTCAGGCACAGTTCATATTGTTTCTTCTCTGTGAAATCTTCTTCCTTTTGTCACAGCAAATCAAAAATGAAGCTTCAAAACCTAGCAAAGTATCTCTTCTGGTAATTTTTAATAAATACTATCTTCTTAACAACATCTCCCATATGATAGCTATTGTTTTTACTAATATAAAAATTATTTGAGCTTCTTTTCCATCTAATTGAAGTATTGGTTTGATTAAATATATCTGCATATTGTTTCTCTTGGCAATTCCTGACATGTTTCAGGACACATCTTTGGCCAATGATGATTACGTTTTTAAACGTTTATAGCCAGTTCTAAGACAAATGTTTTCTGGGTGGAAAATGAATTTTGATTTCATTTAAACTACTCTGATTTTATAAAGCTTATTCCTTGCAAAGGAATCCAGAATTGCATATGTTTTTCAGTTACTGAACTCAATTTTCTTGCTGCTCTCTTTGCCACAGTTTTTTCTCCAAAGTATAATACCTGCAAGGAAGATCACATGAGAGGAGGGTGTGGTTTTTTGTTTGTTTTTGTTTTGTTTTGTTTTAAATCTGCCCCTAAATAAGAATCAAATATAAAATAATTCATAATTTCCTCTTATTTGAAGGTTTGTGATAAAATATTTAAAAAACAGGCAAATTTACTATCACAAGGTTAGAGTGTCTTGTTCCTAACATCTTGTGTCAAGAAATGCAGCCAGATACGAATAGTAGCCTTTTTTAACCAATAATTGGTGTTGGTAATAAGGAATGAGCTGACAGCCAGCTGTGCTACTGCCCTCAGTCCTGCAGTGAGAAAGGGGAAAGGAGTCTGCAAATGATTACCAACTTCAAGTATTTCTGGCAGTCAAGGTTTTATTAAAAAAAATTAATAAAATACCTTTATACTTCTAAAATTTTAACTACATTTGAAAAAAAAGTCTGTATGAAGACATTAGAAGAGAACTGCTGTGTACTGCACAAATCAAGGGTATTGCCCAGTTGGGCTGCCGGCCTACATTGTAGACTTGTCTTTAGTAAAAACTCTTCTCCTCCCAATTAAAGAATAAAGGTTGAGGAGCCTGCAGGCCTTTTCAGTACGTTTGGTGTGACTTTTAACCCCTCATTTTACCCTCTTCATATGGCTGTCCTTTATACCATACTCTCTGATAATGTCGGTGACACCCAGTAGTGCTGCTGTGGGTCAGACTGGGTTAGCACTTTTGTTACAGTCTTTACTTCCTGGGGATTTGTAAGTCATCTGTAGGAATTAATCACAAATTAGAGTTTTACATGCACACAGACTATTTTTTTCCCCATTTGCCTTCCTGCAATATGGCACACAATCTTAAAAATTAAGGTATTGAGAGGTTTAGAAAAAGAAAAGCAATATGAGATTGAAGAAAGCATGACCAGCAAGAACCTTCCGTACACGCCCAGATCCTGGTTCTGTCATCAATGGGTTTTGCCTATATTTTTTGCCTATTACATCTTCCATGTAATTATCTTCTAATTATGGCACAACTGCTACATTCCTGCTAAGCCACCATAGGACTGTGGATTTTTCATATCCTTTCTGATGTATAAAGCCAAAGTCAGAGAGTCTTACACGGCCTACCCATGTAGTCATTAGACTAAAGATGCGTGTTTTCCTATCCCTCTTTCTATCAAGAAATAAAACTTTCTGTCTGTGCTGATTTCAGTTGGAGTAAATTTTCTTCACAGTGGCTGGTATGGGCCAAAACTGGTATGTTTTGGATTTGTGCTGAACATGGAGTTGATAATATAGAGATGTTTTTGTTATTGCTGCAGAGGGCTTACACAAAGCCAAGGCTTTGCTGTTTCTGCTGTTTCTGCTGTTTGCGCACTTGCCACGCTGGCGAGGAAGTTGGGTGTGCATGGGAAGAGACACAGTTGTGACAGGTGGCCCAAACTGACCAGAGGGGCATTCAGACCATATGACATCATGCTCAGTATATTAAGTGGAGGGAAGAAGGAGGAACGGGTAACATTTGTAGTGATGGTGTGTGTCTTCACAAGTAACCATAAAGCATGATGGGGCTGTGCTGTCCTGGAGATGACTGAACACCTGCCCTCCCGTCAGCAGCCGTGAATTAATTCCTTGTTTTGCTTTGTTTGCGTGTGAAGCTTTTGCTTTTCCTATTAAACGGTCTTTATCTCAAATCCCAAGTATTCTGACCTTTACTCTTCCAATTCTCTCCCTAATCTTGCTGGTGAGGGCGTGAGAGAACTTTCATGGGGCTTGGCTGCCAGCTGGAGTTAAACCACAACAGTCGTTTTTGATGCCTAACTGGGTGCACAAAGGGTTCAGGATAACAACAGATTTGATTGGGATGTGCTAGATTGAATTTATAGCTGTTACTTCTGTTTAGTTAATAATGAGCAGTGCTTGCCATGGGCCTCACTTTCCTGACTGTCTATAGTAGTCTAGTGCTCATTAGTGGCCGCTTTTTACTTTCACCACTTGCCGTAGTGAGGTACTGCTGATCACCTCACTGTATTGTGCCCGGGAACATTCTGGTGACAGCCATAGTGATGTTCCTGGGCTGGAAGATGGCCAGGATATTGCTGCTGTTTTCTGTGCTGCTGTACTGCACAGGCTGAAACTTCTGTCTGAACTTGAGTTGAAGAGACTGTGATGTGTCATGAGTCCATGATGGAGCAGAGATCTATCTGCAGCCCATGGAGGACCCCATGCCAAAGCAAATAAATGCCAGAAGGAGGATGTGACATATGATATTCGTGTTCTAGAGCAGGTTTTCTGGCAGGACTTGTGACCTCATGGAGGACCCACACTGGAGGAGCTTGTGAAGAACTACATGCCATAGGAAAGGCCCATACTGGAGAAGTTCAAGGAGGGCTGTCTCCCATGGGTGGGACCCCACCCTGGGGCAGGGAAAGGAAAGACTCCCTTGCAGCCCATGGTGAAGACCATGGTGAAGACCATGGTGAAGACCATGGTGAAGCAGTGTGCCCCTGCAGTCGATGGAGGACTGTGATGTGTACTATATTAACGGTGGACTATAGCAGGCACCACTTGTTGCAGACAGGCTACGGACAAGGCAAGGAGTTCACTGACATCTTAAACCCAATGACCTGGCCCAAAAGGACCAGGGTTGGAAATTCTAATGAGTATACATTTACCTTGCTTATAGAGCATCTGAGGCAAGTGGAAGTTTGTGAAATTTGCTCAGACCTTTGAATAGAATAGTTTGTTTGAAGTACAGTTTTTATTTATTAGTAATTGTTTTTGGTAAGCTATTCCTACAAGTATGGGGGAAAATATGTTTTGTTTTTTTCCTGACTGTTCATTACACAATAAAAGAAGTTATACTGTGTTAGGAAAATAGATTACATTTTACATCTGCCTACTTAATCTGCTATTTATTGTTGAGTAGGAGACCTTATATAATACTCTTCCCCAGCAAATCCAGTTTTCTTTGTTGTGGTTATGGAGGAATACTAGACTAAAAACTGGTGCATTTAATTAACAGAAGAAAGAGCTGAATGTGGTGCTACTGTCCTTCACGTCATATCTCCAACTGGGAGGTAGAAAGAGACACGACATGCACAGGTCACAGCTAAAATAAAATGTGAAATGCAGCTCCGATACATAACACAGACAGATCTGTACACAAGCAGTTGTTTGGCTTTTTTTCTAAAGTTCTCTTGATTCATTCGGATTGGAAAGCTAAAAAAATCTTTTTTTCTAGAGTTAAGTGAGAACATATATATAAAAATATTGGGGAGTAGAGAGTAACTGAATAACTGGTAGAGGTACAGAAAGACTCTTGATAGAGAAGCAGATAGAAAACTAACTCAGTTACTTAGCCTAAAAACTTAAGTAAGACTGGGAAAACAATGAAAACACTGAAAATTCGTAAGAGGAGTCTGTTAACATTATTTATAGCATGTACTTTGGTAATTTCTCTGAGCCACATCTTCAACATAAAAGAGCATTGCACATAAAAGCTACACCTGGTAAAAGAATCATAGAAACATTATTTTAAGGGATGTTTATATAAATTTTGATTTTACTGGAAACAGAGGCAATGAAAAATATAAATATTTTAAAAAAACTTATCTCTTACAATATTTAAAACCAGAACATTTTTGTTAAGTATTTTTAAGACAAAAATACATCCTTATTTGGAATCTTGGGTTTTTTTCAAGATGTATGGACTGTACATAATTTAGTTCAGAAAAACTGGAAAGGGCAGGCTTACACTGACCTCTCTGCTGTAAATGCAGAAAATGTTAAAAAAATTGTGTACACCTAATGGCTAGCAAAATGAGGGTACAAAAAATAGTGCTACAGATCAGTTTCGCATGATTTTTGGTTTCATTTGAGACTTTTTTAATATCTGAAAATAATTTTTGCAGCAATTAACACATAAGCAGTTTAACTGGATTAAAAAAAAAAGGAGAAAACTCAAAATCCCCCAACTTCAAGTTACTGTGTTACAAAGTGAATTGTTCTACAGCTGCAAAATCAAGTGCCTTAGCTGAGTTAATGCTTTTCATTTCTTTTGCATGTGTCAGCATTAATGGAGGCAGGCTTCTATAAAGCCTTGCTTGTGAAGATGGTGCTGAGCAGACTAGATTCAGTTCCGTTGAATGCTTTCTGCATTTTTTTTTAATAACGCACAAAGGGAGACTTCAAATCAGGCTGAACTTCAAGCAAAAGTTAATGCTATTCTCTTTTGGGTTCAACCACCCACTTTGCTTAAGGTCACTAGTTGAGGCTAATGCTGCACAGAGGGGCTGCAGCAAACTTGGCATCTCCTTGATTAGGCTCCCTGCTGATCTAATACACATACCAACTCACTTGCCAAGTCAAATAACACATTTAGTGAATTGGAAATAAGATTTAAGTGAGCCAGCACAATGCGGCTTGCCCTCTCATCTTTTTACCGAATCCTTCTCTTTGTACGCTACATTGTGAAAACTGCTCTTGTTAGAGGACTTAATCTTCATTTTTTTCTTGTAGATTATTTGGAAACAGGTCAATTGAATGTTGGGGTTTCTAACTCCTCCTACCAAAGAAAGACATGGCTTGTGGCACACTGATTGCATCATTTAATTGAAAGGCTGTTATTATTAGAAAGAAAATACTGTAGTATAAGGTTATCTTAGAGTGAAAAAAAATACTAGGATTAAATGCAACCTCTTTTTAAATAATGTGTTTACTCCTTTGTCTTCAAACCTCTTATCTCAAGAGATAATTTACATTCATTGTTGGTGAGTAATAATTGATGGGGTTGATCATAGTACATATATTCATCTCTTGTGGCTGTACTACAGTAGTTAATTCTTAAATACAGGAAGATACAATAAAGTGACATTTCTATAACACCTTTCATAAAAGCAAAGTAAATCACTTCATGTAGTGCTTGACTTTGAACTATTCTGTATTTCAATGAAAGAGAATCAGGACTGAAGTTAAAGCCTTCACACTTTGTTCACTGTTTTTATTAATTTTAGAAGGAGAGAAGTTACAGTGCGAAGTATATTTTGAGATTTAGCACAGATTTGTCACATACCTTAATGCCGTTTATGCTGTAATAAAAACTGCAACTGTCTCATATCTCCATGTTTGGTGTTCAGGATTATGATGTGTATTGACTTTTTAATTATCTTCTTATCTCTTGTGGTTAGTACATATCTATGTGCATCTCTTCCTTGTTTAACTAATGAAATAAGAATTTTTTTCCTGAGGTACTCCTGTGTTTTTCTTTCTTTTCTTCCTTTTTTTTTTTAAACAAATACAGGGGTACCATAATACAGAGTGAAACTGAAAAAACCTGACATTTATAACATCTCATCAAAAGCAAGCGATTTTAAGTACTACATTAAAAAAGGAAAAATTTATCTGTGTGACCTACAGCTGCAAGATAAAATGACTCTTTTTCTTCCAGAGTAATGGCCAGTGCACTTGACTTCTAATGAATTCACTTACTACATTTTAATCCCCAGTAAGAGATTTTGAGGTTATGGGCAAAACATCTTGGAGTATATTTTTGTGACCATCTGTGTACTTTCAGTCTCGCTTTTAAAGCCAAGCATTTGTTGATCTTGTAGCAGACCTTTGGTGGGAGCTCAGGCAAATGGGAAAACATATAGAGTACATTTGTCTCGCTAACCCATTCAAGCAAAGCAGCAAGGAGGAAACCACTTCTCTCTCAGATCCTCCTATGGTTCTGCAAAGGATTAGTAGAACAGATGCCCTCCCTTGCCATTACCCCCAGAAAGAAGAAAATGCTGAGTTACTGTCATAAGATCCACATACAGTTGGGGCAGGAACCAGTCTGTATTCCTCAGGAAATCATTAATAGCCTTCGGTCAAGTGAAAAAAAAAGTGTGATTACAGAAAAGAGATACTTCATTGTTTTTCTGAGTCATTCACAAGTCAGAGAAATATCTATCTTTCTAAGACCTGATTTTCAATTTCTTATTAGCTTGCCCAACCTGAACCATCAAAGTGGAATATCTTATGGTTCAGGCCTCATGCTAAATACTTCAAAAAGTTAAACTGTTTAGCATTTTCTAGGATTAAACATGAAAAAATGTAGCAGTTTGTCAGTAACTCAAATATTTAATTAGGAAGATACAATCTTCATTATATGAGGAAATAACTTGAAGCATGTTTAAGAACAATCCTGAAATCAGAGAGATACATCCTGTTTCTATTAAGAAAATCCTCCAGCAGCAGACATTATGCATCTGAAAAGATGAGGCAGCACATGCTCCGGTTGGTAGAAGTATAGCAAACTGCAAACTGTAACAGTAGAGCCTACAAAGGAAAAACAAGATTTCCTTATTTGTTCCTTCGAAGATTGTCTCAATGACCCAGTGTCACAGGCAGAGTGTGAGCTTCAGACAAAGGTTATTAAAGAAGCCCTCCTGCTGAGTCACAAGGTGCAGAAAGGACCACCATGTCTATTCTGAACTTTTTGGAGAGGAGTCAAGGTGCAGTTGAATCCAAACGTAGCCCTAGACTTCGTCAGTGGTGTGAGGAGCCAATTTATTTCTGTCTCAACACTGTTTGTTAGAGGCGTGAGGGGGAGGGGTTGCACATGTGCCACTTAAGAGAAGGCAACTAGGAGAAGACGGGGGAAAGCCTTGTCTCTATGGGGACTTTGCTTGACAACCATTTCATATCTCACATGGGACAGGCACGCAGCAGGAGACAGCCAGAGTCACTGTACCCTCCAAAGAGGTTCTCCAATCAGATGGAAAAAGGTCTCCACCAATGCACTGCAGTGGAACACGGGGCCAGTGGTCTCCTGTCAGCAGGCAGACCTTGGCAGGAGCCAGGGGGCATAAAAAGTAACTGCGTCACAAGCTCTGGGGCTCTCCTGCCCTGAGCTTTTGGGTCTCGTGTTTTTAGGCTTTTGGTCAGGTTCTTGCACTGGCTCTAGCCTACTTTTACTCTCACTCATCCTCTGCTCGCGGAGCGTGTGGCTGGACACTGGCTGACTCCAAGCCGAGCCTCCCCTGTCCTGCTACCCTGTGTTGCTGCCCGACGCCCAGCCCGCTTTGTCCCTGCGTTCCTGCCTGCCTCTAACCTTGCTTCGCCGATCCAGCCTGCCGCCGCGGTCCCCGCCGCGACCCTGTCCAGGGTTCTGCACCTCCTGCCCGAGCGCCCACCCCCTCACCTCGTGTCCGGCCGCCCGTCGCCGCGGGAGCCGTGCCTGCGGAGCCGTGCCTCTCCGAGAGCTGGCAGGCTCCCCGGCAGGCAGCGGGCACACACCCCCTGCCACCAGGACATCGACGGCACTCCCCGACCTCCTACATCCGCTTTTTCTCTCTGTCCTCTCTCTCTCTCTCTCTCTCCCCCCGCAATCCTTTTTTCATTTTCCTTCCTCCTTTTCTGTCTTTTCTAATCTTCTTTAGTAGGGCAACTCTCTTTTTGTTACCAATAAACAGTTCTCAGATACCATATTGTCTTGTTTGACTTAATTTCGTCCTAGACCATCTGTTTTAAAAGAACTCCTTGCAGTTCCTCACAGTGGAACGACACAAATGGTTTATGTGTAGAAGATTATATAGGTGTAGTTGAACTTTCAGACAGCTTTCTCCCACATGATGAAGGATGGCAAGCCAGATATATGTACATAAATATAAATTATTACTATAATGATTAGACAAATAGATTTAATCAGAATTATTTACTACACAGTATAGGAACTATAACTACTACAATAGTACAGTGCACTGTATAAGCAATATTGAAGCAATTATATTAAAGCAATTTTATTAAGACCAGTAAACCCAATTATTAAGTAGAGATTGATGTTACTCAACCATACCAACAACCATGGGCAAATCTCTTTTGCTTACCCTCCAGAAGTAACCTTGAGCATCATCCCCACTCAAGGGAGGAATCTCCACTCATACTCCAAGGAGTCATATGTTAGAAGACTCTTCCATTTAAAAGTAGAACTAGGCCTTTATTGTTTAAAACTATTCATTGTCACTCATATGTGTCCAGGCCAGCTGTGTCAGCTCAGGAGCTTTACGTAAGTTATTAGTAGTGCCACCTGTTTGTTCCTTTATCGAGGTACTTTGTCTGGTCTACCACATCTTCACTTCACTCTCCAATTGTTTAACTTTGAGATTGATGAATTAGACTGGTTTCAGCATTATTCAATACCAAAGCAGAATGACTCCTCTTTAGCTATTCACCACTAGTAGTTTTGCAAATAGGACATTGTTAGAGTTGCTTTATCTCACTCTAGGCAGAGCATCCTGCTACACCCAGGCTCAGAAGGAAGAAGAAGAGATGATGTTATGCAGGTATGAGAAGAGTCTTGCTTCACAAATAATTGCACTTAACCTAGGGTCTTTGTGATACTTCGTGTAGATCAGAAAATGGACAAGGAAGAAGAAAGAGGTATGCCATGCTCCAGAGTTGTCTCTGATGCTACAAAATACTTTTCATGTGATGTTGAGCGAGTCACTTAAACCGCTCCTTCCAAGGTGGCTTTTAATTATGAATCCTCCAATGTCACAGAAGAAATGGAAATTTGGAGTTTGTGTTCAAAATCTAGGGATTTGCATTTCACCTCAGAAATTAACCAAAGGCTGAACTACAAACCAACTCGTATACATTACAATTTCACAGAACCATAGATATGCAGAGTTGGATCTATCATGATCATCGAGTCCAACCCCTGGCCTTGCATAGGACACCCCAAGAATCACACCATGGGCCTGAGAGCATTGTCCAAATACTTCTTGAATTCAGATAGGGTTGGTGCTGTGTCTCCCTACTTCTGTAGGAAGCTTGTTCCAAACCTCAACCACCCTCTGGGTGAAAACCTTTTACCTGATAAGAAACCTAAACCTCCCCTGACTGAGTTTTAGACAATTTCCTTGAGTCCTGTCACTGGTCACAAGTGAGTCTTGTCACTGATCTCACAGCAGAGATCAGTAGCTGCCCTCTGCTTCCCCTCATGAGCATGTTGAAGACCACAATAAGCTCTCCCCTCAGTCTCCTCTTGTTCAGGCTGAACAGACCAAGTGACCTCAGCCGGCTTCCTGTCCAGAGTTTTCACCATCCTCGCAGTCCTACTTTGGAGTCTCCATAATAGCTTCATGTCTTTGTTATATTGTGGTTCCCAAAACTGCACACAATATTCAAGGTGAGGCTGCCCCAGTGCAGAGCAGAGTGGGACAATCCCCTCCCTTGCCTGGCTGGCGATGATGGGGCTGATGCCCCCCAGGACACGCTTGGCCCTCCTGGCTGACAGGGCACTGCTGGCTCATGTTCAACTTGCCAATGACCAGGACCCCCAGGTCCCTTTCTGCATTGCTGCTCTCCAGCATCTCATTCCCCAGTCTATCCATACATCCAGGGTTGCCCCATCTCAGGTGCAGAATCGGCACTTTCCCTTGTTGAACTTCATAAGGTTGGTGATTGCCCAGTGCTCTGATTTGCTGAGGTGTCTCTGCAGGGCATCTCTGCCTTTGACGGAGTTGACAGCTCCTCCCAGTTTATGGTCATCAGCAAACTTACTGAGTATTCCTTCAAGTCCTTTGTCCAAATTGTTAACAACAATGTTAAAGACAACTGGGCTGAAAATGGAGTCCTGTGGAGCCCCACCAGTGACAGACAGGTCACCAGTCAGATGTCGCCTCATTCACTGTAACATTTTGTGTCCGACGCATGAACCAGTTGGTCACCCATCACTTAAAATGATTACTGAGATGTATGCCAGGCATTTTGTCCAGAAGGATAATGGGAGAGACAATATCAAAAGTTTTGCTGAAGTCCAGAAAAATTATACTTACTGTCTTCCCTTGATCATCTGGGTGGGTTACCTTGTCATAAAAGGAAATCAGATTTGATAAGCAGGACTTTCCTCTCATGAAGCCGTGCTGGCTGTGACTGATGACTGCATTGTCTTTCAGGTGTTTTTCAATACCTCCTTGAATAATCTTCTCCGTAACTTCACCAGGCACTGAAGTGAGACTGACATGCCTGTAGTTTCTGGGGTCATCCTTCTTGCCCGTCTTGAAAATTGGGACAAGGTTTGCCAGCTTCCAGTCAGCTGGGATGTCTCCAGGTTCCCAAGACCTCAAAAATCAAGAGAGGTTTTGCAGTGACATGAGCTAGCTCTGAGGATTCTTGGATGTGCCTATCAGATCCCATAGGTTTGTAGGGATCCGATTGGAGCAGCAGATTCTGCACAATTTCAGGGTCAGCTGGGAGCTGATCATTCTCGCAGTCATAATCCTTCGTCTCAGGCTACTGAGACCCTCTTGCTCTGTAATCTATGTTGAAGACAGAGGCAAAGTGTCGCCTCAATCAAATGGGATGGGGGAGTCAGGATAGACTCCCCAGTCTCCTCACATGGGGCACCGTTTTGCCACCTCAATCAAACGGGACGGGAGAGGCAAGACAGACGCTCCATGAACTTATATTATTTTATTCGCCTCATAAACTTGACGGGAGATCTCAGAGATAATACAAGTTCACTTTGCTGGTAAAAACCCCAGATTGCCTGCTTACAGAGCATTCTTAAAAGCCTTTCAGCCCATAGTAGTAGTTCTAGAGGTTACGACAACTGTTTCAATCAATCTTCTACACTGCATGTACATTTGTTAAAACAATACTTGCTTGTTTTATACCTTATATAACAAAGCATAATATTCCATTATTAAGCTTTATCTTTCTTGCTAAGCATATTTTTTGCAACTTCCAGAAGTTCTCTCATTTAGGCCTAGAAACATGGCTCTTTGTTCCCATGTCCTTGTGCTAATGCGTAATTGTATATTCTAATTGTATCTTCTTTTAATATTTTCTCAGGCAAAGCTATTTCCTAAAATCTTTCTGCTTTATTCTTAAAACCTGCTTTTGTTTCTCACCCTTAGAAATCCCTTTACTTTTTTCTGTATTTCCTACAGCAAAGAATGTATTAAACACCTTTGCCTTGTCTCTGTGCCTTTTTGTGAGGTTACCATCCTCATTCTGTAACAGGAACTTTCTCTTTTCTCTGAATGAATACAAGTAGAAGTTGAGTTTTGTATGCATATATAATGTACCATAAACGGGTAGATTCTGAAAATACATGTGCAGGTTTTCAAGTCTGGCATCTTGAGTTAGAGGGCTGTTTTGGTGATAGAAACCTGACTGCATCTGTAGATAAACAGAACTGTCAGAAAAGAGTAATTGGTATTTGTAAAACATTGAGTTATTGTAACATGGGGGCCAGTGTGACAGCCATCCGCAAGAAGGGCCAAAAGGAGGATCCAGAAAACTACAGGCCTGTCAGCCTGACTTCAGTGCCTGGCAAGGTTATGGAGCAGACCATCTTGAGTGCAATCACATAGCAACTACAGGATGGCCGAGGGATCAGACCCAGCCAGAATGGAATTAGGAGGGGAAGGTTCTGCCTAACCACCCTGATTTTCTTTTATGACCAGGTGACCAGCCTGGTGGATGCAGGAAAGGCTGTGGGTGTGGTCTACCTGGACTTTAGCAAAGCCTTCGACACCGTCTCCCATACACAATCCTGGAGAAGATGTTAGTCCATGGCTTGGACAGGCGCACTCTTCTGTGGGTTAAGAGCTGTCTGGATGGCTGGGCCCAGAGAGTGGTGGTGAATGGTGCAACACCCAGTTGGTGGCCAGGCACTAGCGGTGTCCCCCAGGGATCAGTGTTGGGCCCAGTCCTGTTTAGTAACTTCACTGATGATCTGGACAAGAGGATTGAGTCCACCATCAGCATATTTGCAGATGACACCAAGCTGGGAGCAAGTGTTGATCTGCTGGAGGGTAGAAGGGCTCTGAGAGGGACCTGGACAGGCTGGATTGATGAGCCAAATCCAGTGATAGGAGGTTTAATAAGACCAAGTGCCGGGTCCTGCACTTTGGCCACAACAACCCCCTGCAGTGCTACAGGCTGGGGGCAGAGTGGCAGGACAGTGGCCAGGCAGAAAGGGACCTGTGGGTACTGACTGATGGCAGATTGAACAAGAGCCAGCAGTGTGGCCACATGGCCAAGAAGGCTAAGTGCATCTTGGCCTGTGTCAGGAATAGTGTGGCCAGCAGGATCAGGTAGCCAATCTTCCTCTGTTCTCAGCACTGGTGAGGCAGCACCTTGAGTGCTGTGCCCAGTTCTGGACCCCTCAGTTTAGGAAGGATGTTGAGGTGCTCAAACACATCCAGAAAAGGGCAGCAGGTCTGGTGAAGGGTCTGGAGTAGAACTCCTGTAAGGAGCAGCTGAGGGAGCTGGGGTTGTTTAGCCTGGAGAAAAGAAGGGTCAGGGGAGACCTTATCACTCTCCACAACTGCCTGAAAGGAGGGTGTAGCCAGGTGGGGGTCAGTCTCTTCTCCCAGGCAACCAGCAACAGGACAAGAGGACACAGCCTTAAGCTGCAGCACAGGAGTTTTAGGCTGGACATTAGGAAGAATTTCTTCACAGAAAGAGTGATGGGGCATTGGAACGGGCTGCCCCTGGAGGTGGTGGAGTCACTGGCCCTGGTGGTGTTTAAGACAAGACTTTGTGTTGGACTTAGTGCCACAGTCTAGTTGACAGGGTGACGTTAAGTCATAGGTTGGACTTGATGATCACCAAAATCTCTTCCAACCTAAATGATTCTGTCATTCTGTGAAATTTCCACAAGTAAAATCTGCATTCACTATTAAATAACTATAATGAACAGGAATCAGTTCCCGTAGTTTAAGAATTCATGGCATGTTCTTAACCTTTTGGTATTTAAGCTTATAAAATTTACCAGATTTTTATAAAATTTCCTGTGTTTTGTAGAATGTATTTATGTATGTAAAACTTCTTCCTCATTCAGACAGATACAATAGTTCATATTACCTTTATGTAAATAAATTAAAGGAAAGAAAATATTATAGTTCACCATTTATATTTTCCTTGACTCTGCCTTGGCACATTTTCAATTTGTAAGTTTAATCCTTCAGTGCTTTTGAGAATCCGTATGTGTATATACATAGATATATATACATAGTTACATCTTTTTTCTTTTGATAGATGTTAATCCATTTTTGTGCTCGTCTATGTGGATATATTAGCGCATTATTTTTACTTAATTGCATTGTTATGAAGCCCAGCGGCAGTAACATCTAACCCGTCATGGGAAAAGCAAACTTGAAGGGTTTGCAAGGTACATGGGAGTGACTAACCAAAATGTTCAAGTTTTGCTTAAATTTATGCCGTTTGTTCTGTAATGCCATGCCACAGCACAGCTAACCCAGCTGTAAGGTGTCAGGGCAGTGAAGCATTTTCACCTTGCTGTACTCTGTCAGCAAAGGAACATAAAAGCAGAGTATTAATGCTTCTCCAGTTGGTGCAATTTCTCCACCCTGATGGATTTCCTCTTGTTTTGCAACTCTATGGAATGACTCCTACCATGTTAAGATTCTAGTAACAGACAAGTTTTAATATTGATGGTCCTAAAAGGACAGTGTATGAGCTGGGAGCAGTTGATGTCTAAGAAGCTGTTGGTGAGACTCAGATGTGACATAAGAAGATATGCATACCAGAAGATCATGACTTAGTATTTTTCAGGTTTGGATCGTTTAATTCTGTCTGCCAAAATTCCCAAGTACTTTTCATCAGACTGCTGATACGTCTTTTTTTCAAGCTGTATCTCCTTGCTGTGCTTACGGCTGCCATAGATACTGAGTTTAATCATTTCCAATGGTTTGTGATATGGTGGTAAAAACAGATGCAGAATACTGCATACACAGTACTAATACCACAGACAATAATGTGGTTTGTTGCGGTTTGTGGGTTTCCTGTGGTGGCAAGGCACACAGCAGCCTTCCCGGAGAGCTCTGCGGGGTGATCTTGGAGAGAGCAGCTATGCCGCTTCCCGTAGCCCCTTCCGGGCTGCCCGCACTGTCCGGGCTAGCTGTCTGCTCCACAACACAGTGGCGATAAAGGAGGCGAGAAGGCTCCCCACATGGGGACTGCCGAGAAACCTTACTACATGGTTCCCCAATGCAGGGAGCGTCACATGGCAAGAAGCCTGGGGTTTTATAGGGGGATGAGAGGGGGCGGAGAGAGCACATGGACCAATGGTCTCAGGGCATAGGGGTAGTACATGGGCAGAGTTGGGGTAAAGGAACCAGTAGGAAAAACCCGAGGGAGTGGTTAGGACTAGGGGCGGGGAAGGGAGGGCCATGTGGAAAGGGCAGGCAGTTTGGTAAGAAAAGGCGTGGGAACACACAACACAACAGTGGTTTGTGTTCAAACCAAAACCAGTTACAAAACAGATCATCAAATTCGTTTTCCCACTAAATTATGACTTTGTGTGATTTTCCTTTTATTAGGCAGATTATTCAAATTTTATTTTATAATTTGCTTCCAAATTTCATGTAAAAATATGAAATGGCACAAAATTTTACACACATATAAAACACTCTAATGTAATTATTTTTTTTGCTTCTGACTAAAAGATGTTTTGGATCCCTAGCTTGTACTCTAACAATTTTAAGAAGCTTTATAAATCCTGCCGTGAGCTGGCTAGATGAGTACTTTTATGAAGAACCAAGAGGAAAACCAATACCAGTTTCTCTGTGACTTGTGTGAAAAAACTTCATTAGCTCAAAAATGTGCAAGTTAAATCTCAATAAATCTTTGGTGATTTATTGATTAAATTGGACATATTTCTAATATAAGAAATGCAGGTCTCATATGCATAGTAGATCTGTAGGTATTTAGATCTAAGTAGAAAATAATTGTTTGTAAATAAATTTGACCCTCAAATTACTTTTTCAAGCTATCATTTTTCTCCATTAGGTACTTGTTGCTATGTTGTAACAGCCAAATATTTTAAAAATAAAGGAAGTAATTTTGAAGTGTACTTTGATGGGAAATAGATATCCTTTGGTGAAGCCTAAAATACACTGTATGAACAAAGTAGTTTTGATGTATGGTTCCACTGCACCAAGATCAAAGAAAAGAGTGATAGATCATACAGTCTCAATGTATGCCTACCATCTTGTCCCTGTGAAATATGGGTATCCATATGGAAGTCCATGTAGAACTGCAGTATTACTAAAAAAAGTCAAGGCTCTTAGATCTTTGTGATGCTTTTCAATCAATCATCGTGGGACTTTTCAGAAGGTATCATAATTTAATTACGTCATCTATTTGGTTCTTTAAGGGTTTTCTCTGTTATTCCATAACACAACATAATGATAGCTCATGTAGTAGAAGTGGCACAGGGCTGAAATTGGTAATTAGTTCTGACAATTTGCTATAATGCTGTTATTTTTCCACTGCTGAAAAAGCCTATCATGCATCCACAGAACACAATTTCCATCTCTCAAACAACACGTATTCAACTTTTTGCAGCAACCTATAGGAATACAGGTAATATTTTTTAACCTACTGCTGATTTTGAAGGCTTATCTTGATCAATAGTGTGATTTAGGTCTGTATGTCATATTGAAACATTTTGACCTAAAAAATGCCATTGTTGAAATAAAAAGGCTGATAGTTTGATCATATGATCCAAATAGCTGGCCAAATACTGCACACAGCAAGATTTGGGGTAAAAAGGATGAAACTTGCTGGATTGACAAGTAAAGCTGCAGTGTTTATTCCCAGTGGGGCTGAGAATTGAGCTCAGTTTTTCTGTTCTGGTTTCTACTGTAGCCATAGCACATTATGGTTAGAAAGAAGAAAACAAAACAGGTCTCCGCAGAGAAAGTAGGTAGGAGTACAACTTCCAGAGTCATTTCCCATATTTCCCACACTGTGAAAGATTGTATGTTAAGTAACTTAAAATAAATTTTAAAAAGATTGTGTGAGAACGTTAAGCTTAAGTTCAAACTTCACTATAAAAATTTCATTTACGCTCAGGGTAAAAATTCTCACTTGAAATAATAGGTAGGTTTAAACACATTAAAATGCACACTGTCATTAAGGAGAACGCATTTTACTATTCCACTCCTCTGTGACAGTTTTTTTTTTTTTTCCTGTTCAAGATTCTTCTTTTACACTAAATTAACAGCAGAGCAAATACAGAAATATGAAACATCTGCCTTTTGAACAGTTTCCCATAATCTAGAACTATAATCACACAAAGAAAAAAACAAGCAAAAAACTCAACCACAAAACATGCAAATATCCACCTACACTCAAATAACAAAAGATACAGGAAGAGCTCTATGGTAATCTAATTCCACAGTGCCTCATCTCCTGAAGTCAGCATTCTTTTCTGATATACAAGGAATAGAACAGAACTGCAAGGGAAAATTTGGGATTCTGAACATAAAAAGAAGGTGGAACATAAAATGCAGGATTATAATTTACTGTATTTACTTGCTGTTGCAGTGAGTTGTGCATTTGACTTTGATTCTCATACATGAGCCTGAAAGTTCCATAAAAACTGACAGTAAACAAAACCACAAGAATATATTATTTTTTGAAGGCTTACAGTTCTGAACTTTTGCAAACAATATTTTTGAGCTTTTCCAACAATAACTTTTTGTAACAGTTTATTGACATAAAAATATTATCTGAAGTTGCAAAAAGAACATAATTAAAACAGTAGATTTGTAACTTTACTTAATGGGAACAAAAGCTCCCTAGTACTCCTTAAATAACTAATTTTGTATTGTGTTTAAATTTCCTTTGATTGTTTTACATTCCATTTGATTCTTGTTCTGTCACTATGCCCTCCTAAGACATACATGCAACAATATTGAACTCATTTCAATTTTTACAACACTGTGAAATTGTTCCTGCATTTTCATATTATCTGAGTTGATGGACTAATTAGAAGCAGTCAAGGTTATATCTAGGTGTTCCAATAAAAAATGCTTCTAATTGCCCCGAGACTGAGGATAATTCAATTACAAATCTTTTCAGTTTCCTCAGGAAGGATTATGTTGATGGGTTCAGGTAATGGAACTGGGTGGCTTAGGAGGGGCATTAAAACATCCTTACAGCTTTAACTAATGTGATTAAGTTTTATGAAGTTTGTTTTTCTTCTTAAAATCTTACAGAGGTCAAGTACTCATGTGATTCCCTTGCAGCAGTGTTTGAGAAGCTGGATGAATTGAGGACACTGGAGTAATCTCTTGAAATGTGTTCATTAGTTCTAAAAAGATTCGAAAAAGTTATTTTCCACATCACACAACTTTAGTTAATAAATGGAGGGGGGGAGGGAGGAAGCATAATGCTTTTCAAGTCCTTAATTAGCAATTTTTAGTACAGAATCTCTTCTTAGATAGCACCCTGTTATTGGTTCACACTTCTGTGATTATTACTGAGTAGTCAGGGTTGACAAATATTTTGAAGTTGACTTATTGAGTTCGAACCTTTGCCCTGTCAGAAATCTAAACTGAACTAGATACTTACTGAGCTTGCAGGAAAAGATATTATCATCAACTAGGACAAAAGAGGGGAATTTTAAATTTTTTTTGAGATTTCCTCTCCTTTCCTGTTAAAAAAGTGTGACAGTTAACAGCCTTTTCATTTCTTATTTTAACAGTTTCATGTGCCTGCATGCTCTACAAAATCAAAATAGCAATTCATATTAGAAATACAGTAATTTAGGGCTTTAAAATATCGCTAAAATATGTTTATTATTGGTAATCTGGTGCTTGACGCATCAGGAAATTGCCAAGTGGTGATTCAGTGTACAAATAAATTACATTGTGTCATGAAATATACTTTGGAATATGGGTGGTATTAATAATGCCCTTGAGAACACCCACACAAATAGTGGGCAGATTCTTAACTCCATTTTTAAAGCTGGACCAGCCATTACTGAACCAAGTGACACCCTGGAGGACGAGAGGTCCCTCCACAGACATCTGTAAGTTTCACAAATGCAAGCGTGTTCAGTTTGTGATTCATTGCTGGGGTTTGGTCCACATTTGTTTGGTTACTGTTATGTAAATTATGAAATGTTTAATTTTTTTTTGTTGCCAATATTTTTAAAGAGTGTAATTTTTACAAATGAATGAGCATATATTGATAAAAATACTTGCCTTGACACCAATTAAGTACTGATTTTAAATGCTTAGAGCCAGGGACAATATTTTTTTAAATCTGATGGTATTTGGCATGAATGAAAGGCATGTTAAAGTTCATAGAAGCAGATTGCAAAACATCAGGAGCTCACTCCGTAGAGAAACTTCAGTCTCACTGCCATAACCACATGACAAGGGGTGGCAAAAGTTTTTTAACGCATGAGTTGTCAGGGTGCAAGTGTGCTCTGACACAGATGCCTTTTGGAAGGGCCTCAAGCAATGATGTAGCTACCTCTTAGTACTGCAGCCGCGTTAGATTCCTGTGTTAATTTTCAAGTCTACTCTATAGAATCAGTATTATCAGAAGAAGAAAAAAACACTGAACAAAACCACAGGGGAGAGAGAACTCAGCAGCCCTTAATAATTACTGAGATAAAATTAAAATTAAAAATTCTGAAGTTTCAGAAATATCTGCCAAGGAAAAGAGCACAAAAATTAAATTATACCAGATTTTCCTCTCATAAGCTTTTCCAAGTTCGTTATTGAAGCCCATTTTATTGTGGACTATTTGAAAATATTAAACAATTTGTTAGATTTTACTAACCTTTTAAAACATTTAATTCATGAAGCAGATATAGACACAATTTCATTCAATCTTTACCTCTTGTTATATCCTGTCTGTCAAGTTCCAAAGATTTTTTTTTTATCACAATGGCATGATATTTGTCATTGTTAAATTATCATGGTTAAAAACAATGTTAAAAATTTTATTAAGTAATGTTAGAAGGTAGGTACAACTTGTTTGTTAGATATTACTTGTTTTCCTCTGAGCAAAAGGTCCAAGCAAATATAGCATGTGCTGGTAACACATAATTTTTAAAGTTGTTGTGCAGTGGTAAGAGTGGCTATTACACCTATGAGTACAGTTACACATATTTTAGTGTCTGCTCACTGTTAATGAATTCTCTCTGGAACCTCTAGAATTTTTATCTTGCAGTATCACCAATCAGAAGGCCAAAACTGATTGATTTGGTGTGGAACCAGACATTTTTTCTGCCTTCCATAGATGTCAAAACAGTAAGATTTTTAAAAATAAAAATTAAAGATACATTTAATTTTCTTCCATACAAGGTCCATTGTGAAACCAGATATTTCACCAGAGCATGATTTTTTCTTGGAGCAGGACATCAGATATCAAAACAGTTTAAGAACCATTTTGTGGGTTTGGAAATACCTAATATGTGGTATAATAACTTGATGAAGTTCAGAAATAGCTATCTAGATTGCATTTTAATTTTTCTTTTTTAAGGTCAAATGTCACAGACTAAAAAAATCAGTTCACACAGTTTGAACAAAATCATTATTGAAGTGATTGATTGGTTTATTAGCAACACTTAATTCACATGTGATCATTAAATCATGCATTTATTATCAATGTCAATAAAAGAAAACAAAAGCTTCTGTGGGAAGATGGCAATAGTAACGGCAGAAAAAATATTTTTCCCCAAATAAGCAGTTTGACATAAGCCCTTCTTGGTGATTTGTTATTTGCTCAATTTTCTAAATTGTTTCCAGATTCTGGGTCAGTTGTTTTGTTTTTAGGGGGTTTTCTCTTAAAACATTTTCATTCCCATGTACCATTACAAATACAGAAAACCTAGGAAGTCACTGTGTACAAAGACTGTTATCCCCATACAACCACAAATGCTCATTGATGCATTTGTTTTTTAATTTTTGTCTTGTGGGGCATCAAAGTTTTTCAGTTCAAGTAAGAAGTGAAAGAGCTGATAAAAAATGTAATTAAGTTATTTGCTTTCCTTTTTGGTCTGCACCAAAACCCTGTTGTGTTTAAGAAGCATTGATTTATTAAGTAAATACGGTTTTGTCGAAGAAAAAAGTGTAATTTTGTACTATATGTAAAAGTAAAATTAATATAGATACTCCTGAGGCAATTGCTTTTTTGTAGTATCTTATTAGTTGTCTAATAAGAGGGTTTTAAAAGGTAATAAAACCTGTTTGCAAAGACATTTCCATTGCTTGAAAACTGTCTCGATATAAGGTTTCAGAATACACATTTTAGAGGCCTTAATTTTGTTTTGTGAAACTCTTCTTTGCCATATCTAATTTTGAAATGAAGAGATGAGATAGCCTTCAGAGGCTTCTACAACAGATGAGACAGACTTCGGAATTTACTCTCATTTAGAAACATAGGTTCACTCAAAATTTTTGTCAGAATAAAGTATTTCCAGGATTATGTTAAAAGTCTTTTTTCTGCTCATGTGCCTTAAACTCAGGACTAAGATAAGCGCATGGAAATGATAAAAATTTTAGTAATAATTTTGGACCCTAGCTAAAATGTGTCTTGTAGTACTGTAAACATGTTCTCCCATCTTCCCATGTGCCTTTTCATTTTTATCTAAAAATTAGCCACCTCATTGTAATGGTCAAACCAGCAAAGTGTTGCTATCTTTGCTTTATTATTCCTATCTAAGGAATTCATGCTTATGATCCATTTTGACTTTATATAGAGTCTTTGTACCAATTAAATTCACTTCAAACTAAAGTTATTGTACTTGACTGCATGAATGTGCCTTAATTACATGAATAGAACTATAGCCAGATCCCTGAATCAGTGCGAATTAAAACATCATTTCACAGCCAAACAGAAACATGTTCCCAATCACTGCACTTGAATTATTGTTATATAGCTTGGGGCTTGTATTAAAATCACTGAATAATTGCAATCAGATTATTATAATCAAGTACAGGACTAGTAATTACAGGTTACAGTCATTTTAAGCTGCCCTAAAAGTCCCATATACTGATCATATGCATATTAAAAGTTTATGTTAGTGATAAAATTAATGAACAGGATTGTACGCTCCTGTCTGCGAGATAGGTGTCACATATCTCACCATATAGAGAGTTGACTGTGCAAAGTAAGGACACCCAGCCTATTTACGTTCTTTTTTGTGTATTCTCATCAGAAAGTTATCAACAAGGAAAGGGGTAAAAATCCTCCATCTATTTGCAGCATAATCTGCTGCTTTACTCCATCCAAATTTCAGTACTACTCAAAGTTGTTACCATTTGTCATTGTAAGATTTCACCAGGAGCATCGTTCCCACCTATTTATTACACTCACTATTAAGACAATATTAACTCGAGAATTGTGCAAAAGACAGAAGGAATATTAAGCCTGGTCAGCATTTAGACATTAGTGACATAAAAATGAAGTTTTTTTTTTGGTGGCTATTGGAGGACAGCATAGAGGAGAAATTAATTTTGGATAATAAGTATTAAAACTTTTCCAACCTGCTTCATGTGGTCTTCTTTTGAGGAGTCCGTAAAGTAAATAGGTACTTCTGATTTCCTGAGAACTTCATTAAAAACAGAAATCCATGCCATCTTAATAGTCTGATTGAAAGACAAAAAGAAGAAAATGGACAAAAGTCTTTCTGTTTTAACTATAATAATCTTGTTTTTTGAATCAGACCATGAATATGGAATAAGAGATATGAACTGTATTGTGATGGTCTGAGTCTAAAATTAGATCCTGAAATGGAAATAATCATGAGGCCTCTTATTGCAGAGAAATACCTTACGAACATGCATGCTAACCGCAAAATAATTTCATTACGGTTTTGCGAGAGAAGAGAAACAAGTGCAAGAGGAAGGCTAGAAGAAGCAAACACAGTGAACATGCAGAGGTACCATGTGAAGAAATATGATGGTGAGGATTTCATATCACACGAAGGTCTCAAGGGAAGTTTTCTTGGAGCCTTTATTCAGACAGGTGGTGGTGGATAAATGTATGACAATTAAATGTGAATGAATAAGAAAAATTTACAAAGATATATGCTGTAATTTATGAGCAAAATATTTATAAATTCACTTTGCAAGAGATAGATACCTGTTTAGTTACTGAGGACTAACATCTGCAATGAGATCCAACTGTGTCATATTCTCAGAACTCAGAAGAGGTTCAGGAGTCTGGAAAGCCTGGTTCTCACTCACAACAGGATTGTGTTCAGCTTCTTAGAGTAAACAGGTTGGCTTGGGTGCTAGGAAGGATGGTGCTTCTAACCGGTGTGTAAAGAGAGGATTTAAATAGATAAATGGACACACTTCAGAGAATTCTTCTTTAAAAAATGGTGTCTAGCAAATACTTTATGATACAATGGTTTACAGTATCACCATTAATGAACCATATCTCAGTGAAAAGGACAGATGCATGGATTTTCACTTGCAAAGCATAATAAGATCAATTATTTCCAAAAAATTGCTGGCATATACTTCACCTCATCCGCATAATACACATAAAAGTATTATGTTTTTCTCCAAGAAGCTCACTTAGGAAAAATTATGACTGTAAAAACACTGCATGGAAAAAAAGAAAGGATAAACCTAAAAGTTTAAGCTGCCTGCAGAGGTCAGGAACATTCCCATAGTGTAAATAATCATGGTTTTATTGGTATTGAAGTGTATCTACAGCTGCAGAGAAAAAGTATTCCTCTCTTCTCAAGCAGCAGGAATAGCCCTTCTGGCCTCTCTTGTTCCATCTTGTGGAGGCACAAGTCTATGCATTTTGAAAGGTTTTTAGCAAGAACATGGCACTTAATGGATTTAGATCTGACACTTCACAACTGTAGTTAAGAGTGAAGAGAAGTCCAAAGGAGCCTGTGTATCATGAGCTATTATACTGGCAAAGTTATTTTATTTGTTCAAAATACTTCAATGCCTTTCTATTAGGAGACTTGCTGGATTTGGAGATCTCTCCGGAGAACCATGATGAAGTGGGTATTTGGATACCCACTGAAGATGGGTATTTAATGAGCAAGAGTTGGGACTGAAGTGCAGGGGGTTCGTCATGGGGAACACCCCATTTGCTTCATGGCTGGTCCTGTGAATATAAGCCAGTAGAGATGTGAAAGTTTCTAGTAACAGGAAGGGATTTTTCTTTTTCTCTTTTGCGTGTTTGCTTCTAAAAGCCTGCAGTTTGCGGCATTTAGTGAAATTCATAAAAAGTGACATTTTGCTAAGCAAACTGTTGAACAGGAAAAACTCACTGGTAGATACAGGGCAAATAATTACTCCAGTGTTACCTACAAAACTTTGTAAAAATTTTTTATTCATTTCTGCTTCCCTAACACGCACTTTGCAGGTGCTTACTATCCTTTAAATCTTCCTTTAACATCACAGTCAAGGCTTCAGACCAGCTATATTTTTAAGATTTCTTTGTTATTTTCAGTTTCCTACAGCTTTCCAGAGGTCCAAAGAAGGTCAATTTTTATCCAAGTGGAATTTCATGTGAGGACAATGTAGGTAAATAATTTGTTCTTCTGATCTTTGTGATTCTGTGTATAACATAGAATGTTCCTAAAAATTGTAACATCTAAGCTTAGCTTTTGTCATATGAAAGAAAAAGAGATGGAAAAGCACAAAACTAATATGACTCTTCAGTCTGGAATTGTTTTGCATCTCTGTCAGTCAGAGGTGAATTCAGTGGTCCACTGAAAAGAAATTTCTGTAACATAATTTCGGGTATCTGTACAACAATGCTCCTCTTCTTTACCCATTTTCCTGAGTCTTCATGGGGCATTTTTGTACTTCTAGGCAGAAAAGCATGGTGAAAAACATACAAGGGACTATTGTTTTCAGATGCAAGAAAAAGAAATCACTCCAGTTAAACTATTCAAAACATGCTGATTGGAGAGAAATCTCTCTGATGCTGGTTTGGTTTTTTTTAGAACAAATTAAAAGGTAAATCTCTCAGAATTAATTCCCACTACAGAACTGCATATTTAAGGAATTGTTTTATATACACCTTCCTGGGAATCCTTGATTGTTTCTGAGCCAATACTGCAAGGTTACTTTATGTGATTCTTGTGTGTTTATTTAAATTGCTGTTTTTTGGTAAATGTATCCACAATAAACACAATCTGCTGATCATGCATTTAGAATGAAATTAAGCTCAGCTCCACTGGAATTGCAAAGGAATCTGAGCTTCAAAAACTTCATTGCAATATGCTTCATGAGAAAACAGCCTTAGATTTCCTGCCACCTGACTTTTAGAAAAATTTCCTCAAGCAGTCTCTATTCAGATTATCTGGATTTGAAGGAGTAGGTTCAGTTTGATCAAATTATGAGATCATATTGTGTTGACAAAACAGAAGTTTCCACAAGTGTTTGTAGAATCTTTAATGTAATGAATCTTATTGGACTAAAATGAGTTAAATTCAAAGTATAATCTACAGAGAAGGCAAAAGTATCAGAGGGTCCAGGTCATAGAAGTAGATTGCATCTATTCTATTCAGCCTGGGACTATGAATTTGCCTTAAAGCACAGTGTCTGCTGTTGATTAGAGATGGGATTCCTTTGGTTTTAGAAAAATAATTTAGGACTTGGTTATATTTATAATACCATTACTTACTTTGAGAAAGGTGTTTTAATACCAAGTAGTAGACAAAAGCATAGATATTGACATGTAATGTAGTGACATACTTTTGCTGAAAGTTACATCAGTGATCCTATGAGAATACTGAGGGGTTACGTTGTGATATACTTGAATCAATGACATGACAGAGCTCTACATTGTACAGCTTTCAATTTAACACTGAATAGTCAAAACAAATTAAATGAACATGACTTATTTTTTCAGATGTTCACATAAATAGCACTCTTCCTTTAGGCCTACTGCCTATGCTGTAATATTTCTTTCATGAACCGTTATGCAAACAGGTGGAATGGAAGTTTAAGTTCTAAACTGTAAGGCTAATAGAAATTATCTGAGTGGCCTGACTGCCTGTCTGAGGTGAATCCCAGCATTTAGAATGAAGAATACTCTTAGGTTCCCTTAAAACCAGCCTGATGAGTACGTTATTCGAGGTTAATCTCTCCTCAATCTCCCTCCTGGCTCCAAGCCACTATGCCAGTTGTGTTGCAGGTGTGTGAGGTCTCCTATGGACCCACAAAAAAAAATGGAGCTGTTCCACTCTTACACTGAGCTTTAGCTCTCAGCCAGTGAGCAGCTCAGAAACCCTCTTCAAAAAACACTGGGATTTCCATAGGATGGGAGTGGTCCAATATGGTACTTGGCTTCACAGCAGATAACTACTTGTCCCTATCAAAGTCTGGTTTGGGGAGAGGTTCTGCTAATCAGGTCTGTCCATTATGTCTGCATTGGTGTATAACATCTGAAATACAAGGCTTGCTCCCTTGCTCTGGAGATTGATTCTCTGTTTCCTCCATAGAGCTGTAGAAATTCCAGTACTTCAGTGAATTCACCTGATAACTGAGGCTGGAGAGGCACGTTGCTTTGAACAGTGTAGCTGGATTACCTCTAAATCTTAGTAAATCTGAATTATAGTTAATTTGATTACTTCATTCTGCCCTCCAGTCTCTCAGTCCTACTGCTTTTAACTTTTGCCTACATTCCCTGTAAATTTCAGGATTTTGATTATTACCCAATTGATAGCGGTAATGTTTTAGAGGAAATTGAACAACAATTTTCAAGTTTCTATTGCAAATTACTAAATATGAGATAAGATAGAATGCTTTCCTCACAGTAATTTTTTGTCCTCACCAGCACAATAAGTATACATTCCACTCTTTCCAACATGAAGCACGTGAAAACAGACCATATAAGTCAACTGTGTTGTCAACTCCCTTTTTTTTGGTGCTCAGAAATGCCAAGATGAAATATACACATGTACAGTTTTGAAGACTTAGCTGGCAGCCTCCTTCACCTCTTTCTTAATTTTTCACTAGTATATAGCTGTCAGTCATTATCATCTCGATCATGAGAACATAGTATTGAATTTATAAATTGTTGGTAGTTCTCTGCTATAGTCTGGATTCGCAGACGCTAAAGTGCTTTACCATTTAATCATATCTGAATGCATATTAGCAACAGTAGGCCTAAGCAATCAAGTTTCTTTAAAACAGAAAATTTTCCCCAGTTTCTGTATGTTGAAATTATGATGATCATTCTGCTTTCAAAACAGGAAATGCAAAAATAACATATAAACTTTTTTATTCTCTCTGACATAAAAAACCCCACCACACAGACAGACCTTTAGGAGGGGTCTAATTTAGATTTCACCAGCATTCTCCTGATAGATGACGATGATAAATTGTTATCTTAAATATAATGTGTCATTTAGTACAACAATAAAAACGAATGAGAATCAGGTCTGCCACTCAACAGAATGATGGGGGAGGGATGGAGGAGGAACAGCAGAATAAATAACTAGAGTTTAGTGGAGATATTAAAAAAATACCAGTGATGTATTTCTAGTGACTTCGGTCTTTTAATGTTTCACTGTGTTCTCAATCCAGCAAACACATCTAAAACTAGCAAAGTAATTTGAAAGATATCGTATAAAAATCAAGCAGAAAAACTTGACAGAGCAAGGCTCCCAATGAAGCTGTGTACTATTGATTAACACTAGTTTTTGAAATGTTAATTAGTTTTACGCTTAACGGCTTGTCATTGTCTAAAAGGGCATAGGAACAAACCTTCCAGAGTGAAGGCTGAGAAGTTTTTAACTCCTTCATGAGACGAATTGGTGCACATTCCTTTGCTTTCAATAGCATCAAGAGCAGACAAGAATTAATTAGCTTTGGTAATCAGTAAGATAAAAGAATGTATCTGAATTAGTTAGCAATGACAAGATGGTGAAAAAAATATGAAGCAAATTAAGATGTACAGAGTAGTTACCATCCACGAGCTAACTTGATCCTCTTTATCAGGACAGACAGCTTAGCCAAAATATGAAGTTATTTCCCCATGAGAATGATGTCTAACAATGTTTGCAATTGCTTTATTCATTTACGTGTGAGTTGATGGTACACTGAAGACTGCAATGTATGGAAAATCGAAGGAAATAGGAGGAATGAGATAATGATGATGTAAGAATATGTTTTTTCATTATACATTTCAATTTAAGTCATTACTTTGAAATCTTTGAAGAAATGGGGGGAGCAGGGGTGACCTTAAGTACGTTTTCCTCATATATTTCTCCGCTTCCAATGAACTAAAATCTGGAACAAAATATAAGGGTTTGTAACTTGATAGTTCCTCCTGTGCATCGTACATAAACCACAATCTAGCTGATAATGCCTCAAATGTTAAGCTAAGGATTTATAGGCCAGATGTGAAAAATAAGAGTGCAGGGAGGTAAGCCACCCGAGCTGACTTATCACATAGTCCAGTGACCAGCAGAACATAAAGCACTGTTTACCTTCACCCCCCAAAAGTCACATCCCTGTAGCAGGGAGGGCAGCAGACTGTGTTGTTCCCTGTTTAGCATTTGTTTCAGCAGGCTCAGTTCTCCCAGCCTGTAAGTAGAACACATTTCTTGCACACTAAGATCATGTCTACATTTTCAATTACCAGAAAAGTGCAAAAATGTGATGTTAAATTTGAATTAGACAAACCCATAAGCACTCCATTTGGATTTCAGATTGGCCACAAAGCTCAGAGAACTTGGCAAAGCAAACAGAGCCACTTCCCACTATCTCTGCTAAGGGAGTGGTATCCTGTCGTGAGGAAGTAGTCTTGGCTTGTCCCTGTAGTTTGCTGAACACCTTTCTATATTATTGCAATTTGCAGCGTTTGACAGATTTCAGCAAAAATATAAATTCTTTTACTGGTTCAAGTTTCTGTGTGAAGACTTCAATCAGTTTCACTTTGCAAACAGGCCAAATTGTTTCCAAATGCAGAATTCATGATGTAGAGGATTTTTTCCCCCCTCAAGGGGGATTCTCTGGTAGTGGGTACTCTGTGGAAAACACTATCTATCCTGTGAAATATTTTCCTTCTTTTTGTCACGTGTCTTTTCCCCCCCTTCCCTTGAGGTTCTCAAATAAGTACATTCAAAGTGAACTTTGGCTAAATTTAAAAGGCTTAATTATGAAACATGATACGTTGGAAAATCCCCTCATATCAATTCATAATTTTTCCAGAAAAAGTCAGCTTGTGGAAATGTGACATGTAAACTAAATAAAATCAGGAGATGAAACTATTTTATTGAAAAAAAAAATAACCTTATTTTGTCCATAAGTCTAAAAAATTCAAGTCTTTTTTCGGTTCCATGTAGGTTTTCAAGAGAACCTAAAAAGCCAGAAATGTTTTTAGAAACTGCATAAGGTGCATTGTCTATGCACAATGTAGGTATAATACTACATTGATCAGCAACTATAATGTAAAAGGTAATGTGTGAGAGTTTTTTATGCTTCTCAGTACTATAAAGGAAGTGTGAGTGGATTTTAAACATTTTGATTAGCACCACAAAGATTTTAATGCTTTATTTGAACAGTTTGCTATAGGGCAAACACATTTGGTAGACAAGTAAAATGAAAGCATGGGCATCAGGTTCCCTGTTTTCTATTAAGTAATGTTGCAAAGTAAGCAGAAGTTGGATTCAGATATCAGATAATTATCTCCACACTATGTGTCACAGTAAATAATTTTAATTGGTTTAACTTCAGGGACCATTACTGGCCTAATTAGAAACATGAAAAGGCTACAAGTATTAGGAAATATCCTGAAGGAATGAGAACATTAGCAATTCTGTCAAGCCATTTTTAAAATTGTACACAGTAGCAGTCACATTTCACTAAAAGGCAGCTTACTTGAAAAGTACTTGTGGTTTTGTAATGTGAGAAGTTGATGGGCAAGCATAAAGCATTTGTAGTGCTTGACATCTATTATTACTGTGTTAAAGATACACTAATATGATCCTGTATTCTGTTTTTAAAGACATGGGTTAACTTCGTGGAGCACAGGAATGATGAGAGGTTGGGGCCAGTGAAGAAGTTCATTTGGTTAAAAGAAAAAGAAAATAAAAGAAGAAAAAGCACCCAGGTTGTGTGGAGTTTGGAAGGATGGGCGGTTAGAAAAACTTCCGGCAAAATTATGTGTCAGCCTCTTTAGTGCTTTGGTGAAGCTTTGTAAAAATATCTTTTGAGCTTTTCGGTCTCCAACTCTGCCTCAAGATTTTGGATCTTCTGTAAGTATACACACTCCAAATGAGATCACGAGTTGTGCTGAATGACACCTTCTGTTTTAAACACTTCTCTGTGTTGCGTTTCAGAACTTCCTAGCCTCTAAGAAAAGACCCTGTGGCTTAGAGGTCTGCTCTTTGACTCTCTGTAACTGAAAGCCAACGGGCAAGCAGGGTTAGCTCAACAAGGAATTATTTAACAGACCTCAGATCTCAGTGCTAACTTCCTCACTCTTACAAAATCTCAGACACAGAGCTTTCCTTCATTTGCACTAAGCTGATTGCTGTAAACATTATGAATATTTTGAATATGCGGTTGTTTTAATGAGCGTGTGGCTGGCTTCGGATTTGCTCTGTCACTGTGTTTTATTTGTCTACTTCTGCTTTCTAAGGGTTTATTGGTTACTTAACCCTTTTATAGGTGTTGCTTGCTTTTTAGATGTGACTAAGTACTGCTAGATGGTCACAATTGTATATGTTTGGAGATTGGAGTTGAAGAAAGGAAGGAAAACATGATAATTAATAAAATACTCATTTGATGCTTTATCTAGATGAGTTTTTCAATTGGGTCCTCATTCTCTCTTCTTGGTATTTTATATAATGTGCTTGAGGTGGCACAAGAAATACTACAGAGGAAAATTTTTATGACAACCTTAAGTAAGAGAGGATTTGATTAGTGTTATGCTATATGTTTGCCGATAGAGGCAGGGTAAAATCTTGTGTGAGAGGAACAATAATGGCGACTACCAAACACTTACAGTGTTTTACTGTTGGAGAACAGGATCAGGGATTTAATCAGGTCTTGCTGCTTGAAGAGTTGATCACTACCTGCCACTACAGTAAAGTATATTTTTACTGATGATGAAACCCTTAAAGATATGCCTATGTAAAATATATGCATAATCTTTTCATGATTGATCCCTAGTCTTTTATTAACCAGTGGGAATTCCAATATACACATGCGTAGCCAAAAATACATTCCCAGCATTGCTCATCTGTATCTTAATCTTATTCAGTTCGGTTCATTGTATAGGCTATGCACCACCTAACAAGAAAACTCCTTTTGTATTTTTATCTAGTTTCAGTGAGCATTTCTTTGTTCTCATAAAGAAAGTGCTTCATTTATCTTTTTCATAACTCTGTTTTGTCAGGACTTTCTTGTCTCCTAATAAACAAAACACATTAAATTGTTACAGACTCTCTGCACAATATAGCCTTGTTCTGCCTGACCTTTCCTTTGTCTACATCTAAAGAATGCCTTAGAGAAGCATCATCTTTAAGCCAGATATACTATATAAGGGTACATAATTCTTTACCAAATGTTATTTTCAGTCATTTTCTGTTCCTCCTCTAGCATCTTCTGATTTAGATTTTTGAAGACCATTACCTACTGAAAAGAAGTTCCCACTGATTTAGCAAAGGTTTTTCTGATACCTTTGAGTGCTTACAATGCTTAAAATGTGAAAAAGACCAATAGATCATGCATGAGATACAAATATAACTTCACCTAGTCCATTGGTGTAAATACAAGAAAGCAGTGAAACTGCTGGAACTGCTGAAATGTAGACACACATTAGATAATGAATGAATATGTAAAACTTTCATTTTGTCAACTAATGAATACACCAGCATAGTCACATAAGACTTAAAAATGTTTCAGCAAAATGGCTTTTTTGTGACTGCTTAGTTTTCCAGTTATATATTGTGAGAGGTTTAAATGGTATCTTTTTGTACTTAATCTGAAAAGATATTGCAGCAGCAGAGTATACAAGAAAGTGACTTGTGATATGTAGTATGAGTTTTACTTTGATGACCTCAGTGAAAATTTCCAGAGTCAGAGTGCAGAACACCCAGCTGTGCACAGAAACATGACCTCGCGGTGAGGTTTGCATGGATCCCCTGTACCACACCCTCTGCCCTCATCCAGCTGACAAAGGACATGGCTTTTGGCACACATCCATCTGTTTTCATACTCTCGGTGATGGTCCGGGTTCCATGTTTTGAAACCATCCTACCCACATCATTTCAGAGCAGCCTCTGAATGTCTTCCGACTTCCTTCACATAAGGAGGATGAAGGTATGCTTTGTATGTGTATGTTACATATCACAGAATCACAGAATCACAGAATCACAGAATCACAGAATCACAGAATCACAGAATGAACTAGGTTGGAAAAGACCTTTGAGATCATCAAGTTCAACCTATGACCTAACACCTCCTCATCAACTAAACCATGGCACTGGGTGCCACATCCAGTCTTTTTTTGGACACGTCCAGGGACAGTGACTCCACCACCTCCCTGGGCAGCCCATTCCAATGCCCCATCACTCTCTGTGAAGGATTTTTTTCTGACGTCCAACCTAAACTTCCCCTGGTACATCTTAAGACTGGGTCCTCTCATTCTGTAGGTGTTTGCCTGGAAGAAGAGACTGACCCCCGTCTCTGAACATAACTAAAGATCTAAAAATCACATGTAATATGGACAATAAGAAAAAGGTCCAGAAGGTTTCCACAAGAGACCACCAAACCAGAAGAACCAGCCAATGGTTCATGAAACAGAAAATGTAATTCCAGTTATGTTGTGGACATGAAGGGCGAGCGGCATGGAGCTCCAATCACCCACAGTGTGGGGAGAGTACTGCTGCCTGTGGGACCATAGAAACACAGAGTCATCAAGGTTGGAAGAGACCTTCAAGATCATCTGCTTCATCCATTAACCTAGCACTGCTACAGTCACCCCTAAACCATATCCTGGGCCACACACAGACAGCTCTTAAACACCTCTAGAGACAGTGACTCCACCACCTCCCCTGCCCACGCACCCCAGTGCCTAACCACACTTGCCACAATTTCAGTGATTCTTTTTTTTTAAATATCTAATCTGAGCCTTCCTGGTACTATTCAAGGCCATTTCCTCTCATTCTTTCCCTTGAGCCATGGCAGAAGGGACAGATCCCCACCACAGTAAACCTCCTTTCACATAGTTGTAGAGACAACGGGGCAGTGCAGCCTGGGAATGTGTATTCTTCCTTCACCTTAATGAAAGGCTATGCAGAAAGGAGAAGAAATCTGTCTGAGTGACACAAAACGGATAGAACGAGACTAGAACCTTGTTCTTGACCTGTCCTTCTGTGAACTTATGGCTCTAAACAGCAGAATAACAAACTATTGGGCAATACCTCTCTATCACCTTAGGCAAAACCCTGCCCAAGGTTGTGCCAGACTCTGGTCAAGGCTGTCAGTCCCATATCTTTCCGTCAGCCAGCAAACACCTGTCCCAGAGTGTTATGGGCCACAACCGGCCTTTGGCCCCCTATGATAGGGCACAATCACTGGAATTGGAGCCAAGAGCTGGTGTCAGTTTTGATTCTGTAACTTTGAGTCAGCCTCCTTGCAGAAGGGATCTAATCTCTGGCTGTGTGACTGAGTTCAAGAACCTGTCATTCTACGGCCCTGTCGCTGCCTGGATCTGCAGCTATGAAAGGCAGTGTATAACAACAAACTTCAGATATACTAGCCATTCTAGGGCAAAATCCTTAAGCGTATCCCAAAGGCCACTTCGAGACCTTCCATGGATTCTGTGTCCTACAGAGCAGTTCTATGTGGATGTCTCGAGCAATCTGCAATGTGGCTCTACATAAATATTTAGACTTTTTCTTTTAACCAGAAGAGTTACTAAGTGGCAGTTTTCCTTCTATAAGAAGATAGATACTTTGGTGTCCAGGTCAGGATCAGTCCTTAGCTAGAAGGATTTTCAAATGAGATAGATATCCCCTTCCTTGTGGCAATCTAGTGCTTCACCCTCAAGAAATGGGTGTTTTCATTCTGTATATACTTAGAAGTTGGAGATAAAGTATCTCATAAAAGAAGGTCCAATGGGAAACCTGCCCTAGGACACCACTTAAATTCAATGTTTAATCTATGCCCTGTCATCTGTGAAAAAAAAAAAAAGAATAGATCCTCTTGAGAATAGATCCTTCTGCTAAATTAGAGTAATCCTTGAAGTCACTGCAGACCATACATGCCTATGTGGTGGTTGTGGGAAGTGTCAAGGTATGATGAAGCACAGGAAAAGCAGTATGGGAGAATGTGATATCTATCTCTCTCCTGTTCGATAACGGCCAAGTATCCTGGATTGTACTCAGTAGGAATACACTGGCCCCACCTTGAATTTCACCATATCATTCAGAGATGCTGCTGCCTAAATAAAGATCCACTTTTAAAAGAAAATTCTTTCCTGTCAAAGATGAAAGTATGATTTCACCACCTTTATAAATTTAGAATTGTACAAAACATTTTAGCTCAACTTCTTTGTCTTTTCCTTCTTTCCAAAAATGCGGTAAGACTTTGCAGTCATTATTTTCTATTCTGTTTTCCTGTCTAAGTCATATTAATGTGACATTTATTGTTTCACTTATGTGTGGCTGGTTTGCATTGGAAAGTGATTCTGCATTTCTGGCTAAGTTTTTTTCCAAACACGTTAGAGCTGAATCAGGGTTTATATCTGTGAATGTCTCCAAGTTTCTTTATCTGTCCAAGGCAGCAGGTTTCTTATCTGACAGCCTTATAATTATGGAAGTAGCTGCATATTAATGATTCGGTGCTTACATAAACAACTGGCCTCAGAGAAATCTAATGAACTAACTTGCAGGATTTGATATTTCCTAATTAAATGTAAATAATGTTTAATGTTGTATGTGACAGGATTTCTCCAGAAACTTAGGGAGGTTTTTATGCAACCAAAGTGCATTTATGAATGCAGAGTGAGTGCCATACTGAACATCATGAAATTGCATGTCGTGTTTTGTTTTCAGTAGTTATCTGTCTATGTCTTTAAATAGAAAACAAAGATGTTTAAGATCTGCTGCAGCCTATGATATTGGGTATCAGAAGATGCTTGTGCTATGCATAACTACATGCTACCCTGAACTGCTTCATCTCTTTCTCTCAAAGCAGGCTATTAGCCTGAAAAAAATTTCAATCAATTAGGATCATTTTGGTATCCATCAAAACACTTTTTTAAATGCTTATCTGTTTTCTTCCTTTCTACAGTGTTACATATAAGCAATTTGAAATGTTTTTGTTTATTAGATATAATCCAGATAGAGCTGAATCATCAGATGCTCTGTCTCTGTTTCATTGCATGGGAAAATTTTGTAAATGAAATCCAGAGTAAAATGGACTTATAGCTTTTCATATGTGTGTGTATGAATTCGTTTGTGCTATGATTAAGAATCCAAGAAGGATGGACCTACTCACCTCTGGGAAAAGACTACAGCAGCTATTTTTGTTCCACTCTGCATTTCTCCATGTGGTGTCTATGTAATTCAGGTAACTAAATCCTTACAGTCCTGCTAGACTGCCTATGAATATGCACACCTCAACATCCTGATTTCTACATATACTTCTTAAGAGATAGAGAGGACTTAAAATTTTTGCTGGGATCAGTGCTCTGGAGAGGGCTAATTGCTATTCAGACACCTGAATGGGCTATCAGTAATTGAATAATGACATTACCTGAGGAAGACACCTTGGATAATGTAATGTAAAACACCACCAGTGGACATTATCCTTTCTTTATGAAATGCCACCTCACCTCAACACCCCACCTTTCACCCCACTCTTCAGGAATCTTGAAAGAAAACTGTGCAATCAAACCATGGTAAGTTACTAAGTGGGAGAACAGGCACAGTCAGCCAGAAAACAAAAAGATAAGATTTGTAGTCTTCTATGGGACATGAATACATTTATCCTAAGATTTGTCTTACATATCCTGATAAATAGAAAATGGATTTGAATATATTATTCTACAGCTGTAAAATTGTCAGTATTTTCCTTACATGGGTAAGTCCTCAGACAACTGTACCTAGGGGCAGATAAATAAAAAATGGGCTGTTATTCCATGGACAGTCTTTAAGAGATTAAATCAAGCAAAAAGTCTTTGCTTTACTCTCCTACAGAACTTAGACAACAACAAGTTTTCAGAGTTTCTTCATAAATATCACTATTAGGAGAAAAATGTTTTCTATTTCAAACCATGCTGCTTCTCTGCCAGGCCCAGTGAAGAACAGGTACTCTAAATTTTGGCCCTGTGTTCTGCCACATGCCTCTGCAGACCAAACATATACTTTCAAATGGATGTGAATTTCATTTGCAAGGTGTTTACAATGGAGTTTGGATTGACACAGATTTTATGGTACTGATATACATACAGGAAATCAAAGCCAGGCTGAATACCTCTTTGTTTGGTTGATGTATTCTCTCAGATGGAATTTCTTAAGTGTGGTTGTTGAGGCTGGGGATGGTACTGCTGGCATTTTTTTGTCTTTCAGCTTTTGAGGCTGCTGCAACATTTGCTCGTTTCTGTTCTTTCACCTTGTGTTCCTAAAGGCATACCCACGTGACCCTGCAATCAGCAGAAAACTTATGACTAAATGACACTAAAGAGAAAATATTAATGAATTTTACATCAATATATATTCTATTGATAAAGAAAACTGCCAAAAAATGTGGGGTGTGTTCATCTCTCATCATTGTTTTTTCTCTGTATCTTTTTTTATTATTATTTTACTGGTTATTTCTATCATCCAATTTTTTAAATTTATATTGTTTATAAATATATTTCTATATAGACTTTCAAAATGAGATAAAGAGCTGAGTTCTATTCTGACCTAGTTTTGGTGATTTGGCTTTATTTATTTTTGTGTTTTCCTCCTCATTCCCGCTTGACTACATTGAGTTTCCATTAACTTTCCATTTTAAGTGAAAGTGTTGATGAGTACATGAGTAAGATTGAGCTACAGATTCAGTGATGTGGAAAGCTGAATTAGATCTTCAGTAACACTCTCAAACATGCACATGTATATGCAGTGAGACACATTTACTTTGGCTGTGAGCACAAAGCAGGCAAAGCCACAGAGAACTAATTCCTTCTTTTTCCTCTTTTTTTTTTTAAGCAAAGCAAAATTTCAGTCTTTTTCTAGTTTTTGTTGATCTGCCGTGTCCTGCTGAGAACTCATTTCTGTGAAAAAAGGCTTTTTTTGCATTTATATTGTATATATAAATATCATTGTATAATTACGATTCAAGGACTTGTAAGTGACACTTGAGACAGGGCAAATACTGTAGGTAGATGAGCTGGTTAGAACCTCTCAAAGTATTGCAGCTAGATCTAGATATTCTTTTAGTTTTCAAGATGCTATTTGCTGTATTTCACTTCAAAGATATGTTTAAGTATAAAAATATACGCTTTCCAGAGCAAAGGTATTTTAAAAACCATTATATTTATGTGCTTTCCAGTATTTCTGGCATGCACTATAACATTTTTATCTTTGCTACCAGCCATATTCAGAGATTTTTTAATCAAATCTTTCATGGTTTAGTTTTAGAGTCACAAGAACACACTGCAATTTGAACATCTACAGACATAAATAAAACCCATGGCACAATGCCTAATAATGTCTCACATTTGGTGGAATTCGGTAAATACTCTATAAGGGACTTCTGGTATGAAATAGCTATTCCATGTGAATCCGCATTGAGACACACAACAGAATACTGTTCAGACACTGCAAGTCATTTCACATCAGCTTAGACCTCCCTCAAAACCCTTAAATAGTAATGAAATTGAACATGCATGCAAGGCACCGTGCTTTGCCCTACGGCAACTGTAGTCATAGGTCTGCTTCTTGCCATTTGTTCCCCATTTAACCAGAATAACACATCACTGGTGAACATATATGTGAACATACTGGTAATAAAACCCCTGGAAGAAGTAGCTGCTTCAATATGAGGCAGTTGTCCCAACACTCCAGGTTCTTCAACCCCATCTCATTTTAAGAGTTTTTGGCTGAAATTCAGATCAGGATAAGGATTTGAAGTTGGACTCTAATAAGTACGGTTATATTCAGTTTAACAAGATGAGATTGAAAAGATAAATTGAAGGCAGTAGTTTTAGAAAAGTAATTATTTATTTCTTGTGTCCAGTGCTTTGGATTCTTAATTTCTTTTCTCTTTTAGGTAATACTTTGTAGCCCAAACAATATAATGAACTGGTTCCAAAGTCAAAGGAACCTGTATAAATCCAGAGTCACGTCACTTGCTTCAGTAAAATTATCCCACATTTACACCTGTGTTGGCGAGAACAGAGGCTGTCCAGTTAAGCTTAAGCCAATTAATAAAAATAACTGTGTTTCAGTTTTCTACTGATTGAGTGGTTAACATGTTTTCATTGTGTTGGTATCGCCTAGTTTCACTTTGCAATGCATATCTACTCAGAGTAGAAATGGTTAAATATGAAGAAGCCAGGTTATTACGCATTTCAATTCCAGAGTCAAATATAAAAATTTCTATTATAGGGACAATTAATTACATCTCAAAATGGCAAATGTGCATCCTTGTCAGGTAGAGTGTACTCTGATGGCCTTTCCTCAAACACTGAATGTGGAGATTTGATCTCTTCTAATGGTGCTGAGAAAAGGGTAATTACGCTATGGTCAAAGCTAATTTGCTTTCTGCCAGATGAACTGTTGTATTTTATTGTACGCTGACATTTTAAAGTAATTACGGCACTGTTGACCTTAGACAATTCCAGTTGTATCGCTGTCTACAGCTGCAGAGTTCTACCTTTGGCTGGCAGACAGCGGCTGTAACGAGGTAATGACACGGACAAAGAGCACCATATGGGGCTCCTTTGAGATACACAAAGCCCAGTGAAAGGAAACAAGAAAATTTTAACATCATCATTTCAGTCACCCATTTCTACAGCCATAAAAGGTCCCATCCCCCTGTACACAAAATGCCCTGAATACTTGGTCATATACTGTATATCTGTGTGTTTTCCTTCTGTAAATGGCAGCGTGCATTAAGAAGAAAGAGGTCAGGTAAAACTGAATGTGACGGACTGGTCTTTCTCTGACATGAGTTCAAAGGCTAAAGACTATTGATTGAGATAAAAGCCTAGGTTCCTATCTAATGTTAAAGACACTCCTTGTTGTCTGAAAGCTGTGCACATAATTAGGCTGAAAGAAAAGCACTTCATCCAGAAAATCACTATAAACTGAGCTTCATTAAACGTAGATATTAGTTAATTTAAAGGAAGACGTTATTTTTCACTGATATATTTTAATGGTTGTCTCTTCTAAGCTAAGAAATATAATCATGTGCGGAGAGCTTCCTGGTTAATGTATTCCCGCTAGGACAGAAAAACAGATTGCTATCACTCACAGAGAGTAATGCTTTATTCTCTCAGAGAAAAAAATGTAGGCTATTGAAGACAAAAATTTATTGTTTCAAAGAGCTGGTAGAAAACTGAAATTTACTGTTGCATTAAACATTTTCCTACTGTTTTGTGGCATGGGCAATAGAAATGTTCACTAGTTCAAAGCAGGCAACAGGATTTTACCTGTGTCATGCTCTACAACTTACATGATAAATGTAAAGAGATAGTGGAAATGATTCTATGATTGTAAATCAGTTAATCTCTGTTGGAGTTAGTTTTCCACAACGAGGTCTTGTTAGAAACAGTAAGAAAAAGGAGATTACAGTTGGCATGTGTCAGAAAAATTACATCTGAAGAAACAGGTTAGCCCCAGCATTCAGTGTTGCTCTCGGCTCCGAACTGATGATATCATTTCTTAGAAATCTAGTTTTCAATTTTGCACAGCTCATCCGGTTGTGGCTGAATATTACATGGAGAAATAACCTATGCATCCTAAAAGCCTGTGTTTTGAGAATAACATCTCTTTATGAGAGGTTCTGGAATGGGAATGGTGTTTTAAAAGTTAAACTATGATTCAATATAGAATTCTGTAACTCTGGCTACTTACCAAAGTTAGTTTTCTGGCCCAGAATTTACATGTGAGATGCATATGTTTCTAATAATTGTCCAGCCTTATGTTTCAGTTCTGGACTCTGGTTATATTTTGGGGAGTGGGGGGAACTACTGTGAAAGCAATTTTCTTGTTTTGTTTTTCTTTTTTAATACTTCTGTTATCCCATACAAAAACAGATGCCCTGGTGGTGAATGAAACAAGGGCCATCACTCTGTGCATAAAAGGCCTGTGTTGTCAACCACCCAGAAAAACACCATCTCTGTGCCTGAAAGGCAGAGTGACAAAAGGCATAAGCCATGCCAGCTGCTTTATGGCCATGCTTTCTGTAGTGATACTTTGCAAGAGGGCATAAAGGGACGCCAAAAAGGAAAAGATTATAAACAACCTGGAATTTTTTAAAAAAAAGTCTATCTGTAGCATTGTAGCATTACACTGTAGAGTTGTGTAAAGTTGCAAGAGTGAGATAGAGAGGTGCAATATATTTTAATAGAAGACAAACACATGCCCTTAAAACACTGCAAAGGTGATACAAAGGAGAAATAAATTGTGTTCCAGATGTTCATACTCACACTGCTAGCCTGAAAGTAGAGATTCAAGGAAACGTGATGGCATAGATGATCTTTTTCTTTATCCAGAATGCAGAACAAAAGCAAAGCATATGACAACTCACTCAACCTAGTCCTACAATAAAGTTGTTAGTCTCTGGTATCTACTCATCAAGAGCGGTGACAAAAAATACCTGTATGGCAAAAGAGCAATTTATCCTAAGATGTATAAACATATAGATATTTCCCCAAAGAATAAGGTTAGATAGCATCAAGGAAAATGTATTGTCTATATAGTGTTTTCAAATTTGGTTGTAATTTGTTCTATGTCTGTGGTCCAAAGCAGATGTAATTTGAGGCTAAAACACCTTTGTTATAATATGACGTTAGATGCTGCAGCTATTTTTTTTATCACAACATGCATGCTTGCTCTACATCCTGTACATTTTGTGTTTGCTCTGTATGCTGCAACAGCTAAAGCTCAAAATAGGACTCTGCTTCATGCATAGGCAGCAGCTTGAGTCAGTTGAGCCAGAATGGGTTTATCTTCCTACCCAAGCTAAGCTAGTCTCAGCTAGAAATTGCACTTTACATGTTGGATAGTTCAGAGGTAAAGACTTAAAAATTGCACCCCATTATTCTTGTTTTATGCAGATTCCATATGGAACGTGCATGGATTGCTATTCATGCAGCTTCACTGAAAAATGGCTTGGAATGGGGCAAGAGTCATTTTTGATCTTTTAAATTAGAAATCAGAATACATTTTTCTGAACTATTAGCACAGTCATTATTTGTATGCTGAAATTGTTGATGATGCCACCTATATTCCTTGGTGGAGGTCATGACACAGGACAAGATCCACTATTGATCTTTGTGGAGCTGTATTTTCACTCTTCAAATGGGCTTCCATTTAACGTGAATTCTTATGAAAGCTAACTGAGGGAGAGTTACATTTCCTGATGGAAAATTAGATTTAGGGAATAAGCAACCTATGACAGGGGAGAGGAAATATAAAAGAAAAGAATTTGGAGGATGGAGACAACCTGGAAAAGAAAAGATCTTGAACTAGAAAACTGGTATCAAAGATGAGAAAGAGAGGAGTTTTGAGAAATTCATAAATCAGGGGCATTGTAGGTGAAGAAGTACTTATTTAAAACAATTGAGAAGATAGGGTGGTAGAAAAAGGAAAATAATCTGAGAAGAAAAAGAAGAAAACTACTAGAATGGAGATTTCAGGCTAAATTAATCCAGACATTTTGCTGCAATATTTTGTGACTTACTGTGTCATCGAGGAGTTCATATTTGGATACAGTCTTTGTCTTTTGCAATATTTATATTTAGTCTTCCTCTTTGCATATGAAGATACTGGAAGCAGTTCACAAGAAATTTTTTAACTTCTTTGAAAATTTCTGGAAGTTATTTTCTTTTAGAATAGAATGGCTCTCTTAACTCTGTTTGAAATGAACTAGCTTTCCATGCAAAGCTATTTAGTGCTGTAAAAGATAGTAACTTTAATCAAATATATATATTCATTAAGGGCCATACTAGATCTGTGTCAAATATGTGACCCTCCAATCTGTGTGCAGTTAGCTGTGGCTGTACTATCTCCTCATTACTATCTTGAATTCACTGCCCATGAAATAGTCTGTTGACTGCTTTTCTATCAAAACAAATATAAAGACACATATCTGGCACATAAAAATATAACTCAGAATACTGACATTGAGACTTTTTGAGATATAATGAAGCAAAAATACATTGTTTGAAAAACATCACTTTCTTTTATTCTGATTTAAACATTCATTTCCAACACAAACAGTTTATTCCTAACTTAATTTACTTAACTTTAAAGTTAAAACTTTCTTGTGGATAGTAGAATGGTTTCTTAGCATTCCCTCAAAAGTAATAAAATTTGAACTGTGGCAGCAATAACAAATTCAAATAGTTTTAAAAAGGGAAACCTTAATTTATTTCCTAGGTTACAGGTTATTGTAGGCTATTTGATTACACAGCAGACATGCCCACATTATCTGTTTTGTATATAACCCTGATGCTTCAGAGAACTTAAAATTTCTTTCAATATGGAAATCAATAAAGAAGTAATGACAATTTAATTGGAGAAGAGTATACATATATATTTCAAAGTAAATGTTGTTCACTTTACTTATAATTCCTATATCAGTTTATTGTGGTTTGTTGGTTTTGTTGGTTTTTATTATGTTGTTATTTTTTTCAAGACGATAGTAGTAGCAGTTTTTCTACACAGAGCTCTAAAAGGCATCATTTGCCTTCCAGAATTTTAATAGGAACTTTGGTCTACCCAGCCAAACCTTTAATCTCAGTTCTGGATTTTAAAAAAAAGAAATAAAATTCTTTTTAAAAGCCTTGCTTTGACTTGTAAATATTCATTTACTAAAGAGGTACTGGACTTTTTCTCTCTTTAGGAAAAGTCCCAACTTGTTTCTTCTAAGTCACTCGTAAAAGAGTCTTTCAGCAGTCTAGTCACAGACTGTTCATGTTCAGAGTGACTAGTGTGTCCCTTCCTCACCTTCCAAGAGTACCACAAGTTTTGGGGAAGTGTTACTTCTTTCATAGTTCTTTGGGCAAACCCTTGTTTATTGGAAGCCATCATGCCTCAGTTGCTCTCTGTAGCAACCAGAAAGTCAGAGGTGGAAAATTATTTCAATTTCAGAGCTGCAGTTTAAAAATTTTTCTCTTATATGCATGATTTCAATAGTAATGAAAAAGCCTGGCACTATAAATGGCTCCCTATTTGTAATGTTTTAAAATTTTCTGCTTTGTAGTCTTCACTGTGTCCTAATTGGGAAATTCTGCAGTGTTTCTGTAGCGTCCTAGCTCTCTTTTCGTTTCTATACTATTCGTTTCAATTGACTCAGTTAAAGAATTGTTGTCTACCTATAATTCTAAATAGAACAGCTTGAGCTGCAAAGTTCAGATTATGTCAGAATTTAGAAGTTTCATAAGTGATGTGAACTTCCTGTGGCATTTAACCCCATTTGGCATAAGTTGTTCTATTTATTTTAGCAAAAGTTTGTTACTAATGTCATCAAAGCAGAGTGCAAGATTGCCTCTGAGTTACTTGCAACTCAGTTCATATCATTTCAAGATCTCAAGGGCACAGATCTTCACATGTTAAGGCAGCTGAAATCTATGGTTTTTAACTAAACGTTATTCTCTCATTGAGTTAAATATGGTTGTGTTTCAATGAGCTAGAATAAAACTTTCTTTAGGGCTATGTCCAGGAAAGTTTGCTACACTCTGTTCTTTAGGGACTCTGCTGCAGGGTACTGAACTCATTGATCATGAAAATAGGACATTTAAGGAACAGTGCTTTTAAAGGTGTTCTCTGGAGGTGTGTTAATCTCTGGCTAAAGTGGTCATGCACAGTTTCAGAGTGAGATCATTCACAGCATTGTGCTGCCTTCCCAGGTCCATACATGAGAGCAAACTGATGACAATGCATCTGTAATACTTTTCTATGCATCCTTCGGATATTTGACATAGGCAAAAATTAAGAATCTTGTGTATATTTAGCTGTGTACTAGTTAGTGGGTTTTTATGTTCTAAAGATTTAAACTCATATTTCCAGACTAATTGTAGAGGAGACAGTAGTGTTATCACCTGGTAATTCATTTTTTTATCTCTGACAGGGTACAGTTATTCTTCAGAGTAAAGTAACTAACACTTTTACAGAGGGTGTCATGCCTGCTGAGAGAAACGGAGGTTTATTTTTTATTGGAAAGGTGTAAGAGAGAGGGCAGTAAATGAGGAGGACAGGACTTCAGACAAATGACAAGTGTTAAAGGTTCACAGAGAGATGGAAAAAAGTGGACAAACATTGCCTATGTAGAACAGCAATTCTGGTTGGTTAGTTTATAGGAAAAATAAAATGGGTCAAACTTAAGACAGTGTGTATTTGAGCTGTTCTGTATTTTCCTCCTTAATTTTCATATCTTTTGCCTTCTCTTGTTTTTTTATAGTACTTGAAATATTTTGGATGACACTGGAGCTTTATAAAGGTGGTCTTTAAACTTTCGCACCCTTTGTTGTGTTGTGAGTGAGTACAGCTGTGTATAATTCCCTAAAATTCAGGATGAAAACTGAATCCACTTATTTTAATTTTGCTGCCCATTAACTTCAGGTAGAAGACAGGAATTCTAACCTGAAAACAGCGTGCATCTCAAGCTGGCACAGAAGTCTGTTTTTGCAGATTATGGCTGGTTTAAGAAACCTCTGAACTGTCACGTACCATCTGAATTAATGAGGCCATACAGGTCTAAGGTCTCTAAAAAGGCCCATCTAGATTAGAATTGATTAATCCTGTGGTGGGCTGCAGAGTATTATTAGAGTGACAACAGATGTAGGTTTTGTGTAAGCATAATTTCATAAAGATCATCAGCTGTATTCTTTAATTAGTGATGATCACCCATAACTTGACTGTTGTTAAAATTTCTCCAAAACCATTAACACATATTTGCTGAGAAGTAACTTTGTCAAGAAAAATAAAAGTCAAAGATATGATTTATAAGTAAGAAAATGTGTTCAGAAAAATTCAATGTGGGACACAAATCCCTTCAAATATTTGAATTTCTGACAGAATTCCTATTTCTATATTATGCATTAATTTCCTCCTTCCTGTTGAAGTCATTACTTTTTCACTTTTACAAATAAAATTGTTAAGTCATGTAGTGACTGAAAGATAATGTAACTATCATATAGATGTACCTAAACCCAAAACTGCAGTTTTGAACTCCATTTAGCATTGAACTCAAAAATATTCGGATTCAAATTTGACAGCTGTTGTTTCTGTAACCAGTTAATATAAAGCCTGTGATCCAAATACCAATAAAGATCTATTTCTTTTTAACATAAACACTGAATGCTAAGCCCAGTGGAGTGCTGAAGACAATGGAATTTGTAAGATATAAATGTGGAAAAAGAATAAAAACAAGCTTAAGGAATCTTTGTGGTGTTTTAAATACCTCCTGTTCCATAACTCTACAGAAATAATTCCATAGGAGAAATTGATCACTTGCTAATACACCATCTAAATGGTTTGTCAACTGTTTGCATGGTGTTATTGGTATCATTTAAAAAACTATTCTGTAAAAGAACAAGAGACATTATTCTGTTAACAGACCTTTTTATTTTTTGCATTGTGGTTTTGAATTCCAATGTACAATCAATTGAATATCACAAAACCTATTAGGTATCTAGCCTTTAATTTCTACCCTTCAATATTAAATGGTCAAAATAAGTGGTTGTTTTAGAGTGATTATCATGACCATAATGAGGCCTGACACTTGTGACACTTCAGACACGCAACCACCAGCAGCTCCATCACAACAAAAGAGCTCCAAGTGCAACACATTGTAGCGGTGGGGAGAGTTGTGAGTTCACGGCTTTGCACAGCAGATGTGGCCGCACATCTTTGCACCCCTAAACACACATGCTCATCCAATCTGACAGATCAGACAATGGCACAAAAAACCCATCGCTGGTGCTTAAACAAAGACTTCATCTCTAAAGAGACAAAGCTGTGTGCTGAATGTGTTGCCACTAGTAAATTTTCCAACTGGAAAACAATGTATATTTTATTAATGAAAAACAAATTAAAGCAGGGATGAAAAATGCATTGGTGCTTTTTTTTAGCGTTTTATGAGTGTGTTTTCTCTTTATTTCTAATATTTACCTTCATATTATCATGCAAATGATTTTTTTAATTAGTTGTATATGCTTCACACAACAAATCCAAGGAAGCTAGGGGGAAGTAAGCTGGGGGACTACACTAAGAGAGATAAAAAATTCATCACTCAAGTGAAATATGATTTTGCAGTCTTTAGTGTATAAATAGCATTTTTTCTTTAATACTTATTTAGACAAAAAAATAAATGTGTGAACTAGAGTCTTTAAAGTCAACTCTACCTGGGTAATTGAAAAATTTATTTTTAAAGAAGTAGACATCCCAATTTTCTATTCAACCTAACAGCAACAGAGCATTAAAAAGTGAAGCTAGATATGTGCATATTTACCATAAGGGAGTGAACTGGGCATTAATCGGCTCTGGAGGCTTATTTGGAGACAGCTGCACTTATCATGAATCAGGAAAGTGAAATAGCAGCCCTGGTGTGCTGTAGGTCAGTCACAAATGTCGACTTCAGAGAGCTATAAATCTCCAGCATTATAAATCTTCAGCTGCCGAATCTCAGAACAACCTTCTAGCATTTTCCTATAATTTAAAGATTATGTAAGGTGTATAGTGAGAGTGTTAGATGAAAATATTAATTTAGAGATAAATCCTCTAAATGCTGTAAAGCAGCAGCTTCTGCTGAGCAGGATCATCTTCTGGTACACTTCAAATAGGAATTGCTGCTAGTTTTGTTAACAGTAGGAGGTCATGGATGATTGCCAAACAAAATAAGGACTTTTTCAATAAAATGCTTTCAGTTCTTGGTAGTCACAGAATATCTTCCTATGCCACTTTATTAGTGATAGTTAGACTTTAATATGTTGTTTTATGCTGACAACTCCTTGACAGAAATCTTAATTGTGAAACAAGCTGGAGTAAAAAGCAATTAACCACAGTTAACTCCTTCTGACATGTCCAGAAAAGATATTTTGTTGTCACTTCTGAATGTTTTAAAGGTATTATCCAGGCTCACAGATTTCGTATCCAACTGTGAGGCCGCTGGTCTTCAAAATCTGATATTTACATGTTGAAATCCAAAGCTTTTAAGAAAAGTGGTAAAATTTCTTAGCAAATTAACATTTTAATTACTGTGAAATATAAAAGGGGGTTGTATTGTTTTAACTTCATCAGCATGAGCTATAGGAACAGACCTTCTAGCTCTTGATAATAGAACCTTGTAGTTAGGTATGCAGATTTTTTAGTTTCTATGCTGCTGGTAGAAAGAATTTTTGTAAAATATCAGGACAATGAGAAAAGAGTAAAGTCAAAATTCCAGGGGGTTTTTTTGCAAGGTAAAGTGAAATCAGTGATAAGTGACATGGTTGCCTGTGATAACATGAGATCAACTTAGAAAATTCCAAGTTCTCTATTCTGGTTTAAACAGCAATTTTGCAGCCTACAGATTATGCAATAGATCTACAGTTCATCAATATGCAGTACACATAAGCTACATAGGCAATATCCATTAGCTGATTTTAGCTGACCAGCTGAGTGTTTTAATGAATGAATTAGAGTGTCAGACACTACTGTATTTCATAAGTTCCCATACATGAAGTTGATGATGAAACTTTGTTAATTCTGATGATGAAGTATAGTAGGCCTGAAAAGTTGTCTCTTATTACCTGGAAAATGAACATAGCCCTTTACATGCAAAAGGGTCACAACTGTCGTATCTGATGTGCTCAGCTAATACAATCTACTTTGAATTTCATATCTGTGCCGGTTTGGCCAAAATCTAGTAATATAGCCCCTGAGAGGAAAAACTACGTTTTGGGCATAGAGCATGATAGGGGATACACATGATAGAGTCACCCCAAGACATTATCACAGTGGACTTTGAGACATATGTATTAACAAATATTACATATTTTTCTGTGTAAGCTGTTCAGGATCTCTTTTATCGTTCTGGCTGAGTAGGATTCAGTCTCTGTCAAGTTCAAAAAATGATCATCTCACCTTTGTGAAAATTTGACAAGTGCTTAAATATATTTCTTTATTTTTTTTTTTTTTAGCTTTGGATAGATATGAAGAATGCTTTCTAAGCAGTTGTCTAGTTATGATATATTTTGCATGGCAGTATGGCATTTCAGTATATGAAAGCTTGATTTATAATTTCAGTTTTCTGTTCTTTTTTTTAAACTGTTGTCTAAGGGATTGGTCTAAGGATGTGCAAATATACTGCATGGTATAAAAGATTTTTTCCGTTCTTAGTCCACTGTAAAGCTTTAACAGCCCTGGAAAAACTTTTCATGTTTTATTTTTTCAGCAAAGTAGACAGTGATATCAAGTGCACCCTCAGCAAGTTTGCTGGTGACACCAAGCTGTGTGTTGCAGTTGACATGCTAGAGGGAAGTGATGCCATCCAGAGGGACCTTGACACGCTTGAGACATGGGCCCATGCAAACCTCATGGAGTTCAACAAAGCAGAGTGCAAGGTCCTACACTCAGGTCGTGGCAATCCCAAACACACCCACGGGTTGGGCAGAGAAGTGACTGAGAGCAGCCCTGAGGAGACAGCCCTGAGGTGGTGATGGTTGATGGAAAACTCAACGTGAGCCGGCAGCGTGCGCTCGCAGCCCAGTGAGCCAAACGTGTTCTGGGCTGCACCCAAAGGAGCGTGGCCAGCAGGGCGAAGGAAGTGATTCTGCCCCTCTGCTCTGTTCTTGTGGGACCCCACCTGGAGTGCTGTGTACAGTTCTGGTGTCCCAACAGAAGGAGGACATGGAACTGTTGCAGCAAGTCCAGAGGAGGGCCAAGAAGTTGAAAAGAGGACTGGAGCATCTCCCCTAAGAAGACAGGTTGAGTGAGAAGGTTGTGGCTGTTCAGCCTGGAGAAGAGAAGGTTGAGTGGAAAACTCATAGCAACTTTCCAGTAACTGAAGGGGGCCTACTGGAAAGCTGGAGAGGGACTCTTTATCAGGACCTGTTGTAGAAACATTTCTAGTGGAGAGGGGCCACGACTTGTTGGTGTTGAGCAACCCAGCAGATGAGACAGAGCAGGAGTGCATGACCAAGGCTGCGTAGCCTTGGGCTGAGGCCTTGGGCTGACCATGAGCAGGTGATAAGAGGAAGAAGGACGGTCATAGAAGAACAAAGCCAGATGAAGCGGATCCAGAAGGCAGGATGAAAAAACCGCAAGGCTAACCACACAGCCACTTTTGCAACGCTCCAATTATGTGCTGACAAGTAGGGAGTAGACTACCAATTAACCAATAGACAGTTGCCATTTATGCAGAAGACATAGTATACGCGCTGTGACAAAAATAGATAAAAGGGGCTCAAGCCGACAATAAGCGGCCTTTGCTCACCATATTGGCGTTTGCATGGTCCTTACCCCATTCCCCCACAACAACCTGTAGGGACAGGACAAGAAGCAATGGGTACAAATTAAAAGGGGAGAAATTTAAGCCGGATATCAGGAAGAAAGTCTTTACTGTGAGGATGGTGAGGTACTGGAACAGGTTTCCCAGGGAGGTTGTGGATGCTCCAAGCCTGGAAGTGTTCAAGGCCAGATTGACCAAACAGGTCTAGTGGAAGGTGTCCCTGCCAATGGCAGGGGTCTTTGGGATTAGAGGATGTTTAACATTCTATGATTCTATGATTTTTCTTTTCTGTTTGTTTCATTCAATCACTTAGAGACAGAGAAGGGCTATTGTTTCATTCCTTCCTGTATCAGTTACCAATAACATCTCAATATTTTGCATCCTAGCTTTGTGTCTGAGATACAAAGGCATAGTACTCAGCTAATTTCTCTCCTCCCTGTGCTGAAGACATAAAGGGATCTGAATTTAACACACACATGACCTCAGAAATCTTTTATAACCTTAGCTCATCCTGGTTCCATAAAAAAAAAATGCATCCTCCTCAGATCAAACCAGTGTAACACACATATTATAGTATTAAATACAGACCTGTATGACAGACAGGAGATCGTGCTACTGTGATGGGACCTGGATATTTTGTCTACCAAGGGAGTTGGAAGGCTCTGTGGCACCCTGAGGTAAGCTCTTTCTTCTTGGTAACCATCAGCTGTCTATACAATGTTGCTGCCTGTGGTGTTCAACACTTCTCCCTCCATCCCTCTTGTACCAGTGGCCCGTTTAGAACACAGCGTTTCTCAGTAGGAATTAAAACTAACATAAGCTGGTTTTCACACCTAAAGTCTCTGCAAATTCCTCCAGAGCACTAGGTTTTTCTATCCAAACCGGTCATCGGTCAGGTAACTACCACCTGGAATTGCTCCCCAGAAGTGTAACATTATATATGCCAGTTTCCTGTGAACAATGGAGGAAGACTTCACAGCCCGTATTTTACACTAAGAACACTGATAAAAGACAACCAATTACACTTCAGGTGGGAAAGTTGTGAAGTCAATGCACCTGATCACATTCCTACAGATTACCTGCTTCAGAGCACATGATTGTAATCAGAACCAAGAATAACCTGTTTGCCATTTTAGAGAGAGGTGGAATCACACTACAAAAATACTTTGGGAATTATCCTGTCTTGTTCCCCATGCTCTGAGACTCCTTCGTCTAGTTTTCAATGGCTAGAGATCAGGATTCTGTAAAATGTAATTGTATCTCAGAGATATATAAAACAGGTAGACAGAACACCACTAAAAAAATGTGAAAATATAGTAGCCTGCATGAGGCTCGTCTTAACTGCAAAAGTAAACATTGTTTCTGGAAAAACTACGGTTAATTTGATAACTTTTAAAATACATATAAAAGACTTTTTTTAAGTTATATGCATGCAGAAAATTATTTTGCGTGTTACTTCAGTAAAAACCTGAAATAACTGGCAAGTAACATCTCATGTAATTTTTCTCTACTATTTTCAGTCATTTTGTGAAATGACTGGTTTCACAATCTGACTAGAGCATAAATTTAGATCTCTGTGATACTCAGCTTTTTTCTATGCTCACTGCCTGTTTTTTATTTTTGATACAAAAATTACAGGGTATTTGTTCTCTCTATACTAGGATAGATATATGATTTTCAAGCATATGTTGACATCAGTTATTCATAGGCAGTGTCTACAGTATTTTCAGTAAATTTACCATCATTGCTGGGACAGGGTGCAAAAAGTCCTTTTATTTCTTTATGCAAAGATAAGGAGATTAAGGAAAGGGAACCCATGAAGTTCCTTTAGGGTTTTATCATTAAGTGAGAACAATGCTGTCATCTCCTGGATAAGCCGTAAGTCTGAGTATGGATACTGCAAATTCCATTAAGTATCTCCTTCTAGTTTTAACAAAATATTAGCCAGTAATATGAGGCCACTGGAATAATGTGGTAGCTATTCACTCTGGTTTTATGCCAGGATTTCTGTGTTATAAAATGTTAAGGTTATAAATAATGTTGTAATGGTTATGGTAGTGGCTTGGTTTGAGGGGGGTTTTTGTTCGTTCGGACTTTTTTGCTGTTTTTGCTTTTGTCTTTTTTTTCTGGAAACTGTTTTTGGAAATTCTTCCTTTAGGAGGACATAGACTAAATTATTTAACTTCTTTTTCTAAGAAAAATCAAGAACTGCACACCTTAAACATTCAGCTTTGTGTCTTTCCTGCTGCTTTCCAGCTAAATCAGTAGTGTGGGCAAAACCAGTTTGAGGTTTTGAGGAGAAAGTTCCACCATAGCTGAGCTGTGTCTACTGCTGCTGTTTAGATGATATTTATAAAAGCACCTCTCTGATATTTTCCGTTTGGCATAACTGTTTACCAACTCCATAGTTAATTTATCAACTTCACCATAGCAAGAAGACTAACTCTTTCTGCAAAACATTTTGCAAAAACAATGCTTTACCAAAGCACCTCTCTTTGAGGTGCTTCTGAGACAAACAGGCCATGGCTGGAGCAGCAAAGATTTCAGAAGAAGCCCGTAGGACTGATGAGCTCAAATGGGTAATGGGGGAAAACTGTAACATGCTTTATGGTCTCAGTGCTCTTCTGCAGCAGTATCTGACCCACAAATCTGAAAAATAAGGCTGTTATCTTCCACATGGGACAAGCCCAAGGCAGTTTTGTCCTGCCTTTGGTTGTACTGAAAGTCTTTTGAGGTCAAGGATCATAGTGGGTGCAGGAAGGGCTAACCTGCTCATATAAATCTTATTAAAGAGCTTCAAACCTGTATAGAAGAATTTTTGTTATCTGTTGCTTCTACACAGCATGTGGAGTTTTTATTGCTACTATTTGTAGGTACCACCGGGGTTGCTTTGGTGTATTTAGTAGATTACAAAAAAACATGATGAGGGAAGGGACCATGACAGCTTCATGAGATTTGTTTTGCAGAGATCATTTATAATAAAGTATGGAGTAGTGTTTGCAAAACTGAAGTCGACTCTTGCATCCAAACATATTTCTGTGACTTCTGGAGAGGGAGCTCTTTAACTTGTTTAGAAAATGTAAATCTATTAATAAGTCTCCTTACTAATATTAATTTGTTTTGATTAATGTGTTTTTACAGACAGGTGTTGCGGTGTGTAAGTTCCTGCGGTGGTAAGGCATGCCACAGCCTTCCCGGAGAGTGCAGTGAGACTTGCGGGGGGAGAGCGGCTGTTCCGCTTCCCGTGCCTCTTCCAGGCTGCCCCTTGCATCCTCCGGAAAGCTGAAGCCCTGCAACACGGTGACGGTAAAGGAGGCGAGAATGCTCTCCGCATGGCGGCTGCAGAAGATCTTTTATTCCATGGTGGCTCCCAGAAGCCTAGGCCCAGCACATGTGTTCGCTCCCAAAGACAGAGAGCCAGCACATGGCACGGTTCCCCCAGGCAGAGGCTGGTGCCCCAAGGCAGGGTAGAACACGAGAGAGCAAGTCACGTGCCATGCAGGGTCCTTTCTCTGGGGCGGAGGGGGCAGGGAGAGCTCATGGACCAATGGTCACAGGGCACAGGGGTGGTACATGGGCGGAGTTGGGGCAACAGAATCAATGGGAGAAACCCGAGGGAGTGGTTAGGGCTAGGGGCAGTGAAAGGGGAATCCACCTGTAAAGGTAAACACAGGAGAGGGGAAAAATACAACACAACAGACAGGAATATATATGAAATCATGATCCTTAACTACCAGTAGTTTTCTTTGGTACAGTATTTGTAATGACTTTAATGTCTTAATATATTGTCACAGTTTGAACTGGTATGCGTAACTCTTAATTAATGCTGTAATCACAATAGTTAGAGGACTATTTCTCACACAGAAAGCTGTTTTATCTTTTCCTCCATGACTTTCATACCTTTAAGTTTATATGTTCAATATTGTAGATATAGATGTCTTTAAAACATACAAAGAAAGAAAAAGTAGTATGTCTTCTCTACTTCCAAACATTTCATGACAAAATAATTTAGAACAGCACAGTAAATGTAGATGCATAAAGAAAGCAATTTCTAAACGTAATCAATGTCCCATATTTTTCAGTGCCTTTAAATTATTCTGATTTAGGGTAGTCAGTTGGAGGTGCTTTACAAAATGACAACATTTTTTGAGGTCCGGTCCACAAAATTTTGGCAATATCAAGCCTCTTGGATATGCCTTTCAGAGGACACAGAAAGTAAAGATACTAAAATTCATATTTTGATGTCTCTTGAGCAATAGAGGAGAGGAACTCCTAGCCTATATGAATAAGCTACTTAGAAGATCAAAGAAGTGTTATGTACAGACACACAGAAATTTTTAGGAGTTTTTGTGTTAAGCTAGATATAATGTGCTCTTGGCAATTCAAAAGGCTAGATGAGCCAATAGCACAGGCATCGGCTCTAGTGTGGGTGTAGAAGAAGTTCTCTCTATCCATTTCTTGTGAACTTGTGCTTGTCCTGTCAAGAGCGTGGATATACTCTTTCTGCTATCGTTTCATGGCTTTTCATGCTCAGTATCTGAGGTCAAATGAGATGTACTTTGTCGGTCACAACGTTACTGAGGCATTTCATCTCTAAGTGTGCAGTACTGATTTGTTTTTCTGCCTAAGAATGTGAAAAGCCTGTAATGAATCTAAGAGTTAAATTAAATGAGCTTGAAGTCTCTCCACCCTAGAATTGCTCAAACATGTTAATTTATTTCTATTCAGTAATAAGCTTAGACTGGGATTTTTTATGGCTTTTGGGTGTAATTTAAAAAAATACAGATCATCAAAATGAAACCTCTGAGGAACAGTGGGGAGGAGAAATGAAAAACACAGAAAGTTGAATATAAAAATTTTCTCAGCCTCCAAGAACATTTTATGATTAAAACCAGGATTATTGGCTGGTGGTCTCTATATTCATTGGACAACATGGAAGACAAGCTTGAGATTCATACCTCGGTGATCTAAAGTGGGTCTGGGCCTAAGTCTCAGCAGTTGTGGCCATTCTATTTTCAGAAATTGATAATTATGGAATTAAGCTTTATCACGATCTCCTTGTGCTTGTGTTGTTTACTTGTTGTGCTGTGTGCTTTTTGCTTTGTGCTTGTGCTTTTCAAGTTCTCTGACTGCCACAGCACAATTATTTCAGCAGGAGTAGAACACTGGAAAGTGAAAACTGGTAATACAAGAGTAAAACCCAGATCTTCTTTTCCCTATGTTCCCTGAGCTCAGTGAGCTGTCTGTTGTGGTGGTTTCAGCCCCTTTTTCTTTTCCCTTTCTTCTCCTTTTCTTTCTAGGAGAAAGAATCAATCAAACTGCCTTTTACGCTGTTTTGGAATGAAAATTTGAAGAAAATCTTATAGACCCATGTCAGACAAGAAAATAATTTACTGTCTCCTCTGCATTTTCAAAGTTAGATAAAAGTACTCTGGAGGTATTTTACCTCTATAGGTAACAATTTCCTAGGCGTTAGTTAAGTTGTATGTTCCTGAATTTCCTTCCATGTAAATCAGTGTGGCAGAAAATTAAGGTTACTGGGCCTTTATGGAGATGAAGATCACATCTGATATTTTTTAACAGAAATAAATTAAAACCATAACCAATTGAAACAAAATTTTTTGTTTAATCCGAAAATGCAGAAAGAGTGATTTTCACACTTGCTTAAACTCTTGCCTGAATTATGAGTCTGATGTAACCATCATGTTCTTTTGATTCCTTGTTTTTCATGCAACTTTTCCTTGCATGATCTTTTCCCTTCTTTCCTTACCATCTTAGTCGATAATCCTGGTTGATTCTCCAGTGGGCAAGTGAGTCAAAATAAACTGTCCTTCCTGCCAATGCACATTTTGGCAGTTTTCATTCATTTCAGCGTGGCACTACTTTATGAAAGAAGTCAGTGGCTAGATATAGTCTAAGACAAAGTCAATCATTGTAGTCTGCAAATTGATGTAAACATCACGGAGTTACAAAACCACCTTTTTGAAGATGCAAGATGAAAGAAACACAGGTAATGGAAGCCTGTAGGGATGCAGGTTTAGCAGACTTTGTGCGGCCAAATTAGGTGACTGGAGATTTCGGCTCATGAAGCTGGTGGTGTATGCACTCTTTGCTTAGATACTGAAGTCTTACAGTGAGTTGACCAAGCACCATCCTGTAGCCATATAACGTTATCGTGTAGTGCCTACTTTGTTCACTGGTCATTATCTAATATAAAGGTCATGGTATACAGTAGAAAAAAGTTTTTAAAGGCATGTATGGGATCTTAGATATCTAATCCTGGATATCCTAGCCCCACATAACATTTTTTCATGTGTTAATCAGAAACTTACAATAGGAATGATTTTGTGATACTTTTTTTTTCAGTGTGCTGGCTTATGCTATTTCAATTGAGATTCTAGATAAGAGAAAAAATATAAATATTAATTTTATTTTGAAACTTCAGCTGGTGTTTGTTTCAAAGCATCCATATGTGCCATTTTACTATCTCGACATTTCAATGCATAATGCTACAAATATAATGTCAGCATATAGGGGTTTTTTGTTGGGTTTATGATATTTATTTTGTATCATTTGCTAGAACTGAAGAGATTTCACACTGATTAGATAAAATATTGCAATTTTCCCTTTTCACTCTAATATGGGTTCTATTTCTTTTAAGTAAGGTCTAAAATTCAATTTTACAGGTGTATATATATTTATGAAAGTTAACATTTTGAAACAAGAATTGGGTTTCTGCTGCCTTTAAGCTAAAAACCCAGAAGCAACACAACAGGATAAGCTGGTGAATCCATCAAAGAAAGAGTTAAAAAGAATGACCACATTTTTTTAATGCCTGTACATATTGGCTAGCCTTAAAGAAACTGTAGAGATCTGTCTAAATCTAACTGATACCACTGGGTTTTACAGCTGGACTAACTTGTGACTTTGAAAAGTGTTCCTTCACATTGCTTTTATATGACACCAAATATTATGTGTGCTGGAAGTGACTGTGAAACATATTTTGTTGGTTAAAAGTATTGCATTAAATGGTTGTCTTCCATAAAATTTTCAAACAGGAATCAATCAAAGATTGTGTGGTAATGTGTAAATTTTCACTCAATTTGAACTGATTTCGCTCCTCAGAAGGTTAAGGTAGTTTAATGGTTGAAAGCACATTGCTGTGCAGCAAGCTGCAAAAGTCAAAGGGTTAGGGGATTAGTATTTCATTTCCTTTTAGCCATGGCCATGTCTGTTTTCTGTCTAAACTACTTCTTGTTCCCATTTAACCCATGCTTTTAAAGACAAAAGGGGTTAGAACTTGCGGGCCTCAGGCTTCATTTTAACAAGATGTCTCTAGCACTTTGGTGCATAATTTGTCATAAATGTCATAGGTCAGGGAATGTTAGAAACCTACAGCCAACAGATGGTCATTATGACAGCAGTTAAGTTTCAGAAGCAAAAGACGCTTTGTGATATTTACTCTGGCATGTGAATGTTACACCTCTGAAGAATATTTTCAAGTTCACTCTTAAAATGGACTCATCCTTTTTATCACTCACTTCTTAACTAGAGCTCATAGAAGCCCTGAGCCAAATCTTCCGACTGCTCAGACAGTTCTGTGGGGTTCCTTCCAGCAGCAAGATATATCTGTAGAACTGTCCATTGCATACACAAAGACTAGTAATTTTCCAGAATTACTAGATGGAGACAAATTTTCTGCTGTTCAGTTAAAGTAGGAAGAATTTCTTTTTCATTTTCATGCTCTTTTCTTCTCCGTTATTTTTTTCAAATATACTGGAAATGGAGGCTTCATGTAATCATGAAATGGGCTTTTCCTGACAACACAGTATTTTCAGTTGAAATCTGTAATATTTTCATTCACAGGAAACCACCAGACCTAAGAAACTTTACCTAACGAGGCTACATTATGGCAGCCAATACACAATATTTAAGATTTTAAAGAGGAGGAGGAGGAAACTGTTAGGAGCAATCTCATCCACAAAAATCCTGCAGCCCAAAGTCTTATAAAAAAAAAATTCTCTTCAATATGCATATGTAGTTCACTGCGCTCAGATCTGCATGGGAATTGTTTTATGGAAAAAGAAAGAGCTGTCTATTCCTTCAAGAGAACTGGCTGAGTTGTTGGCTGATCTCTTATAAGCTTTATGACAAATATTAATCTTGAAGAAAGAGCAAGGTGGTCTTTTTTTACAAATCAGCTCTATGAAAGCATTTAGTGTAGAAGGGCTGTAGATTCAGATAAGTGCAGGAATATAGATGTAAACTTGTGTGTGACAAGCTGACAGGCAGGCAAATGGGTTTAATATCGCTCATAAGAGAAGGAGGTGGGTGAGCAAAAGGTAAAAGACAAGCCTCTTTTTCCAAGATAACTAGTTAAGTCAAAAAAACCTCTGCTATATTCAGTAGGAAGAAGCTATGTTCTGCAGATATGCTTGAAGCATCATTCAACAGGTAATCATTCAGAATGAGAGAATTAATTTTCTTGCTAGAGACTGAAGAACATGTTTTACTATGTCTCATCCAAGTCACTTAGTTGAACTTTGTGAAGGTCACTAACTGACATGTTTTATGCATGTGAGGAAATAACTACAGCAACAGGAGCTGGAATTTGAAGACATAGCCTAGTTTCCAGGAAAATAAGGCTGTGTCATCCATCTGTGTGCCTGGTAGTTCCCTTTTAGTAATTTTTGACCAGCTGTTGTGTTTCAACAGGTTTCAGAGAAATTTCGGACAAAAGATTAAAAATAACTCAGTTCTTGTAGGTTTCCTGAAAATTAGTGGGTACGAAAGACAGACCCAACTTATTCCTGTAGTACAAGACTATCAGTAAGCAGCGCTCTGAGATTCTCAGTGCAGGATCAGCGCTTCCATTGCACAAAACTCAGCAAGATGTTGTTGTTGCCAAATGGGTAGGTGGTAGGTGAGAATTAGTTCCTAGAGTCATCATCTCACTATGGGAATAGGAGGGGTGCACTGGTAATTGCTGCCGTAAAAACCGTATCAAACTCCTCGAGAAACCACGTTCAATTTGTTCCACTGCTAATGGGACAATTTGTCTTCTCTTTGCAGAGTAACAGAATAACTACCTGCAACAGAAAAGGTTTCTTCCTCCTCCAAGCTCAGGACCTCATGTTACCAAAAATACATACTTTATGTGTGCTTCATGCTTGTTCACAGTGATAAGAATTTTCTCATGGTGATGAGGGTTTTCTCAATGCTTAGAGTGTGAAGGGTAGAATCTGTGGTTCTTGGCACCCTCAATGTTTCCAAATTTTGTATAAAGAGCTGCCAGCTACCAGCTTGTGAACCTTGCAGTTAGTTACATCTTCTTGTTTTCCCTTCCAGAATAAAAAGTCAAATACATAGGATGCTTATACTTCCTGAAGGTCATGAGAGAATTTTGAGGTGATCATTTCTCCAGAGCCACCGTAATATGCAATTTTTAATTCCCAAAGGCTTCAGATTAGAGAGATGAAAACCTGAAGGATATTACCTTTCACAACCTGAATTCTATTTTATGCTCTTGCAAGGTGGTAGCCTCCAGAGTCCTGATGACCTCGATAGCATCTGTGAGTGAGTGGACTACAATTCCTATCAGTCATTACGACAGATTTGATCAGCAACTAACTTTATTTAAACACTTTATAATTAAAGCCTGTCCCAATGATTGATAAGTATTGGATCCAGCTCTCTCTCAAATAGTTTAGCTATTCTTAGTCTCTGGATTTTCCAGGTCCTGATAGTAACAAGAAAGGAGCTTAGGCAGCTAAGAGAAGAACATCACAGATAGTACAAATCTTCTTGTAGAGGATGACTATTTTATTATTATTTGAGGAAATATTTATTATTATTATTTGAGGAAATATAAGCAATACTCAAGAAAATTCTGAAATTCGTACAGTAGGTAATAAGTGATCCTTCAGACACTATTAAAAAGACACTAGGCCTTTCTAGATTTTAAGTACATGATGGAGCATTATCAATATGTTCTCTAATTTCAGACATAGCAGAAACTATAACTTTCACATGGTAAATTCTTCTGCCTATAGTTTTATATAACTTTTAGAAGGACATCCAATTTGGCATAATACGAACACATTTTATGAAGCAAATTTTGGTAAACCCTTGTTTTATGTTACTACTCCATTTAGAATTGAATATTGCTTGATACAAATCCTCAAACTAGTAAGATCACATGTGTTTTTACACAAATATTTCATATAGCCTTAGTCAATGCTTAATAACTGGCAAGTATGTATGTAGTGTCTTCTTTTGGTTACCATTTATTGGCTGCTATGTTTCCTGCAGTTCCTATTTAGTAATTTGAGAATGGTGGTAAAGGGAAAAGGTCGATAGAAAGCTAAAATTAAGAGTTGGTCTGAATGTTTCCAACACTGATAAGTACTAAGTGACAAATATTTAAATACATCACTGTGGAATGCAGATCAAGTGATCATTTTATTTTCCTGACAGCTCTCTCAAGTGGAATAAAGACATTGCTCAATGTAGATGTAAAATGCTTATGTAGAAGTACAGAAAGTGATCATTAGCCCTTTCTATTAAACTTATGAAACAAAGCAGTTTCTTCTCTCACATTAAAAATGCCATTTCACACATACCCAGCACTTACCAATTTGTAGGATGCTTCAGAGACTGACCCTACAAACATATAACCATGTGAGTACACCGCATCACAGAAAAGTGTTTAACTTAGTACTTTTGCAGCAAATCCACATCTCTGTGTGCTCCACACTGAGCAATTTTGCTTACAACTACAGAGCTGTATGCTGATCTTGCAGGGTAGTTATCATGACCTTTCTTGAAGTGTAGCTGCTGTATAGAGAGGAGAGAGAGGATTTATTGACGTATGACACTTGGGATCTTTCTATCCTTAAAAAAGGTACAAACAAAAAAGAAATGTCTAAAAGCAAACCCTTCCATGAAGTGAAAACTTCCCCACATCCTTTTAACCTATCTCTTGCTTTCTTAAGGTATGAGTTTGAGCAGTGAGTTTTCCCCCAGAGTTATGAGGGTATTATGGTAAAAGAGAACATGTATGAACAAAATCACTTCACCATAGTAATAAAAAAGTAGGAAACTACACCTCGGCAAAAGAAAACATTGTGACATTTTAAAATGTAATCAAGGTTTTCCAAGGGATTTTTCAGTATGTGATTTGCTTTAACTATAGCACTAAGTTTTCTTTGGCTTTTTTTTTCTTTTATTGATGCACGTGCTATAGCTTCAAAATATTAAGAAGTAGCTTAAGCTTATGCAATCAAGGAAAATTTGTAGGTGTGTATGCTCTATTCAAATCTCTGTTTAGATCCCATAGGTATATAGATTAGATTAAAAAGTGATGTAATGAAAGCTATCCCTGATATTATTTCCAAGCCTTAACATTTATTGATGTGATGGTTACGCAGTATGTATTTCTTTGCACAAACTGCCTCAAACACATCCAAGCAACTAACTAGCAGTAACTATCTACTCTCTAAAGCCTCGCGTCTCTTCTTCTCTTTTCCCTTTGTATTTTCCCTGTTTCTGTTCTATGCACGTCAAATGACACCAAATTTATGATAAAAAATAGCTTTGCAGGAAACCTAAATGAAAAAGCCCATGAAAATATTTCTAACCATCCAGGTAGGGAATCTGAAACAGTGGTTCTAAATTATTGCTGTGTTGTAAATACGACAAATAACTGTTGTAGTGTTATTTTCCCTCAGTCACTTCTGGGTGGCAGAGCATGCACAGAACAGCTTCAGGAGTGGTGCTCAGTAGCCTAACAAGCAATTAGTACAATCCATAAATTTAAAATAAAAAAAATTTAAACATTTAAAAAAAAAATCTAAAAAAAATTAAAACCCCTAGGTCTTGAAAGTAGAGGTGGCCACTAATAGTTAAAATGGAGTCATAAATAGGTATAAATATTTAAGCTTTATAGTTCGATTTGTTTGTAGAGGTAGCTATTAGCCTGCTTGTGAGATGGTAAATTCCTGCCTAGTACAATGCAGCACAACAGGCAGCTCCAGTGTGCATGCAGACAAAGAGCCCCAGGCAGCCCCACCCTCGCCTATTTTGCTTTCCGACAACACCCCTTGTTCACGAAGCCCCTTTCAATTATAGTCTTTGTTGGTAATGTTTACTTTTTTCTTTCAAATCTCTCCTTCCTTCAGTCTCGGTCTTCCAGACAACCAGCTCGCTGGAGCCAGCTCAGGGAGGCAGAGAAAGAGAAAATGAAATCCAGCAGATGTCTACCGTGGTAAAAAACACTGCCAAATCAGCCAAAAAATCATCCTGAGGAGTGGGGGCAGAGAAACCAGATTATTAACGTTGCTGTTGTTGTTATTGTAGTAATAGTAGTAGTAGCTGTTGTTATTATTGTTATCATTATTATTGTTATTATTGTTGCTGTTGTGATGATGATGATGATGATGATGATGATTACTATTATTATTAAATACATTTCATAATTCTTCTTGCCTTATTACCCAAAACTGTCTCTCACCTCTTAGTGAGGACGGGGGTTGGTCATGTTCATTCACAATGACAAGAATGCTGCTTTAATGTGCTCAGTGAATATCTTTCAACTTGTATCCTTCCTTTTTTTTCTCCAGATGTTAAAAATGTTATTTATTAAGGAATGACACTTTTCCTTCCTAGGCAAAAATGGCACAAATGAGAATCCATCGTGTGATAATGTCCAGAGCTTTTCCTTGGTGCTTTCAGTTTTTTGCTCGTGTGATTTTTATTGCCTCCCTAGCTTGTGGGGATTTTTGCTTCTGGACGTGGAGGTTTTGTTTGTTTTGTTTTGTTTTGTTTTTAACAAAAGCAGTTATTTGCTTTCATGCCTGAAATGCACCACAAAGTGTCTTTTGGAGCATATTACAAAATGAGACAATCCTGCCTATACATGACAGAACATAACAAAAGGATAAAGCTGTAAAACACTTTTCACATAAAGATGTTATAATACCAGCTTTGAAACTTTGTAAGGTGTAATATAAAACAAATAAAAAGCAGTACTTTAAAATGCTGCCTTTTTTTTTTTTCCGTGTATCATTGCATCAGATTAATTAAGACCAAAAGAAGAATACTTTGATCAGGAGGTGGCAGCTGTCACTCCAGCATCTCTAACCTGCACTTCTGGAAGCATATTCTTTCTGTGCTCTCTAGTCCGCTGATAGAGACATGTCATGATTCACCTCAACAACTTTGATATTATAGACTGATTTCTACAGTGTCTCAAAAGTATATATGTATGCGTACATGCAGAAGTATGTACATCATTAGAGAACATTTCTATGTTGTCCTTCTCAAATTCTAGCTAAAAAGGGTTAGCATATAAATATTAATATTTAATTAAGAAATTAAATTAAATTTAATTAATTAATTAAAGCTCCTTTTGTTGCATGTTGTGTCTGCACTTAAGAGAGAAAAATAAATGATAGATTAAAAAGTCAAAGGTATCCTCTCCAGACAAGGGACAAAAGTTGGCATAACTCTAAAGTTTAGTAAGACCTGAAATTTTAGTAAAATGTTGAAGTCATGTTGTTTCAAGAAGCTTAGTCAGCTCAGTTTTAAGTAACACAAATGATGAGACAGTCCTCTTTTTTCTTCTTGAAAGCCAAATTTTTGTTTCCTAATTTATGAGATTAAAGGGATCATTATATCTGATAAAAATCCAGGTTATATATGGATATATCTTCTATAATTCAACATATATTTACATTTTTAATGGGTTTTACCATAATCTTATGATTCAAAATAGTGTTTAACTAAGACATTAGTATTCTTCCTAGCCCTTTTTCAAGCAATAATCAAAAAAGAGGTACTCATTCTTTTCTTCTGCCTCTAAATTTATGTCACTTGTTATTAACAAAAGTAATAATCATCTGGGTTGATAATCCAGCCACATAAACCCATGTACCCTTCACAAGGAAAACCTGTATTCAAGCTTTTTCAGACATTAAAACTAGCCATAAATCGAGTTCCCTGTAAATGAAAAGGTTTCATGGATGACTTAATTTTCTGCGGGAAGCCAAGTTCCCTGTAGCCTCCCATTTCTCAGCCCGTGACTTTCGGCAGTGTCCGTCTCCTGAAAACCATGTTTGATTTCCGGACTGGCAAGTTGCGTCTCAGCAACAAAATGGTGACATAGTGGGGAGTGGAGGAATTTCTATCTCTCTGTCATCTTTAAGGGGGTTCCCTTATGTTGAGGGGAATAAAAAGTATGATTTAATGTGGAAAATAAAACCAAAGAATTCAAAAAAGTCTGAAAGATTTACCAAGTGGGCCATTGCAGTTCTTGTGACAAGTGAGATGTCCCTGAGGAATTCACCATAGGCTGGACTGAAAAGAAGGGGATTAAGGCCATTTAAAGGGAGGAAATGTAACAAAAGGAGCACTTTTATGATGTAGCAGCATAAAATGAGGGACTGCTTTGTGCAGCTGATTGCCGAAGGTCTCCAAGTGAAGCAGCCAGTGCTGCAGGTCCCACTCCCCCTGGAGTGAGCATCTCCCTCTAAAGCCTGTGCCTACACTGGAATAAGAGCACAGCTCTCATTTAGGAATAAATAAGAGATTATTGGTTTGTTTCTACATACCTTTTCTTTCTCTTTTAAATTTTCCACACCTACCGAAAAGTGGCCTATAGGGAGATTATACTCTAGTGAAAGTTGCTGCTAATTAAAACAAGTAATTAGTGTTCCTCCAGGCTTTGCGATTTCACTCACTTTTGCCCGCCAGACAACATTAGTTTAAAAGCAATCCAATTTCTAGCAATAACAGACCGTAAAAAAGTCGCTTAACAAGTATATAAGTGTAAGGTTACAGTTCAGGCTTTGATTTATCTCTCCTGGGCTATTTAGAGAGCCATAGCAAAGTTGGCGGGAAGGGGGATGGGGGAGTTAAACGGTTTTTAATTCAGGTTTAGTTTCGCTGGGGTTTTTTGAAAAGTCGTGTCACTGCATTAGCAAAGACAAGGCAGAAGATCTTCAGGTGACAGCTTCCCAAGCCACATTAAAAAACAGAATTGGATTTAAGGCAGTTTTCCAAGAGAACCCTCACTTAGCCTTTTGTAAACAGATAATTTCATTAGGACCTTTTGTTTCCACTCCTGCTCCTGACAAAATGAGAACTTTCTATTGACTGTCTCTCTCTGGGTAAATAGGGGTTTAAAGGTATTGTTGTTTCATGTCAGTAAAGACAAAAGTGATTATATACATATTTTGTTGTTCTACAACAAACTTAAAGAGATTAATATAAAGTTTCAAACATGGTGATGTATCAATTGACAAAAAATATAATTGTAGCACTGCTGCTATCTTTGATTGGTTTCCAATGTTCCCATCATCACAGAACTGACAGCTGGATCATCTTATTTGATGTTGACATATGTTGGATTATGCTTTCTCTAAGGATATTTTGGCTTGATCCAAACATCTCTGGAAACTCCATCTTTTTGTGCAAGGAAATTTTTGTTTTATACATGGGTAACACCTAAACTACAAATCTACAACAGGACTATGTATAGGTGACTTTTTCCTATGAAAAGAAAGTACAATTTTCTAACATTCAGCCAGTGGACGCAGATTTTACTTTTAGTTTGGCTTATCTGCTATTTCTGTTGATAAATGAACCAGAGAAAGGAAAATATGGTTTTTGATAAGTCATAAAAATATTTTACACAGATAAACAGAATAAGATTGCATAGCAGTCACACCAAAATAGCTGTAATTCAACACTAAACTGTCATTTTAAATGGGATTTTTTTTTCCGTTATATACCAAGAAACAAGTCTGTACAGATGGACTGATTTTCTTGTAATGTTAATTTTAAATACACAAAACATACTGGTTTTCATCACAAGCAGAAAAGGTGGAAATATCCATCAGTTTTCTTTTTTCCCTTCTCCTAAATTTTCGATAATTCAGTCTGACAAGATCCGTCAGACTCTGCTTATATAGATCTTGATAAAATGCTTCATCATATTGAATAATAACAGATTTAAAGGACAGTTCAGACCTTGCTGAATACCAGGATTTTCTTTTACATTTTAAGCATCTTAGAATTTGGAGGCTTTTAAGCTGATGTTTTCAGTTGATGCCTTCTTCTGTAAGAATAGGTAGAAAGAACAAACCAGTTTTTTGTTTTTGTTTCATGTGTGTGTTGTTTGTTTGTTTTACTGATATGGATAAGAAAAAATCTCCATCCCTGAACAGACTGTGGGGCACCAGTGGGCAGAATCTTCTATGACTCTTGGGGTCATAGTAAACTCCTTATAGATTAGCATAAAACCATAAGGGGCAGTATAACAGCTCTAACTTTATGTAGTAAGTCATATTTGCACAACAATTCCATTACAATACAAAAGCCAATCTTCAGAAGTAATTTAAGAACAGCAATGGTGTTCATGTTGAATTCAAGAAATGGAGAACAATTTTCTTATGCAATCCAGTTTCAATGCCCAGATGTCTTCTGCAAATTATCTTAATGGTTATTTGGTTCTAATTTAAACATAAATTGGCCATTCAACTCTATCTCATGTCAACTTTCCTTATATACTTGTTTATTTCAAGTTATGATTTTTCTCTTATGTTGACTCCTTATTTATAGTTTTTTCTCCTTACGACAGTTTTTAGAGTAATTTTCAGTTTATTGACAGTAGTCAATATTGAAGTGAAGAATCTCAACAGCATAATACGCAAATCACCTAGTGGAAGACCTAGGAACATCAAGGAACATCAAGACAGTAAATGGTCTGAAGAGTTCACTGAAGTCATATTTTATCAATTAATTGAAAATAATAATTTTTTCCTCCCCACAAGTTTAGAAGCCAGCAGTGTTCTTCATTTGTTGTCTTTCTTTTTGTGTAATGATAAGTACTGAATAAAATCAATAATTATAGTGCTGTTCAGTGAGGTATTCAAGAAAACTAAATTAATCTGTCATAATATTACAGATGATAATGTGCCTACTTGTTTCTTACCTCATAAACTTTCTGCTCTTTCAGAATTCTAATCAGCAAGTGAATAAGCATGGCAGGGAGGGTAACTTTTCAGTTGTATTGCCACATTATCTACAGTATCTTACTGGTCTTTCCACAAAACTCTTAGAAAGAAATTGCAGTAATATGCTTACTGCAAAGAACTGTCAAGTAAACCTTGCTTTGAAAACACTGTCATTGATATCCCATCTTGCTTCTTACTCTTCTTTTAATTCATCCTATGAGAATATATCCTTGTCATTCTTCTCAGAGGTCCTAATCTCAAGATTACATAGCATTAAGGTTCAAGATTTCAACCTTGTGCTCTTCATGGAAGAAAGACTAGAAACATACACACATGCAAAATGCTGTGCATGCTTGGGGGTCAGTAATACAGATAAATGAGGGATAATAGATGGCTTCCATGCTAAGGTGGAGGACAAGTTCTAGTGGTTTGGTTTTAATTTTTTTTTAAATTAGATTAGACAAAACAATTACAAGCTGATGGAAGAAACTATTTGTCCCAGTTTGAGACAAATTAAGGGAAATACTCTAGAAGGAATGTCTCCTCCAAAGAAGGCAGGTTTCAGCCACCCCTCCCCCACAGGTTCAGGAAGAAATTCCTTGGAGGAAAGTGAAAAAGAAGGTATTTATTTAACAAGCAGAATGCACACAGGCACAGAAAAAGAATAATGCTAAATAATAAAACCTCTTGCTGTGGAAAGAACCTGGGTAGATTTCAGAGTCCTTTGTGGGTGTGGCTTTCTCCTCTCCGGAGCTGGGGTTCAGTGTGGGCCCCTCCGGGCCAGTGTAGGGCCTCCCGGTGATGTTCTGGTGTTGCTGAACAGTCCAGAAGAGAAGAAGAAGCCAAAGTCCCAGGGCTCCATGCTTTAGCTAATGAACAAGAAGCTAGCTAAAAAGAAAAGAGAATACCACTCTCTTCCCTGCTGCAGAGAGCTGAGAGCTGAGGAGCGAGCGAGCAAGTTATCTACAGCCCCGAAGGAATTCCACTGCGTTCCCCCTCCCCCTCTCTCTCAGTTCTGCCTTAAAGACACAGAAAGGTACAGGATTCATGTCTGGGCATAGAGCAGACGATAGGGAATACAGTATCGTACAGTCACCCCAGGACACTAGTAGAATAATTTTGTGTATTAGGAACTATGACTTCATAATCTTTTCCACGATTTCTGGTGTGTTTCATAAGTCAGGTTGTCAATCTTCAGACACTTTTTCTAAGTGGAAATAGTTATTGTTCTGAAACTGGATGGAAGAATTAATACAGGACCTGAGTATTGACAAAATTTTTGCCAGAATGTTCGTATACTGAAAGCCAAATGCTGACACAGATTTTGAACATCCAATTTGTTTCTTCTTAGTCCTGATTATAAAAGTCATTTGCAACCACAGCTTGGTATTTTCAGATATTGTGAACTTTGAGAAGCAAAACATTTCAATTACATGATACAAAACCAAGACGTCCACTATCAAAAGCACCTTCTTAAAATATAGACAGAAAACACATTAGAAAAGCTTTCAAAAACAGGAGTTTTAAGGTCTTTCTGGAAATTCATTTTAAGGATAAGATTTTGTATACATGAGCAGCCTGATAACCATCTTATATCTTCAAGGTTTTGGAGGTTGCTCCAGAATCTTCTAAACTTCCTGCAAGCAGGAAAAGAAAAAAGCCTTCCTGGTTCCAGCCACATGGAGAAAAGGCTGTGGTGGCTACTGTATGGAAAAAGACATAGCTACAATTTGGGGAAAGATATGTGCCTCTTATGCTGTGCTTCAAAATATATTGTAAAGGATATCCTGTCCCCTGTATGCTCCAAGTCTTGAGAGGTTAAATCAGAGCAAAGCATCTCTGCTGTTTCAGGCCATGTGCTTGTGTTAGTGTGTCTCCTTCATACAGTACAACCTGTAATAACCAATGCTATGCCCTGAAAGCCCAGCGTTCTGCTATTTTTGAGGCTGGTTCAAAGCAGACTTATTGTCATCTGGTTTTACCAAACTGTCTCTGTATGTGAAAATCACAAGTAGCTTTGTGTTATTTGCAGGATGCAGGATGCAGGATGCAGGATTCTGGGTAGTTTTATACTCTGAGTGGGTCAGACTGCATCTGGTGTAAATCAGTGTTAATGTAATCAAATTAAAATGCTGCCTGCAGAATGTCATCTCTGTCTCTAGAGCAGCCTAACCCAACACTGCAGTTGTTAAAGTGCTGTTGTAAAAATTTTCCTAGTCAGAAGACTAAAATGTACAGTGTGCAAAATTTTCTAAGGAGGTCACTTTTTTTTATGTAGGATTAGGTGTCAAAGTCAGAAAAACCATCTCAGTTTATTTCAGTGTAGAATCTAACTTCAAATTTTATAATTATCTACTATGCAAGGCTGTGTGATATGTATCACTGTTAGATGGAGTAAAAATGATCCAAAATCTTGAAACATGCAATGACATAGGAAGATAACAGTAAACAGACACTGTTTTGCTGTCCTTGTGCTATGTGCAATATTTTTAACACTAGTGGCAGTGGTAGACCCAGTCTCCTCCTCAGTTAGGTGTTAAGCATTTTGGTGATTTTGACAGTCACTATATAACAGCATTAATTTTGAGGCATTGTTAGAATAGATTCAGTTTGTCTCACACTGTGAAGCCAAGTCAATATTTTTTTTTTGGTGATAATTGAGTGTTCTAACTTTTATTGAAAAAAAAAATCAGAAAAATAATGCATAGACTTAGCTAAACATCACAGTTGCCTTTTCTACATTCATTACCTAGCTTTCTAAAATGAAAGATATTTTTATTACTTTTATTATAGTCTTAAAGATCTCCACATTTGCTATATTTATCTTTCACTTTGGACATGGCCCTTATTTCATCCTAAATGTAGCTGCATAAGAAGGGTTGAACAATATTATTACTTCTTAGGAGACTGACCTGTTCTGAAAAAGCGCAGGGTATTAAAAGCGTACTGATGATTACTTTTGTTAGTAGCTTCATTACCAAGAATTTAGAAGAATATGGGATACTATGGAAAAGCTTAAAAAAAAACCCCAGCTTCTGCATTTCTACTTTATGCACTTAATAATTTCTTTTCTTAGATTATGAAAAATATTCAATATTTCTGGACTTTTTGTTCCTCTCCAATTTTGACAAGTACCAGGGTATTTAATTTCAGGTAAAAGATATTGTACTCACACTATTGCTTCTGCAGCTTCCTACAAGTCCTATACTTGTCACATGTGAATGACTAAGAAACATTATGGGTGTTTCTTTGCACTGTCCAAACCTCAGGTGGCCTCTTCACAGCAGATATAATATACACAAGTGTTTAGAGTGCTGTAGCTTCCTCCTAGCATAAGGCAAGCCTGTCCGATATCAGAAAAAACATCAGATTAACTTAATGATACTTAAAATTCTGCCCATAAATTAGTTATACTGTACATTCTTCAGTGGTCTCTGAGAATCAGAGTCTGTAGGAATATCCATTTCAAAAATTATCTGTTTCAATCATGGGAAACATTACTTTTGGATTCACTCAGTATATTAAGTAAAATCACACTCAAACTACATATTAGCAGCACAGCTATCTTATTTAGTTGACTGAAGTCGTGGCACTTCATTAGTGGCGCTCTGTAATCAACGGGAAATATGGTTGTTTGTGCATTTTTCAGAGCACCCAGTAAAGTTACCGTCACCTTGAAAAGAAGTTTTAAGTACCAAATGGATGTAGAGGATACACTTCCATTTTCAGATGTGGATCATCTTAAGGCTAAAATCCATCCTAAAAATTGATGTAAGACAACTTTCACTTCTGCTGCCTGTACTACTGAACAGGTATCAGTGGTGGTCAATCTGGTACTTTTTTTACCAGAAATACGTTTTTTTTTAATTTAAAAGTAATGGGGAACAAATCTAGAAGGCAATTTCTTCAGTATGTGTGGTTGGAAAACACCTTCTCTGAACTGAGCATCGATATTTTTGTCAGCCTTATTTATTAACTCTTTAAAGGTGTGGGTAGCAGGTCAAAACAAAGAAAAAAAGGAAGACTCATGAAACAATTCATATCCATTAATGGAATTTTTAAAAAATTGTCTCCAAATTGCAGTACATTTGAGTTAGGAATGTGTGCACTAGTATGCATACATTTTGCCCTTTAGCAGGTTTGGAGCAATGTTCTTTGCATGTAAGAACACTACCAGAACTAATTTTGGAGATGCATAGGTTTTCAAACGTTGTATACCTGTTACTGCTTTCACAAGCGGAAGACTGCATAACGAATAATAGAAAAGTTCTAAATCTCACATCTCTTTGCCCATCAAATTCATTCATCTGAAAATAAAAGGCCTTAACTGCATATAGCCCACTAAAACTAATGATCATTAGGTTTTAGAAAACTGAAAGATTTATTCCTCTTAACAGAGTCAGAGTAAAGCCCAGAATAAGTCAGCCACAATAGAGGTTATACTCTTTTCCTACCTTTCCCTTCAATTCACCTAACCCAAAGGCTGAAGAGGGCCAGTAGAGGGTTCATCATCCCAGTTCCTCTCCATCATCTTCCTCTGGGTGTCAGGCACCCGTGCAAAGCAGAAAAAGCTATTTTTCCTTTCAGTGTTACAAAGAAAAGAGAAGGCAATTACTTGAAAACTGTCCTTTCTACGCTACTCATCTGAGGTACAGCTTGAATCTGATAGTAAATGACTAGAGTCTAGAGAATTTTTTCTCTAAATAGCCACAGTGTTATGGAAAGGTGTAGAAAATGTGGTCTCTCTGTACAGTTTCATTTTTCATACAGTTTTTAAAGGCAAGCCTGATACTAGAAATTAGATAATAGTGAGACCCATTATAGGAGTTAGTAACATAGATGTCCATGTATTTGTCCTATAAAGAATTTGGCAATTGTGGTAAACAGAGAGGAAACAGAAGGAAAACATGTTGTTAAGGAAACATAAATGGATGCTTTGGGATTCTGTAGTATGTAACAGGCCTTGTCTGGCATAAGAAATTGACTGATGATTTGCACTAGGAGAAGGAGTTTTGATTGATTCTCTGCAGAATCATATGGATAAGAGTCGCCAGAAAAAGAAAAAAAAAAATAAAAAGAGACAACAGAAAAGGGGAACTTCCAGAGAAAGAACTGTTAAAATGTTAGCATTGTTTGCTGCGGAGAATATTTAGGTTAAGGAAAATTGGATAGCCTTGGTGCTTATGTGTAGTGCTTTGATCTGCATTTACTCACTATGAATATTAAAGAGGAAGAAAAATATAACACAGTATTATTGCTGCTCATTACATCTGAGAATGAAAAACACCATGAAAAAGCACCAGCTAGTAACTCAGGGAGGGTAGGAGTTGGTGTATATGCCCCACCAAGAAGGCCTGACAATCAGTTTGCTTAGTAGTCAGTGCTACTTTCACTGCTCTACCTTTCGTATTGCACTGATGGAAGTGTCTGGTTCAAGGTCTGTGATCCGCTGCCCAGATCCCTCCAAGGGTTTGATCCTTGATATCCAAGAGATCAGCTTTTCTTCCCTGACCTTTCATGTCAGCAGTTCAGTGCAATTGTTGACTAATAGGAAGAATGCTTAGTTACCCACTTCACAGGCTCAGCCTTAACTATGCAAATAAATTATTTCTCACAAGAAATAAGAAAGAACACAAAACTGAGCACAGAGTTAGAGACTGTCTCCCAAGAAATAATTCCTTCCCATACATATATAACAAACGTGCACATGCATAAACCCTCACCAAATTATACAAACAAACAGAAAACCTATCAGCAAATCAAACTATTTCCCTTACAATGGCCAAGGAAGAAAATAAAGAAATAAAAGTGTTAAGAAATTGCCTTTGCTATGTACTCTTAATTTTTTTAAAAAAAAGTAGTAGGACATAGATGGATATATAGTAATGAAGCAGTACCCTAACTCATGTTTTAAATATGTAGGAAGAGAGTTCAAAGAACATGAGTATTCTGTCCCACCACTGTCACAAACAAGCCAGAAATACTTTTGGTTTAATTGAAGTTACAAGAGGATACTTTATTCCTGATTTTACAATAATAGAATGCAGTTATATAAGCTGCACTTGAGATATTAGTGAATGTCTTGGGGTGACTCTATCATGTGTATCCCCTATCATGCTCTATGCCCAAAAAGTAATATTGTGCCCTTTCTGTGCCTTTAAACTGAGCTGAGAAAATATTTTCTGGGTACCAAATGAACCTATGCACAAACTTCAGATACAGCAGGTTTCACATGTTTACAGCCCTATAAAGGTTATAGACAGATATCTGTATAATACAATAATTCCAGGTGGTAAAGGAAAAAAGAATTTAAGAGAATTAAAGCTTATGTTGTCCAATCACATATAATTTTTTTGGGTGATGATTTAATGAACTTGTGAAGTTCAAGCGTTCGCCAAGTAGATCAAAGTCACAGATGCAGCATAGAAAACAAATTTCTAATCTATATTCAGTGTCTACATTGTTTCAATGATGCTCAAATGTCTTCTACAGGATACCTTGCAGACACAGTAAATTGATAAGTGAAGAATTGTTCTAATCTTGTGTAGGACTTATAAATGCAATCTTATTATTATCTATAGTGTTGGTGGGTTGTTTTGTTTTGTTTTCCTCTTTAATTCAGAAGTATGTTAAATTGCCAGTTTAAACACATTTAAGGCATAATATCTTTCAAGAGAAGTGTGATTGATTAATAAATATAATATGCATTTTTATAAAGAATTCCTTACCAGTTCTATTGTTAGCTCCTTTTTTTGTTTTTTTAAGAGTTTTCTTTGTCCAGAAAAATGAGACAAAATTTCTTTTTCCTTCTTTATTTTTAACCTTTCTCTTATTCATTTTATGTCTCTGCTACCGGTCAATACCATTTTTTTAATACATATTTTGAAGTCCATGCCATCTTTTATTCTTAGATGTCTGAAATGATATTTATATGTCTTTAATATGACTTTTACTGTTGAAGGAACCAGATTTCAGGAGCAAGTATTCCAATAAAGTGTTGTGTCTGTTTCTCTGTTCTGACTCCTCTGTGAGGGAAATTTTGTGTGATGGGTGGAATATCTGTGTCTTTATTTTTTCTTTTTCCTGGATGTCTTCTCTGCACCCTGCTCCTCTTCACACAGCAACTGATTTCGTGCCAGAAGAACAATTTAGAAACTGATCGAGATTCTGAGTTATAGTTTGAGTCCTAATTACGTACTGCCTTTGGTTGTGTTTCTCATTTGACTTATCTCCTTGGTTTGTGAATCAGGCCATCCCTATTTCAACACAGATGATTATCTGCTCATTTTTGGGAACATCAGCCGATTTGACACCAGACAATCTCCTCAGCCCCGATGGCATGTTATTCTCCGAGATGTTCACTGGAGGACAGCAGGACAGGATGGGTAGTGTTATTATAGCACTGAGGAACTGAAGTGTATATTATTTAGGTACTTACTTTTGCATGCAATGTTAAGTGTACTACACATAAAGAAGATGTCAGACTTTGCTTTATGGATGATTTAATGCCTCGTTAGTCAATTCTCATTATATTTTAGCTCTCTGTCCAACAGTGCCCTGTACCCAGAATAAATGGTATTAAAGATGATCCTTCATATTTTCATACTAACCACTCTCTTTCTTCCAAAGTAATCAATCCATGCCCTAGCTATGCACTTCATACAGCTTATTTCTATAGTACTTTAGAAACTGCACTTCTGTAAAGAGATTGCCCTAAGATGAATTTCTATAGTTCTGTCCACTTCAGCTAGAAATTCCCCAGCACAGATATAATCCACATGTACTTGCAACTCACAGATCTAACTGGTCTAAATATATTCTGATCACAGAGCTCTGCTGCAAAACAAACAACTTTAAGAAGCTTGCAAAATTTGCAGTTCTATTGTCTGAAACTTTTTTTTATTGTAAGTACCAAAACTTTGCTAATGTGTATAGCTTGCAGAAGGATGCAGAGGGCAGAATTGTTCGCTACAGCAGGGAGTTAAAGTTTTCAATGTGACTTGGAATGAAAAATCCAGATATTGAAATTGTTCCTGAAAGAATATAGTGAGAAAAAAAATAACAAATCCATTAAAGTGTCTGATTTTGTTCAGATAAGTTTTACATTTTTACTTCAAATTTTACATGCTGCAATATTTAATACTGATGGGAAAAAAAAGAAGAAAAGTCACATTGAAAAGGCAAAAGTTAAATAGGCCATCTAGAAGTTATCAAACAGGGCATGATTTCTATTTTTCGTTTGAAAGAAAATTTTGCCACAATGAACATAATTTTCAAGAGCATTTTTTTGCTAGTGAGTCATTAGAGCAGTGGAAATTGCTCCATCAGAATTTTGCTTGGAGATCATTTAATAGATGTTTTCATATCTAAAACAAAACTAGTGGGTTTTTAGTTGACATCTGTTTAACTTTCCTTTTTTTTATTTCTGTGCAGTTTAACAATGGCTGCTACAAGAGAAGTATTGCATATATAGATCACAGGTAGATACCAGTTAAGAAAAATTATCCAGGCTAATAAAAACCAAAATATTTTCTGTCACAGATTATCATTTGTGCTTTGAATTTTTAATAATATTTTGTGAAGAGTTTGTTTCATTTGGGGTTTTTTTATGTTCTGGATTTACAAAGAGGGACTTGAAGGGAAGGGCAGCTTTTACATTTCTCACTTTAACTCAAACACCATGCATTTAAAGTTAAATCAAATCAAATTTACAGATGATATGGTGACATACTCTCCTTTGAAAAGCCAGGGTTTATGTTTTCAGTGTTTCACAGTACAGTAAATTCTGGATTGTGTCTAGATGCGGGTCCAAGGCTGTGTTTAACAAAGACACTGAACTTTTAACCTTTCAGGTTTCCAGATTTTGATTATTATAACTAACTGATTTTCATTTAGATTTTGTTTCATGAAAGAAGATCCAAATCATCAGTGTGCATGCATATATATGAATATGCTGACCCTCAAGCCAAAACGGACGTATTTTGCAGATCACTAGCAAGACTTAGTAAGGAGAGAGATAAAAAAACCCTTCCCATATTTGATTAGTAATGAGCGCTTAAATAAAGATTTCTCACACCTGATTTTCAGTTATTAACTTACCTATGAACAAATGGATGCTTTCCCAGTGATAATGATATGCTATTTTTTGCCTTCTAAACCCTGACTGTTTCAGATATTCTGCATGCCACTAGATTTCCTTTTTTTTTTTAAAGATCAAGCATTGTTTTAGACTAATTTCAGACTAGAATCTTCATTGATATTTTTTGTTTGTTCTTACAAAATTAGCTGAAAGAAGCCAAATAAAAACACATTTAAAGGTGTCTGTTTACTCTTTCCTGCTACTGCCATTAAAGTCTCAAGGTATAAATGAGTAGAAGCCATCTCTGTCAGAAGTTATGAGGTGACATGTCTCTTCCCTTCTTGGAGGAATAATGTGATGAGCAGTGAACACTAGAGGGGGAGCTTAACCGTTCAGGAAGCTTAAATCTCCAGACCCTGTGGGAGAGGATCAGAGTGATACGATAGCTGCTGACTTAAACAAGCAAAGTTAAGGCATGGAGAGCCAGAGTTCAAAAGTCAAGAGGTCAAGAATAGTAGAGAGCCAATTTATTGTCATTTTCCGAAAAGGCAGCAAATCATAAGTGAAATTGAGAAGTTTAGGGCTCTGCTCATACCATGATGTGGTGTACTTTAAAAAACTCTCTAGAGGCAGTTTAACATGAATAGTAGGATTACAGGGACTTTTTTTTCCCAGTGACTGTCTGTCATTTAAATGTCTGAGGAATGATGGAATGAATTATCATAAAATTTTGACAAATGTGATGGCTCAACCAAAGGGGGAAAACAGACGTTCCACTTATTGGGTTCTAATAAGACATGACATTTAAATTGAGTTTACATGGCAGTTAGACCTTTGCTTTTCCTTTTTTTTTCCCTTTTTTTCTTTATTTGACTCAGAAACATTTTTGTTTGGAGACAAGTGATTTACAACTGATGCTTGTCTAAGAATGCAAAGCATGCTTCTTTTAATCCTTGCTTGCTATGTTTTAATAACTTGGTGCCTGTTCAATGTATTGTGCTTCATATATGCTTAAGTTTGGGTCTTGCTGGCTCTTTTAGGATGTCTGTTCATCCTTTATTGCATTAATAAAATGTGAATTCATGGTATAATTTCACTAGCTTTGTTATAATAGCATCACAAAAATTATTCTTCGTTTTAAAAGTTGCAGGTTTTTATTTCTACTTGTTGAAATCAAAGTATGTTAATAATTCATTTTTTGTTTATGTTAGATATCTCTTCTTGTGGAAGTATTGACAGGTCCAGTCTGTTTGCTGCTTACACAAGCGTACAAGTATTTGGGTGATGTAGCATTTGTGATGTGTGATTTATTATGTACTTTGATGTCATGGAAAAGAGTTTTGGGGATACTATATTATTATTGTATACTGTATTATTATAGGCAGACATTACTGCAGTTGCACTGAGTGTCCTCATAAGTTGCTTCCTTTGAGAAAGTAAGTGATTAGATTCAAATCAGAAGCAGGTCCGCGGATTACACACCACTCGGATCCTGCCAGCTTTTAAGGGCACATGTTGTTACTCTATCCACAACGATTTTCAATAGGCTTCACTGCTGATATTAATAGGGGAATTTGACCCTGTGTTTCCAAGCATGCTAATTTCTCTTTAGACAAGACCTTTTTAATACTCTCGCATCCTTTATTATTTCATCCATACATTTATTGCTTCCCTGTGAAGCTTGAGCAAAGACCAGTACACCAGAAAATACAATTTAGGAACAGGGAGAAGACAAATAGGAGGTCAGTAACTGTGGAATAAGAGCTCTTTTAAAATCAATATCTGTCCATGCCTCACCAGGTTTCACCTTTTCTTCTCTCTAATCTTTTATTTTCTGTTTACTAATATATGTAACTGAAGTAACCACTACAGGCTTTTCAAAAGTACAGGGCCATTTTGAACTGCCCATAAATAGATGTTTTTGCTAATATTGTTTGCCATAGGACTTTTTTTTTAATGTAAAGTAAGTCTAATATTTAAACAAATAATATGTGAATATGGTAGGTGGAACTGATGGTAGAAAAATTGTACGAAAGGTAAAACACTATATTAGATAACAAACATGCTCAAGATGCTGGGTTTTGTATATTGAGATTTACATTTATGGCAACTCTGAGTGAACTAAGGCTCTAACTAGGGCACTTTTTGAATGAGATCTGGCTAGAAAAGTTATAAAAACTGGAAATTCACCAAGAAATCAAGCAAGCCCTAAGGAAATTTTAAAACGGAGGAGGAGTGGGGAGATGATTGTTTCCAAAGGAAAACATTAAACAAGTATCAGCTTTCTAAACAGAAAGAATATCACAGTTCATTTTTCCTGTTTAGTATAATTCCAAATAACTGAAACAGGATCTGATATTTTCTGAAATGTTTCGGTTTCTCAGGCAAATAAGTAAAAGACTGGTTTTATGTAGGTGTTGAGCAAAGGTTACTGTTCCTTTCTTTGCCCCAAATTTCCACAGTACAACTCTCCCAGGACAGAGCTGTGTGCAGCAATTCTCATTCTTGACGTGAGAAGGGAAGTTCAGGAGGAAGCTCAATGCAGTTGGTGTTTCTCTAAGCAAATGGCAGTAGGCTGATTTCCATGATGATATGGGTAGTGCAGGAGATCCTCTCCTTAAGAATAAGCTAGTGTAAGTGAATCAATTACAGTGTTCATAGAATCACAGAATATCCTGGATTTGAAGGAACCCACAAGGATCATTAAAAAAAAGTTTTATTTCCAGAATCAAAGTAGCACATCCCTGATCTCAATATTTGCAGACTCCTTGGTTGAAATAAGTTTTTACTCGTGATACAGCTGATTTGGATGCCATCCTTCACTTTGAACTTTGTTTCTAAGCAAAATATGCTATTCACTGAAGACTCAGCCACATTGCAACTGGATGATTGAACTGCCTCATTTTAGGGAATTTTTGCATTTCAGCTGGAGATTGCTACTCCACAACTCAAATTCAGCATCTACCCTTAAGAAATACAAAGCAGCATCTTGAACACTCTGCAAAGGACTTAAAAATGAGAATGCCATATCTGTCTCAGGTCAGGTTGATGTGGACAGTAAATTATGGTCTAGGCAAAAACATTTACCTTCTTCAGTGTTGTGGTCCATGAGAGAGCAAAGATTTAAGGATGCTGTTTTTCATACTGAGCTGTAAAGTATGAAGGAAAAAAGTGCCAGGTGTTTCTAGGAACACTGCAATTAGGGGGAGGGTAAGTTGCCTTCAAAAGATAAACACTGTAATTGAAATAAGGGGTATTATCTAGAGAGAAAGAATTAAACCAGAAGATATGAAAGAACTCATTGTCTTTTAATACCCACAGAATGATTCATAACAGATTGCTGCTTTCAGCTCTGAGTAAGTGGTTAGCAGTTAGATCTACTCAGTAAAAGTTTTTGTAGTTGTACGAGAAAAGTAATAGAAAAGAAGCTTACTGGGAATGAAAACAAATAGTGATCCTAACAGCCTGGTATTTGGTATCAAAATCAGTGCTAACAGGTAAAGACTCTGCAAATTCTGGTAGAGAAATTGAAATGTACTGTTTTAGTCTTGTAAATCTGTCAGTTTGAAGGAATTCACTAGTTTATTTCAGGCTCTTGACTCATTTTAGAGTTAAGTACATTACCCATTACAAGCTGGATTTCTAAATCTACATTTCTAAACTGTCCCACACAGAAGCAGTCTCTTCATAGCTTACATGATACATCTTTATCAAAAACTGTGTTTTGAAGAGAAATATGGAGTAAACCAGAGAAGTCATTCTAAATTTAGGGCAGATTACATGCTTTCTTTTTCGTTTTCATTTTTCACTTGTTGTTTACTTACTTGGCTAGGAAATCCATGCTCTACTGTTACGAAGAAGTACTTTTTAGTACATTTCCATGGGAGGAGAATGTGTCCCAGTGATGACATGCAAGTGCAGTAGCTTGTGATGTCCAGCCCTAGAGCGTAGTTCAGAGGAGACAGGAGTTCAGCTTTGTTTGCTGTAAGGGCACAGCTAACACGGTGTGGATAACAGCATGTGGACGAGATGCAATTGCTGTGGATTAAACAATAAAGAGGGCAATAAAGAAAGCAAATATAGTAATGCAGGGATGACATGGAAGCAGGATGAGAAAGTGTATGAAAATTTCAGTGTTTCAAATGATTTTTCAAGGTTAATATGAGGTTGTGAATTTATTTCTCTTCCATTTCCTTAGTGGTCTACTATCCCATGTAAAAAATTCCTTCTTCTCTTTTCTTTTCTTTTCTTTTCTTTTCTTTTCTTTTCTTTTCTTTTCTTTTCTTTTCTTTTCTTTTCTTTGCTTTGCTTTGCTTTGCTTTGCTTTGCTTTGCTTTGCTTTGCTTTGCTTTGCTTTTCCGAAGTCTCTGTTTCTATAGTGAAATGTTAGTGGTGGTAAACCACATGCATTGACACAGTATTTTCTAGGAGGAAAGGCAAATATTTTTATTTAAAATTATAATAGATTTTGCTTTTGCAGAATGCAGGTATATAACTTAGATTTAGGTAGGATACCTAACACTTTTAATGCCATCATATCCTCAGCAAATGGAAGCACTGGGTTGGATTCATCTCTCAGCCAAGAGAAGGAAAGTAAACAGGAGCAACAAAGAAAAACATTATGAAAAGCAGAACATTATTTTTTCTCCCTTATCATTTTAGAAATGCTAAAAATATATTGCAAACACTTACTCCCTTACCTTCAAAGTAACTCTGTCAAAACAAATTGATTTTAGTTTAAATCCAAATTAATGAACCAGCTTTATTATTTCAGGAGAGGGAGGCTAGAAAAGGAAAAAAATAGAAAAAGACCCAAGAGTCATTGACGGAATAGGTAGTTTATAATGTGTTAAATGTGTTTATTTGCACTTCCAAAGTTCAGATTTCCTCATACATTTTCATACTGATAGAGATAAAATGCTAAAGTCTTAAATCCCTCTATGCCATGCTGAGTTGCTAAGGGCTGTTGAGCTTTTGTTATTTCTCTCTCGAGTTAGCTCTGATTATTCCTGCTGAGTGAAAAATTTTTATTTGCCGACAGAAATAGGAACCACACCACGTGTGCTTGCACTCAGCAAATACTCTAATACATCACAAAGATTTGCTCAACCCACCTTCAGAGGCCAAACTGAGGATGTTATTTTCTGTCTGGATCTGGTCCTGAAGACTATCAGTCAGGAGTGTTTCTCAATCTCTGATTAAAACAAGGCCTACAAAGCTGCAAGTGTTCATGCACAGTCTCATTAGAGGACTGAATGGAGTGACCCTGGTTTTCTAGCACAAAGCTGTGAGTGAACTTCAAATATAAGAGTGCATCAATCAGATCCAAGCCAGGCTTTTAATGTCATTTTTTCTACTTTGCCTTTAAAGTCGTAAAGGAATGCCCTTTCCACTGTGCAGCCAACCATCATTCAACAGCAGCAAACAAACTAACAAAAAGCAAGAGGCAGAAAGAAGGCTCTCCCCTCATAAAGGGGAAAGCATGATATTTTACTAATGGGTTTTCTAATAAAACAGAAAATACACTAGGCTCAGTTCAGGTGTTTGCACCATTCTGATTTTTGCACTTTCTTATAGAGGGAAGGAATAGAAAAAAGTGCTTTTGAGAACAGGGCAACATTTGATCCAGATATTTGGTTCTCTAGTACAATGTCATATGTAATTCTTTTTTATTTAAATGATAGTGATGTTTTAGTGAATATTCTGAAAGGGGAAAATTAAACTAAAAAGATATTACACTTCACCATCTAAAGCTACTTTTCAAAAGTTGTGATGATGCAGTGAAGTGTGATCATAAATGAAAGCAAGTTTTTCTTTGAACATAGCCAAGGATCCAAAAATAAATACAATCCTGGGGTCATAATCCCTGGAAATGAAATTAAAATGAACTAGGGGAGTTTGGAAAACAAAAGAATCTAGACACGTGAAACAAGCGTTGAGCTGAGGCTATAGGGACCTAATATTTAGTGTTGCCCTTATTAAAAAAATAGTCTTTTGTGTCTGTGTCATGTTTTTTCCCCCTAAACTTCATAGATTATGAAGCAGTCTTGACCTAAATGCCACTCCACCTCCTATTATCATATATATATATGCACAGTTATATTTTTGCAGTTTTTAATGTGTTGCTGTATTTCCACCATTCTATTTAAATGTGGCTTTTATTCAGGGGTTTAGATGCTCAAGCACTTAGGCAGATTTTACAAATGAGTACCAGAGCATTTATGCCACTTGGTGGTGCCCCATCAGTTCTTTCCTTGATGGGGCACTTGTGTAAATTGATAATTTTATGTTGTTTGTTAATTAGCTCACTGCATAAAAACCGTCATGCATTACCTGTTATAATTTTAATATACTTCATAATATACTTTTTTTTTTAGATAATGTTGAGTCTTGAGTTTGCTTTCATTCACAGCATCTGACACCAGATGTCAAGTTACTTTTCGTCGTAGTCTCTGAAAATCCAACAAGCTGAAGTAATTATATTTTGTTCCTGACTCCTGGATAGCCATATCTCTTTACTTTCTACACTATCTCCAGTTTAATGTATTATTTGGTGTACATTTATGAATTTACAAATTAAGAGGTATGTACTTACATTCTTAAATTTTTATGAAAATCTACCAGCCAAATCAGCCACATTTACTGTTGATATGTTTGCTCTGTTTTGCTACCTGATTCACCTTTTCTTTTGAGCTTCTGAAGACCTTTTTAGGAGGTTAGGTTTTTTTGTTTCCTCTTCCTCTGGGAAAAACAATCAAACAAACAAAACCCTAAACTTTTTTGTTTTCATTTCCAGGGTATTAAAACCTAGTCTAAAATCTTTAGATCTTTTTTGCAGCTGAGCAATAATGTTTACCTCAATGTTACAATCTTTAATTTCTATTTACAGTAAAATTAAGTTGTTTGATGGGATTACTTGCAGATTTAACTATTTTCATTATCCTAAAATGCCGTGCCCTAAACTTGATGATTCTATGCCTGGACCTGTGTCATGGGACAGTTAGGACTTCAGAGGAAGATTGTAAAAACACGGAAGTTTGAGCAGGTAGTTTAAGTTTGAAAATGGCTGCATGCGTTTTCCATCTATCGATAGAGTATATGTATAGATATAGTATATATATATATAGAGAGAGAGAGAGAGTATATCCTGTACATAAAAATTAATGTTATTCTTAATCTGATCTGCATTATTGTTCAAGGTTCAATTTAGGTTTATGTTTTCCAGCATTACTTGGTTTTCTCTCTTCCAAGAGTATTGGAGATGGGATTTTGAGATTTCTGTTAGTTTCCCTTTTGCATGACAGGATAGGTTGTGGAGTAAATGAACATTCAATGTATTAAAAACAATACAGTGTGTATGGCTGTGGTCTTTGATTTGATTATCAAAGGTGATAAATATGAATAGATGTTTTGCCATCACAGGACAGAGTTTTTCTACACAGAAACTTGCTTGACTACTATCTTACAATAATACTTTTGTAGAGTTCATTGAGTGGTAAATAAGCAAAAGTAATTTATGAAAAAGAAAATACTAAACTACCTCATGTTCAAAATAGAGAACATGCCCGTATAATATAAGCACTGTTTCGTCCCAGCATTATTCTCTAAGCACAACTGAGTATGATCACCACTAATACTCAACACTTCTCATACCTTCTCGATTATGAAGTGATCTGTGCGAAGTTCAAGATGCTATGAAAACAACAATGGCAAACTTGCATTGAGCAAGTACCAACAGTGCCTGTGAGATTCGTGTTAAAGCTATGTACTGTAATGCACTCAGATGTGAACAGATTTAGGTAAAATTATGCTAATGCAGTCAGGTGAAATTTGCCAGTGTAGTACAGTATTATGACAATATGCTGTTGCAACAAGTAGACAATCTCAGTAGACATATTAGCAATAATCATGGTCACTGTTATTCTAAACTTTCTTTTTCTCAAAAAATTAATAACATAAGTTATATTCCTACAAGTAATTGACTATATTTTTCTAACAAAACCTGAATAGCATGTTTCTATTTATTTATCAGTTTTCTTTGTTAGAGGAAAAAAACACAGTTACACATGAGGAGATACTTAGATCACTTCCCCTTCCCTCCTGTTCTCATTCTCACCTCATTTCATGTTCCTACTGGACATGCTACTGCTAGGACTCAGTTATCATCTGATATTCATGATATCAGATATTTGATATTATCTTTGTTTGTGTCTAGACTCTTTGTTTTAATAAGGAAGTAGTAGTTTGTTTCTCTTTATCATTGTTTGGTTTTGGAAATGACATTGATTGTGCTCAAACAAACTAAAATGAGAAGCAGAGGAATCATATAATTTTGTTTCAAGATAGTATATTTTATTCTCTGATCTATTAAGTCCATCACTTATTGATCAGTATATTTTCTAGTTTAATCTTTTCTGGTGTTGGTTCCCCCTTTTTTTTAACCCTCTGTTACGTTTTTTTTACTTTTTGAACTATATATACTTGTTTTCATTCAAGCCATTTCTTGTGTGTTCAGCACTGGGCATCTCTGTCCCCATTCTTTGATGTCGTTTGATGTCCTTTCAACAGCTGTTTATGATCTTTATCATACACTGCTTCTTCTTGTGCAGATTTTGTTCATTTATCCTAATTTGCTTGGACTCACAAGTTTCAAGATTAACTTTTTCAAATTTCTCCACCAGTCTTTTCTTCATATAATACTGAGATACCTCCGTACAGGAGGTACAAACTCCCAAACCACTTCCTTTATCAATAGTCCTACCATTCATCCAATTTGTAGTTTGACAGATTTTTCCAACTCTTTATAGAAACTAGGACATAATACAGACTAATATATGACAAGATGAATGATCAGACCAGATTCTTCCAGGCATAGGCTCAAATATTGTCCACGGCTTCCTCACAGAAAAGGTTGATAATAATTATAAGTTTCCTCAGAAAGTCTATGTGGTTGATGGAATATAAGTCAGTTCTGTTTATTTTTTAAAAAGTTGCTGCAGCTTTGTTTATATCTGAGCAGAGGATAAAGCGCTTCAGAAAAAATGTGGCTGTGTTTATGATAATAGTTTTTAAGTGCGCTGTTGTGATATAACCTCAAGACATTCCTCTCAATTTCCTATACAGTAGGATAAAACCTAGGAAGAAAATCTATGAGAGCAGAATAAACAGTTGATTAAAACAGTGTAGAAAAACAGTTTGAGGTAAGTGCTAGTAAAAGAGCTTGCAAACTGTCTGATAAAATATATGAAAAAAATTCGCAGGCTGTCAGTCCAGCATTGTTTTGGACTGGGTCACTACTTTTACACAACAAATAAGAGATTTTTACCCTTTATATACTAAGCCATTTCCTATAATTTTTATATGTTTCACATTTGATTTTGAAAGAGAGTAATACCATTTGCTACAAGTAAATATTTTGGGCTGGACTGGGATAGTTTGTGTGGATTTGTCTCACGTAACTTCTCCTGTCTAGAGCTCTAGACAGCTGTGTCCAGGTTCCTTTTACAGCAGTGGAAAGAAATTAAGTGATCGAGCACTTTTAGGACATTACCCAATCAATGCAGTTTAGATATGTGATCTGAGATTAAGTCAGCTGTACCACAGAAATTATTTTCTCTGGTGCTTGTGAAGAGAGTGTGCAAACAGCCTGGTGCAGAAATATGTACTAGCAGGTGAATCCCACCTCTCATGCATAGCTCAAAGTAAGATATGGACATAGAAGAACATCTTCCAAGAGCTACTTTTTCTCCTTTCTGAGAGAAGTTTTTGTACTGATTCTTCTTTTTTTCAAGAAGGAAAATGACCTTCTGAACCCCTCTGCAGAATCCAATATACCTTATGTGTACTGGGTCCATTCTATAGGTCTTCCTTGACATTGTCCATCTCGTTTTAGGCATTTCCTACCCACTATTTCAGGATATCCACTGAATATGCATGAAATCAGAGGAACTACATGCATTTACAGGATGATCTGAGATTATATGGAATTGTGTTTAAATGCTTTCTTTAAATGGATCATGGCAAATAACATCTCCATGTTGTGATTAAAGCAGGTCATGGTAGGTAGTAGAAAATCACTGTTGGAGTTAGTGAAAAATTTGTTCTTTAGCCGTACTTGGGCTTTATCACATTTAATTAACACCCCAATCTTTGCAACTACCTTACATAAGAAAATGCTTTGAGCTGTAATATGTAGTATAAGAGAATGTACCAGTCAAATTCAACCTAGACTGAAGTATTTATTTTTATTCTCATTAAATAAAGAGTCACAGATTATGATAAATCTTGCGTTGCCCTTCAGAGATACATCATCTAGTGCTTGAGGCCAAGAAACGAGTACTTTCCATAATTAGTAAGGGAAATTAAATAATTGAGCTGTGGTTTATGAGAGTTCTTTCTCTAAGAAGAGAAACCATCTAAGTCTCAGTCAAGTGGGTTAACATGATTTATGTTTTTAGCACACAATTATCGCAATTTCATTTCACATAAATTCTACACATAATTTTTTTCCATTTCTTCTTAACATAGCAACACAACCATGGTTTTGTTAATACTTTATATTCATATTTTCTGCCTGAAAATGTACTTAATTTTTTGGTTAGCATGATTTCTGATTCAGTGTATTCTATGACATAGTTTTTCTGAACACAGTGTTTGTCTTCCAATAAATGGAATACATTGGGATATTTCAATGGAATTTCACATGGTGAGAAGACACCACTTTAATTCGCATTTTGCCATCATGTCGAAACTTGGCATCTGAATTGTTTATGCTCAAAAAATTTAAAAAGCTAAATCAGTTTAAAGGTATCTTCCTTGCTAAGCACAAAAATACTCTTGTGTGCTGACATTTCTAATACATGGTAGCTTAAGCCCAGCCAGCAACCAAGCCCCATGCAGCCACTCACCCACTCCCACACCAGCAGGATCAGGGAGAGAATGGGAAAGGTAGCAGCTAGAAAGCTCATAAGTTGAGATAAAAATGGTTTTATAGGGAAAGCAAAAGCTGCTAATACAAAGCAGAACAACGAATTAATTCGCTGCTACCCATGGCAGTGTTCAGCTATCTCCAGGACAGCAGGGCCCCATCCACTAAAATGGATACTTGGGAAGACAGATGGCATCACTCCAAATATTCCCCCCTTCCTCTTTCTTGCCCAACTTTATATACTGACCATGATGTCACATGGTCTGGAATACCCCTCTAGGCAGTTTGTGCCACTTGTCCCAGCTGTGTCTCCCCACAACCTCCTATGCACCCTGAACTTCCTGGTCAGTGTGGCAGTACGAACAGCAGAAAAGGTCTTGGCTTTGTATAAGCTCTGCTCAGCAATAACAAATATCTCTATATTATTAATTCTGTGTTCAGGACAAATCCAGAACACAGCCTCACACTAGTACTACGAAGACAATTAACTCTACCCCATCCAAAACCAGTGCACATGGAGTTGACTTTAACTTACAGCAAATCACTTCTCTGGATACACGTGCAAAAAAAATTGTTGTTATTACATTTCATTGGGTTTGACCAAACATCTACTTAGCCTAGCATTCCTTTTTCTGTCAAAGCAGCTGTAGAGGTTTACAGAAAAATATATAAATATACATAGACAGTAGAAGATACATAATATTAATCTAATAGACCTTAGCCTGAACTCGAAGCTCTTATTCATGTGAATAAAGTCCCCTTGAAATCAGGGGATTAGCCTCCTGACAGTTTTGTTCTGTTCCACTTTTTAACAGAAATAGCATCATGAGCTTACCAAATGGATATTGATCCTCTAAACCCTCTTACAAAAAGCCCCAGTAGAGTTTCCTAAGAGAAGTTAGGATTTCGAAACAGCCAGGGTATAATTTCAGATAAACCTAAAATGTGCAAGTGTCTGTATAATTTGTTTCCTGACTCTGACAGAGGTGCAGTATTTTGTGGTGAGTTACTTAATGTCTCCTTCTGAACCCAGTTTTTAGGGAAAAAATAATATTCTTACATGCCATATTTAGGGTTTAAAAAACCAACCAAACAGAACAAAACCAAAACATCCTGTTAGTTACCAGAGAAAAAATGTTAGGTTGAAAGCTATATCAGAAAGCTATATCAGATCTCTCTTGAATTTTGCTGAAATACACTTTCCACCTTTCTAATGGGAAACTTGGAAACCTTAGATATCATAAAATGATTGTGGCATTTAATGGTAAGGGTTCCAAAATATTCCTGGTGTTTAAAGGTAGCCATAACTCAGGATTTACATGCATCAAACTGCATCAAATAGCTAGGCCAGTTATTCTACACACACCTAATCTCTGAGCACATGAAGTGCTGCATGTAATACTGCTGAAACAACAACCTAGCTTTCAAAAAAATGCTTTCTGGTAAATATTTAGTTAGAAAAAGAACCAACATTCCTTCAGTAATCACAACCCCTCAATAGGTTAACTGATATGTTGGTCAAGAAAGGTGAGA
>VZTD01002669.1:362718-442349 GCA_013397725.1 Rhagologus leucostigma
AAGGGAAGGGAAGGGAAGGGAAGGGAAGGGAAGGGAAGGGAAGGGAGTTCTGCCACCTAGCTACAAGCTGCAGAGGGAAATTAATATTCAAAAGGTTAAGGTGTCTGTGAAATGTATGTAATGAGTAACACTCATAGTTTGTTACTATAGGTTCATTGCCTCTAACACTGAGGACGGCACATGGATAATTTACGATTCCCATTGTCCCCTCTGCAGGGATTAATTCTGAATTATTTATGTACCTATATGCGCACAGAACTGAAACATTTTAGTTAAAGTCAGCCACTCACTCACAGTCTTGAAATTATGCAGCCCTTGTTGCTAAAAATGATGTTAGCCTCTTGTGATTTAAGTCATAACATTTTATTTTCAGTCCCACTGAGAGAAAAAGCATAGAGAAAGAAAAAAAGATATATTTTCCTGCAGATACCTCTGAATGCATTTTTTAAAATAATTAAATATATAACGGTAATTCGTTGAGTCAAAACTATTGTTATAATGTGCATGTAAATAAACGTTTATTTTATTCATGATTAGAGATAATATTTCTATTGCTCTGTGAAAATATTTTTTATAACATGGTTATTTTTGAAAACAAAATCTTCGCATTTCAATAAAGGGAATCACATCTACTTATTAATTAATCAAAGAATGGAATTTCATTTCGGGAAATTGGTCTTGACTGTTAAGAATTCCCACCAAATCATTGCCTTCAGTACAAATGAAACCATCACTGCTGTTTCCATTTGAGCTCGAATGATTCCTTGCTGCTCTAAATGGTTCTTTTGGATGCATTAAAATTTTTTAATCGTAGAAAAATGCAGATATTAATCATTCCTTAATAAAATATTAGATTAGGGAGTGTCTTGAGATCTACACCAAGTATAGCATTTGATGAATCTCTAACCCAGTCAGCATGAACAGGACACAGGCATTTTATTTAAGTTAAATATCAATTTAGTATGTTACATCTGGTTTTAACCAATTTTGCTTCTCGTGCAGGAGGAGCATTTTTTTTACTCAAACGTGTTTTAATATGACACAATTGCAGTGCAAAATTTCAAGTTTGTTATTATACAGATGTCACTATGCTAAGGGCAATTAATAAAAAGGGTAAGAGAAAATAAACCGTTGCTTAAGCAGCCCCAGACCTTTGGGGTTTCATATGAACTGGCCGTCTCTGCCTTCAGGAATTGTACCTATAATAACTGTTCAAGCAGACAGCACAGCCTGTAAGCAGAGTATTTAATACTGAGTAGATAAAGATGTAAAAGTGTTTGACATGGAAAAGAGATAAAAAAACGTATAAAAGATCAATCCTTCTTTTTCCCTCTTCTGTACAATTCAACAATTGTTAATGAATTAGGAGGAGGAGCATATTGATGTACTGCTTGACTGTAACACAAAGAAGTGTAGTTAGCAAAAAGCTGCAGTGGGTAATGAACAGTATTTTAAGTCGGCAGTTTAACCTCCGTGTCTGTCAGCAATGACCTTTTACCAACCCCAATGAGAGTCTGATTTCTCACTTTTGCTACTCACTGCTGGATGAGTGAATGTAGAATTTGACAGCTAGAGGTTTTACATGAAAAGGGAAGGTACTTAAAAAGCATGTTTTGTGATGATAGGCTACATTTATTCACTGTTCATTACACTGGGTGCGCAGGAGCGTTTGTGGATTGATTGGGTGTGAGCAGCTTGTCTTCTGGGGCAGCGAGGAGACGTTATTGACCTGCATGGGAGTCGAAGTGGCCTCCAGATGACCCCCCTTTCACCTGGAATTGACCTTGAAAACAACCTAGGGTTCACCCTGCTTTGAATAAATAGAAAAGTGTCTTAACAGCATGCGGATTATTAGAATGGACATATTGCACATTTCTCCTTTTTCAACTTTTATAGAGGTGCATGAGTAGGGGGTGGAGGGAGAGTGTTGCCTTTTAGATTTCCAGATACAGCAGCTGCACAACTTGGTATTTGCACAGATTTATGGCGGGAGGCAACTAGAGTTTCTCCTGCTTGATGCTAAATTTTGCCATTCATCATTATTGATTAGAGCCTACACACTATGACAGAGCCCAAACCTTACTATGACAATTGCTATTTCAGTTGTTATGGGCCATAATGGGCTATAGGGATGATTTAAAAGACCACAATAGCTATCTGTAATTACACATGAATAATCCATGAATTCTCTAGCACAGTGCTTATAATCAGACCCTAACAGCCAAGGCATAGATATTTGTACTTGTTTCCCCTTCAGCAACTAGACTAGAAGGCACCTCTACATGTAAACTCCACCACAACAGGCCAAAAAAAATTGTTTCCTTCTGTGTCAAATCTTGACTTTTCTTTCTGTGCTTAAAATAAATCAGTTGAAGCAGAAGGTAATGGCATATTGCATCATTGCCGAGAGTGCAGCCTCCTAATCAACTTGGCTGGGCATGGAAAGCTGCCTGGAGCTGCCTTCTCAGAAGCTGTTTCCTTTGGTTTTATTAGAGACAAAGAGTTTCTAAACTCTGATAGTAGCTTGCTTCTATGACAACTGTTTTCTGTGTGGAAAGACAAATAAGGGAAACACATACAGCAGCTAGCTCTGAAAGTCAGTGTTTGATTTTACGTTGGCTTATTTCACGTTGAACAATTTCTGAACTGTTGGCCAACTTTTGCCTCTGTTTTGAAACATTAAGAGCACTGATCACAAACATATATTTTCTGCAGGTCAGATGTAATTCTTTCAGGGAACTGTATTGGTGGTAATAGCTTGGATTGATGGCATCACATAAGTGGCATCACATAAGACAGCCAAGTTGAACCGATTTTTCTAAGACAAGGCCTCTTTAATCTCCAATACATCATTCTGAGCTAAGTGAACAAAATGTAGGTGACTAACACTCTGCAAAACCTACAGTCATGATTTTGTCTTATGTTTATGATGGCTATCCTGTGGCTGTCTTAAATTTCCATGTTGGTCCTAGCTAAGCAGAGAAGACTATTTGTGCTGATCAAAGAGCTTTGTGTAATTTTATTTCCAGCAATAACTTTCTGGGTGCTTATGCCATTTTGGGCTCTGCAAACAGTGTTTCCTTCCTCACATAGGGCTGAAGAGGGTTTTTCTTGGTCTCGGAGCAACTGTTTTTCTTCCCTCCAAGTTTCAATGCTAAGGCATTGTTAGGACATGCTTTCAAATGGCTTTCTTGCAAAATTAAAATGTAACTTATCCTAAAAAAGCCTATTGCCAAACGAAATAAAAGCCTGCACAATATTCTTCTGAGTCATGCCAATTATTTTTCCAAATATTATTTCCTTCTAGCTGCTGACATTTGTCTGTGCATCAAGTAAACACAGAGCAAGGATGTGTTTTCTTTAACAGCTGAGTCTATACAGAACACACACACACACGAAAGAGGTGACTTATAAATGGTATGACACTAGAAAGACATGTAGTAGCATAGTCAGCTTCCATCTCATTTTTTTCCTACCTCTCTAAAAAAGAAAAGGCAGATTTGCCCAGAGGAAAAAATAAAAGAGAATCCTCGTTAAAAGGTACATTAACAAAATAAAAGAACAGCTTTGTTAGGGACATGTGCAGAAACGGATGTTTGAGTAGCAAATGATAATTTACTTTTGAGGTATATTAAAAAGGTTTAATCTTACTGATCATGAGTTAAATTGGATGTTTTAATCAGTTAGTGAGTGCCAAAAATAATTATGCCAGAGTGCTTAGTCTGCAGAATGTGTACACAAAGCATATAAATCCTTTCCTTCCCCAGGGATTTCTCAGAATAACACACAACTAGAAGACAAAAGCGATATCAAACTCATATAAATTAACATTGCAAATTATCTGAAAAAAATACAATAAATAATGTGACTCTATCACTCTGAATGTGCTATATGGGGGAGAGTGTCCAACACAAATATGTTCATTAACCTCTTATATCCTCACTTAACTTTTTCAGGAAACTTTCCTGCCATTTACTTTTCACAGTTCAATTGAAGGTCATTTTATGAATAGCAAAAGTGGCTTAATATCTTAGTACAGAAATCTATAATCTTTTTCTGAAATAAATGTTCAAAACTGAATTAATTTGACTTCTTTCTTCCTCTTGGGAAGAAAAGTATTTGTCAATATTTATTACCCACTCTGAAATCTGGAACAATGCACCCTGATGGATCCTTTTCTTTAGTTCTGTTGCGTCTCATAGAAGTGCATAGAGATTTCATTTATACAGGATCTTGTTTCAATCTAGTATAGTACGTAGCTACAGAGTGAGTGTGTGTGCGTGAGTGTGTGTGTGTATGCATATACGTGTGTTCATAATCACTGAAGACTGGAAGCAAATTTAAATGAGATGGCAGCTGTGTAGGTGAAATGATCTTTAATCTTTGCATCTTTTGCAAAATAAGTTTGGGCCTAAATTTTTCATATAACCTTTTTGCTTGCAAAATATAAGAACATGCCCATCACATATGCTATGCATACGCTATATGTAGGCTTTTTTGGAAGCACCGAAGATATAACTTATGAAATATGAAAAATAGTTTTATGATTCAAGAGTTTAATTTTTTAATTTTTGAAGTTCCTATCTTCATCCTTTGAGCTAATTCTAATTTTTTTTTTAAATAAAAAATCTCACAGGGTAAACCCACCAACTGGGACTAACAGGTAGATTTTAAAATTATTCCTTCTAGTTTCACTTCCTCCAGACACAAAACTGGAAAGGAAAAATGATGCCAAAAAAAAGTGGCCATTATGCTGAAATGGTGAGTTGGTCATTATAATATGATCTTGCCCTGCCTCTGGCATGGCTGAGTTTTTTCTCAGGCTTTTTATTTCCTGTAAAAGGCCATATATAGGCTTGATTTTTCACTACTCCCTTTTGTTTCTCAGAAGTTAACTCTGCTGAAGGCAACAGAATTAGGATTGCAAGGGAAATAAAGAGGATTCTTCCTTTATTCTGCTGCCCGTTACATACCTCCACTATACCTGCACAAGTATCCTACATGAATGAAGCACTTATTAATAGCTTTTAGCAAGACAAGTGCTTCAGATACTTTCATACCTAAAAAATAAAACTTGAACCCATGCGCAGCACACACTGTGGGCCACCGTCCATGTATTAAATTAATGCCAGCTCATGCAAGACCATTCTCAAACCCATTTGTTCACTTCAGATGTAAAATTCAAAAATAATAATAATTCAAAAATAAACTTTGAAATTTGGATTACTGTTGCTTTCTTAATATTTTATACATGATTATACACTATCTTTGACTGTCTTCCATGTTTTAGGCATTTCTACTGGCGTACAGTAAAATTTTTAAAAAATTGAAAATTGGGTACAAAAACTTGTACCATAAGTTGCACCCAGAGGCCACCTAAAAGTTTCAGTTACCAAATAAAAAGTGACTTTTGTACTGAAATTTTAAAATGGGTGATTTCTATATTCCACGCTTATTGAAATGCCCACATATAATTAGGTGAGCTAGAGACAGAATGTTACCACTAAGTATGAATGTTCAAATTTTTTTCGGTTAAAGTAACAATTTATTTGATAAAAATCTGCTCATGGAATTTTGTTCACAAGTTCAGTAGTTGCAGCAAAGAAGCATCATAGAAACACCTCAATTATTCATTTGAGAAAGACACCTGGTGTGAATTAAACACAAGTTTTACTAGTAGGATTCTAGGGGATAGTTCAAGTAGTGGTGTAAGGGGCTTTGAAATTTTTTTGAACTTTCAGATTGTATAATGATCTGATGAGATTATTGTTGATGAGTTATTATTGTTTATGTAAAATAAATTTCTTGCACTCTCCTACAGTCATAAAAATCCAACTTCTCTCCAAGAGAAAAATTTAATAATTTTGTCCATTTTTGTCCATTAAAAAGGTTCAATATTGTCTTTAGTGTTTGGTAAACTATAAAAGTTAGAACATTATTTTAGGTTGGATATGCATAAAACCCAAATTGTTATCTGAGATTATCCATTGTTTCCTCAGGGCAGCCAATTTTTAATTTCTGCCATTCTTAATTTCCCTAAGGGTAAACCAGGAAAAAAAAACAAACCAAAACAAAACAAAACAAAAAACAAAACAAAACAAAACAAAACAAAAAAAAAAAAACCTACCCACATTTAAAATACATTTATGAAAAAGTTAGCATTTATTTCCTGATTCTTTTACCCATACTATTGATAACTGTAAGCTCAGCTTTCCTCCACAAGATCTCACCCACTCTGTAGCATTTTAAGTTTGCTTTTTTTAAAGACAGCTTTTCTTTTTTCCATTTTGAGCTGGGGTTTTGCAAATGGCGAGCTGAGATTTCTTTGCTGATATGTTTGGAGTGCAGAAAAATGGGCAAGAGACAAGAATTATTGTGGGGAAAACAAAGGTAGAAAAGACACTTAAAATCAATGGACAAGTGAAAGGGGCAGAAACTCACCCAAAATCAAAAAAATTTTCAAAGCAGAACGAGAGAAAACAAAACCTTAAAATCTCTCTGATTCACTCACATACTAAGTTACTTTAATTTTGTCTCTGTCACAACTTTCCTATTTGCATATAATCTTACATTATCTTTGTCTCTCAGAGGATGTTCTCCGCTGTACAGTATTAAAAATACATACTGCTTATGCAGTAACGTACAGGAGAGGAGGCAAAAACTGGAAGAAAAATGTAAAGTATTGAGAGGGTAAATTAAAAACTAGAGGATCCAAAAGTGTAGAGCTGTTGTCCTGGGAAATGGTGTGAAATAGAGGAAATAAGAAAAAAAAATGGAAGTGAACTGGATGATGGAAAGTGATAAGAGGTACAGAAGCAAGAGAAATGAAAAAGACAATCTGAAGTGTAGAAATATAGGAAATATCTGAAATTAATATAGTCAAACGTTGGAAATAAATTAAAACCACGGTAACAAAAATTAAATTGTTTCTAAATATTTTGTGCATTTTTAATACTTGCTTGAAAGTAGAAAGGAGCCCAAAACTAGAAATCTTGATTGAGGTACAGCTTGAAAGAAGACGAATAATTACAATATCTGTTTCTGTATTGACGTCTGTCTGCAAGTTCCTCAGGTCAGTTTTAGTTTAAATGTGTTGGAGGAGGGGAATAACACTTTCCTCAATTCAGTCACGGAACTGTTTTTTCCAAACTGATTACAAGAAGTTTGAGCCAAATCCTACTGAAAGAGGCAACTGACCCATTCATAAGACCTCGAAGTTCAACTTCCACAATTGCAGTTACGCCAAGATATTTTTAAAAAGCAGGGCTGTGAATCTTGTGGATGTACATATGAGAGAAGGAGGAAGAGTCAATTATAGTACATCAACATTTACACCTTCTTCATACAGCTGAGCATCAAAGAAACACATTTTAATAAAAAACCTCATTTTTTCAGTCTCTTATGTTTTGCCAATCCCACATCCCATGTCAGTTACTTGCACCCAAAGCAATATCTTGTTTCCAAGAACACAGAGTTGTCTTTGTTCTCTGCTGGGAATTTCTGCATTGGAGCGATTTCTGATAGAAGGTATGAGTTTCCTTCTTATTAACATGTGAAGGTTTGCAGACTTCGTAGACTTGATTTCAATAAGGAAAGCTAACTTCCGGTATTCCATAGTATGTTCAAAAAGTTTATTTATTTGCTAGTGTTTTTCTGACAACTACACTGTTATCAAAGGTGAGTTTGTTGCAACAAAAAAATCTCTCTTCTTGTGCCAGACCTCATCCTTTTGCTTGACACCTTAGTGGTCTCACAAGCCCAAGTCCTTGAAAAGAAAGAGGTAGGATCAAAAATAAAATTTGTCCTCACTGCAGATTAATAGAACCCTTTAAGTTGTTGTGTGATCGTAGATAGTATCATGTCCTTGCGTGGTATGAGTAATTATGCATATTAACTGCATTAGAAGTGTAGACAAATACTGTCAAAGATTTTCTGTGATGTGGTTGTCTTCTCCAGAGTAGGAGGAAACCTGCTTTAAAGAGAGGCTGTGATCAAATACCTAAAATCCTTGTTTCAAACATAATATCTTATCTTTTATTCTCTCCCATTTTATTTAGTGTTATTTCTTACATTTTTCAAAACAGAGTTTCTCACCCCTAGTGTCATAGCTCTTTCCTACATAAGAGGAAATGATAGTCACTTGGCCTTATTTACACATTGAGCACACACATCTGCATATATTAGATATTCTTATTCCACTCCTTTGTATCCTTTCTTGCAACCTTTTTTTCCCACAGTTTGTAAAGGTAAAATTAAACGTACTTGATTTTCAAACTGTTCTCATTATTAGACTTATGCTTTTATTTTAATTATGGCATTCATAACATTCCTATGGATTCCTAATGTCATGGATAAGTAGCCTTTCCATAACTTTATAAAACGCTTGAATGAAAGCCTCTTTAAAGCAAGATTCTTGCAAAGGGTGTATTTCTATCATGTTGCATTTGTGCTGAACTGATAAGCAGATGGTCTGCAACAGCTTGTACTTTTCAACTTTCATAGTAAATCATTTTATTTCTGCATGTAATGGCTTGTAATATAAACTGGAAACCCAAATATAGAGCTTTTTGGGAGCAGGGATGTGTTAAGTAGAATGAAATATAATCTTTTAGTCAATCGCAGATAGAAACGTACTTTCTGCCCATAGCATTTTGAGTACTAATTTATTTTAGCAGTTCAGACGTACAAGTGGTATACTCTTCAAAATCTATTTCCCATCCTGTTTTCTTCGGTCCTCCTAATACTTATGCAATTCCCGGTGTTGGTCTAAAGATGAGAAAAATCAATCCAACTTGACATGAATGTTGAGTTGATGATCATCTAAGTCACCACAATGTTTCAGCCCACTCTCTTTTCTTTAGGAGATAAATAATGGGAAGAACAGGCTTGGTGTCCTGGTGGTGTCTGCCAAGGAAGGTGGGAACGTCCCTTGGAATGGAAAATGTGACCCCCCTTCCCTCCAAATTATTATAACTTCAAAATTATGAGACTTTTAGGCAAAGATATGGGGAAAGGAATAACAGTTCTTTACCAGTATATATGTATACATATAAGTATGTATAACAATGCAAACACACAACAACAACGGCAGCGACAACAAACAGAAGGAGAAATGCAGCAGCAGCCTTCTCTGGGCTGTCAGGCCCCTTCCCCTTCGGCGCAGTTACGCTCACGGCCGGCAGGGGGCGCTGCTGGCTCCGGGCCGGGCAGGGCGGGTGCGATGGTTCCCCCGCGCCTGCAGGGGGCGCTGTGGGGAGAGCTTGGTCACGTGGGTCATGGCGGCGCGGCCGGCGGGGGAGAACAGGGGCTTCCTTTACAAACTCCCCAGCGGCAGCTGATCCCGGTGCCCCTCCGGATGGCGCAATGGGCTGTAGCAGGAACCTCGGAGCAGCGGCTGGAACGGCAGAGGCGGGCATACCTCGCAGTGGCAAAGTGTACCAAAAACTCGGAAGCTGTAACAGGAGCCGCGGGGGTCAGGCGGACACAGAGTGTCCAGTTAAAGTGTAGCAAAAAACCCGAAGCAGTGGCAGAAAACAGTGGGGCTGTGCAGAAGCAGCCGGATTTCCACAAGCAGCCAGGAGACACTCCCTCCGGAGCTGCTTGGGGCTCAGACTCCTGGGTTTTCCCCTGAGGCACCCGAGCAGATGGTGAAGGTCCTTCCAGTGAGGTCAGGTGTTGATAAGGTCGCAGTTCAACAGCCGCTCTTACGAGGAAAGCCTCACTCACACTCGGAGAAGCAGTACAGGATGGAACTTCACGGTGGCAGCAAATTCTCCCTACAGCAATGGAAGCACTGTCTCTCCTCTGGTCCCAAGAGCGGGAGAGCGAGGAGCTGAGCCCAGCCCTTCACCCTCCAGCCAAAATCTTGCGGTGTCTGTGCCCTTCCCAAGAGAAAGCCCCCCCAGCTCAGACACCGTAGCAAACTGCACCCTTCCCCCTCCGCCTTGGCTACATCTCTTGGTTCTCTTAAGTATCCATCGTTCCCATCTCTTAGGCAACAAATGGGAGAAAACTCCCTGAGTGAAAAGAAAGAAAAAAAAAAAGAAAAATCCTAACCTCCAGCACTTGGGTAAGAGGTGAAGGATCTCAGTGCAAACAATTTCTTCAGAACAACATAAGTTTGATCATAAATTGGCTCATAAATTCGACCTCCTAGATGATAATAATCACATATCGTCTCAAGAGTTCAGCAGTTTTTTTCTGGGTGATCAAGGTAATATCATCAACCACTAGTTCTTTATCAAATGGAAGGGGTCAACCAACAGTAGCAGCTGGCACAGTGAAGTATTTCTTTCAGCTTCTTTGCTGAACAAGGAAGAAGCATGCTAGATACATACGAATTTACAAGTTAATTAACTGTGTAAAGTCACAGATTTATGATACGAATTGACTATGGGCTGTTCAAAGTGAGTTTGAAATTAAGCTTTATTTACTTCTTTTTTAGATGGTAATTTACACATGTATAAGAAAAAAAGGTATGTCTGGTAGGTTTACTCTGAAGCAATGGTCATCTAAGTAATGCCATTACATCTCCCAAAAGCAGAAGGTAAATAGACGAGTTAGGGAGAATGTTGCTAATTTATGTTAAATTAAGTTACTATTTCGCAATAACAGTTGCAGACTTTATTGATGCTTTGGTTTTGACCTTCAGCATTGTCTCCTTGTTGCTTGGGATAGGAGACATCTCTAGCATAGCTAGAAAAAAAAAAAGTCTGTTTCTCAGAGTCTGTCTGTGAAAAATTTTGGTTTCTACGTTTTCAGTGAGGGAGAATTAGAACAAATGGAAAATAAACAACCTCCCTGAAGGCCCCCCTTCTAAAGCCTGAGCTCACTTATAAAGTGTTGACAGTTCCCTATACAAAAAACATCAGAAGTGCCAGATTTCTGAAGTGCCGGGAAATTGCAAGATTAGGTTATATGCCTAAGGAAACTGAAGGAAACAAAACAAAGTAATCACTGTGGGGTTTCTTAAAAATATATTTTTTTTTGTTAGTGGGTCTTCAACACAGATGCAGAAAATATATAGCTTATCCAATTGATTTCTTTGTTTCCAGTCATTCTTTGATTGTTTGACAGCTTTTAAGTGATGCTGTTGTAGAAATAGCAGGCATTGATGTGAATTGGACAGAGAGTGTATGTTTTGGGAAAGATTACTTTGGATTTAAATTTTTATTTAAAATAATCTCATAGGTATCTTGTGCTGTTTTACAAGTAACTGCAACCAAGAATAAAAACGAGATTTTAGCAGTGCTAGTAATTGGTACTTTACAAGTGATAATAGATGTTAAATGTGGATTTCTAAGACTGATATCAATCCAGTTTTGAGTGAATCATCTATATATTATCTGGAGTATATTATAGAAATGTTAACAAGCCATGGCATATCCTCAAAAGGCAGTTTCATTCAGATGGTGAATACAGCTGGATTGACTTTCTTTTCATGACATCTCTTCAAATCTTATCCTAGATACTCCTACCAACACCTTAGCACCAGCCCCTCAATGCATTTTCTATTTTCAATACAAACACAAGTGCATGATGTTTGCCAAAGGTAAGACATCAAGTGTTGAACTAAGAGGTAAAAGACACTGCTGTAATGGGATAAGGGGCAAATTTTAAATCCGCATTGAAAATGTGCCTCTTAAAGGTGAAATCTTCTAACAAGAATATAACAAGTTAATGCAGTGCAGAGTCATAATGAAGAATTTCAATGATTTGTAACAACTTTGTTGGCAATCACTTGAGAGAAGACTACACAGCTTTGGAAAGCTGCAGGAGGTAGTACTGATCATAGGAAGAAAAGTATGGTCAGTTTAATGCAAGCGTGGACCAAACACTACTCCCAAGTAATTACCAAAAGTAAAGCTACTGTGTTTGATTCCTCTGCATAATTAATTACTGAAGACATCATCTTAGCTCTGTGCTGTGAAGTCATTCTTCAGAGGGACTGCAGAAAACCTAAAGTCCCAGCCAGCACTGACTCCTGCTAGGCAACCAACCTGCAGAGATTGGCCAGCCCTTTCCTGGCCTTGTTCCACTCATGGAGGGTTTGGGAAGTGCACACCAACCCTTGGGTCAGGTAGTGGCTTGGTCTCATACAGATCTGCAAGTAAATGGAGGGCTGGAGTTGGAGAGAGGCTGTGTTCTCTTTTTCCCTCCACCGAGTCATTCTCTGTATGGCAGGGATTTGGTTTCTCTGCAGACTAGAGGTTTCTCACCTTTCTGCACCTTTCCCAGCAGCTTTCACTCCTTAGTTTTGTTGGTTTTGGGTTGGTTTTCTGGCCTCTTTTGGTTTGCTGGTTGGCAGGTTGGTTTGTTGGGGGTGTTTTCTGTCATTCCTTTACAATCAGGCTAATTTGGCTAAGATAGGTCTCAAGGAGGGCTTCTAACACCTCCTGAACATACATCTGTCCTTGTTTTGAAGCAATTTCTTTGACCGAGATCTGATCAGATTTCATATTGTCTCTTTGCTATGCTTCTCCCTGCTCACCAGCTTTGGAGAGGGGAAAGCAACCTTTCTGCCCTGGCATGCTACATGTCCTGCATCAGTTTATGAGCTGTCATCATCTTAATGAAACCATTACTGCTGCAGTTAAACAGACTAGTTTTCACTGAAGGCTTGTTGTTAGGTTTTACCCACAAGCAATGGTCTAGATGACTCTTTCCACAACATCTCGCTGTACTCAGCTGTAGTGAAATACAATATTTCTGCCTTATTATTTTGAGAATCCTCTTTTTTACATTGTGCTACTCTGTTTGACACAGAGTACTCTGAACCATCTCTAATACAGACAAAATTTGAACAACCTCTGATATAAACAGAATTCCAGTGCTTTGAATTTCATTTTACAACTTATCAGAAATATTTTTCTTCATAAGTATATGCTATATTATGCCAAAGAGTCTCCAATTTGCACTTGTTTTGCACTTCAAGGGTCAGAACTTGAAGCACAACCACTGTTTTGAAATCACATTGGCAATACATCTCTTTACGTAAGGCACTGGAACGATATTTCTGGTTCTTTGCTTTGAATGATTTGATAGCAAGATATCTTTCAAGAATGCGACACTTTTGCACAGAAGCAATGTGCAAAATCCCCCACAAAGTTTGAAGTATCAAAACAGGCCAGTAATGGAGAACTCAAAGCTATCTCTTTTCTCTGCGCCTCTGGCTAGCCCTCAAGTATGTTACTTTTGACTACTAGTCTTTCATCTTTACAGGTTTCTTACATGAGTTTCCAAATGTCCCAGAAAAATGGAAAAAAATATGTAACATGCACTTACGCTCTGTATCATGATCCACATTATTCGCTACTATGATAAATATGACAAGTAGTTTTACTGCCATCTTTCAGCACATGGCTTAAATTAAAATGGTATTTCCATTGTCTTAATACGCATGTTTGTTTTTTAATGGTTGGTCTAGTCACATATTTTGAGGAATGTTTTCTAAAGTTCCATAGTCAGCAATAGAAGTATTTTAAATTATTTACTTCAGATGCTCTGATAAAAGCTTTCATGCTGAAACATAGACATATTTTCTACCCCAGTCTTCTTTGTTTCACCACATGCAGAGCACTAATAAAAGCAAAATACTTGTTCCATCCCAGCAAATGAGTTTTTCCCACAGGAAAAGGAACATTCAAAGATGTATTCAGGGTATATTACAGGGTATGGAAAGAAATCTCTGGTTTATGATGACCCAGGTAAAGGAAAAGCATCTTCAGGTCTTTTGCTTTAAACTCTATCCTAGACGAGTTCTTTTAAATTCCACCTGTATTATCTGGATGGTCTTTCATATAATTAGTATGTCAAACATTACTAATTCTTTAAATTAACAAGATTAGCTACAGATATGGATTATACTGACATGATAAAAACATTTATGAAGATTTTATGGGAAGAAAAGATCCCCAAAGAAATACTTTCCCAGGCTCCTTTAGTTTCCAAGTTGAATGTGGACTGGGAGAAGATTTCAGAGTGAGTCATTACTCTAAAATAAACTGGCTAAGTATCTTGTTCTAAACCCAGAAAAAATTCAGCCTTTGATGAAGTCTGATTATTATTTCAATTTTGAGCATAATTACTCAGACTTCTCTGTTTTTTTAGTATGCCATTCACCTCTTTCCTCCACTGAAATTACTATGAAGGTACAACAAAACAATTTTCTGCAAAATTTTCTTCCGAATACTACTCAATGCTGGGCACTATATATTTCATAAAATATTTGCCATAACACGGGGTTTCTCTGGTTTTCCTGCAGATGCCAAGTGAATTAAAAAACATGACTGAAAATAGGGTCATCTCAGTAATTTTTGAAATAAGTGCCCTAGAGCCTCACACAAACTTCTCAGGACTTCTTTTTTCTTCCCTTTTTTATTATTTATCCTCTGGTTTGCCCTCTTTATAAACTTTAAATCTGCTTTAAATTTGTTCTGAAGTCCCTGGATTAGGTTTAATGATGTTGAAAGACCTGATTTTGTTTTAAGAGTGTCTGTCCTCATTTTGTTTCCTGTTTCTTCGGATTCGCCATTCTGGTGTGCAGTTAAATGTTTTTTAACACTTTGCTATTTATTTATCAAGAGTTCTCCTAGTCAGAAGAGTAATTTACAAGGAAATATTGCAGCTAGAAGGGAACTAAAGTGAAAAGAAGTGTGAAAGGGAAGACCAACACTTTTTAAGAAATGTAAAACCAAAATTATTCCAACTCTTCCCATTTTGTTCTAGCAATTTTCGCTGCAAGAGGTGTTTAGTCCCCTCCTCAACATTTAGTTCTTAATCTTCTCATTTTCACAACAGCTTGCAGAAATTATGAAATTAATGAAATTAAAAGTTGTGATCCAGCCCTCCACCTAGTTAGGGCATTTTCTGACAACAGTAAAAAAATAGTAATGAACTTGGCAGCTTTCTTCCATCATTCAAGTTCCAAAAAGAGTGTACTACAAGACCGTTTTTTACTTAATTTGTAATTAATTACCAATTATTTTTTTAAAGAATTAGTTTAATTTTATGTTCCCTTTGTTGTTCCTACATGTTTACTAAAACGATAAAAAAGTATTAATAAGTAATAGACACCCTTCGCCATTCAACTGATGTTTCTTCAGTACTCTGTAGCACAGACTTCCTACTGAACTCGGGGTCTTACAGTTATTCCAGGTCTGTAAATAAGTGGGTTTGACCAAAAGCTACTACTGCTGCAGAGAGAGGAATATTTAATAGAAGCAGAAGCCTCATTCAGATTATACAGAAACCCCACAACAGCAGTAATTTTTTAAAATTTTAATTATATGCATCAGAGGAAAAGCAGAGTTAGGGAATGAGACAAAGTTCGATGGAATCAGTAAAGGCCTTTGGTGCATTTTGGTTCAGCCCATTGGCACTGCAAAGAAAGCTGTGCTTGTGATTCAAAACCATGTTTGCTAGCATTTTCTAAAGACAGATAATTACGTCCCTTGCTCTAAGTTTTTAATCCCATTTTTTCCATTTTTCTCTGTACTTGAAGGTAATTGCATCTGTGTTTCATGATGCTGTTTTGAAAATATGCCACTTATGAAGAAATAGAAGCTGGACTTCAGGCCTGACACTGTTCTTCCTCCAGAATTGTTTAACAACACTTCTCCGAACACTGAGTGGCTTTCTCCACTGTTGCCATTTCATATGTTAATGAACATATAAACTTCTTAATTGAAGGGTAAGTACAGATTATTTTATTTTACAGCCATCCGCATCTTTCCCTGGGTTTTACCATTTCTATAAGGGTAATCAGTCCTGCAAGAGAGTCATTACGGTATTAGTGTGATCACCTTTCTGACTAAACAGCTGCAGATTCCTAGGTGTTAAACCAGGTTTGGAGCACTGACAAAATCATAAAGTTCTGGGCAACCTTGCAACCTCATTTTGCGAGACAAGATGCTCTGGGAGAAGGTCCCAATGCACACACGTTGCACATTAACAAGTACAAGGCAAGGTTGAAAAATGTTGATATGGAACTTTTTAAAAGGCAAAAAACCTCTTACTGTATCTGTAGTTTTGTGTTCTTGAAAGAATAGTGAACAAACCACACCCAAACTTCTTTGGTATCACTTATTCCAGCCAAGTCTCAGCTACTCCAAGGACTGATCTGCCCCATTATGCAGTTCTCTGTTGCCCTGTTCAGCAAAGAACAATATTACAGGTGAGAGAACACTGAAGAGCTCCAAAGTTATGAGCTACTATGTTTGATTATTCCTCACGGTTTTCTTTATAACCTGCTTTTTTCCTCTGGGTTTATTCTCCCCCAGAACTTTTCCAAGAAAATTATTATCCACATTTGTTTGGAGAGATTTTTATTTGTGTAAAGCAAACTTGTTTTCAAAGATTCTTGAAAAAAAAAATCAAACTATGCTAACAGACACAGGCATTGTGCAATTTTTGTAGACATGTGTTGTCTTTAATCAGTGCTTTTACATTCATCAGAAATAAAAATCTGTTTATGATGCTGGGGGAATTAAGCTCTGAAGAGATTGTTTTAGTTCTCTTTATTTATGATGATTTGTTAGCTCTTGACTGCAGAAATAATTTTGTTGTTTACATTAATCTATGGTGGCAGTACTAACTTCACATCATACATAAATACAATTATTGATCATTACCAGCTGTAATTCAGTGTTAGAATTACAGATTTACATAATTGTGCTATTACGTGTAAACTTGAACTTCATATCTGGGGTCACAAATAACTGGAGGCAGTAGAAACAGAAAATCCTGATTATATGTCATTCATATTTTAATATATGCTGTTGCAATTTTGATCAGTGTTAATGTAAATATTTTTATGTACTATACAGCAATGAGATGCTAATGGGTAGAAATTACAGCAATATTGATCTAGCTAATAAAATAGAATGCATTAGTAAGAGTGCATATTTATTATCTCCTCCAACAACTACTATATATCATCTGCCCAAGGAAAATTTCCTCCATCAAAGATTGAGATGGTGTTCTGGAAATGGTGTAAAGCTCTTCTCAAAAATCAATCACAGGCTATCTTGCTTTTTCTGCCTGCAGCTTTTTCACTGATAAAGCTTCACAGAGAGAAACAAGCTATATAAAGGGACTCACTACTGTAATACAGTCTCTTCTCTTCATATAATCTGCACATAAAAAGATACTCCAGAAAGAACAGTCAGTACAGTTGGCCTTCTCCAAAAACTCCTCTACAGCCATTAGGGGAATGTGTATGCACATCCCTGTCCTACTGATCGCCTCAAGCAAAACCTGTGAACTTGGTGTTGCTCTTGGGCACAGTGCGGTGAGAGGTCTTGCAAGACACAGGCCTGCACCAGCTCTTCATCTGGACTTGTCAGACATAGCCAACATAAAACCACACACCAAAAACAGCTGCACTGCTACATATTACAAGAAGAATGATCTAGATAAGGAGAAAAGATGGCTTAAAATAAGGATTTTTGTAGGATTTGACATCATATGCAGCTTCCCAAAATTCATCCTGAGTGAAACAAACCACACACAAGAATTTTAGTATTTCAGGTGACTGGAACAAGCTCTGATCATCCACAAGGAGTTGTTAATTTATCATTTCCTGTGCTTATGCAACACAATAGCTCAAAGTGAAAGGTCACACAAAACTTAAACCATAGAAAAGCAGCATTAAACTTTAAAAATCAGCTAAATTGAAATTAGTATTAAGAGAAAAACTGAAAATGAAAAATAATTTATATAAAAATAGTTTTATACAAAGCAGATTTTTTAAATTCAGAAACTGATTAAAAGATGCTTATTTTTTTCATATGTTAGGTCTACCACTCTGCATCTAGCAGAATTCTTACCCTTGTGATAGTAGAAGAGGAAACATTTTTGATAATTTTTCTCTTTTTTTTGCTATAAAATATATGAATCCATTAAATGTTCTAATATTACTAAACTTAAAAAAAGATACTTTCACAACATAGAAAGTATTTTTCTCTCTATTTTTTTATTCCTGTAACTGCTTTTTAAATTCTACAATTTAAAGAGAAGTATTAAAATTCCTTTTAAAATGCCATTTTATATTTTCCAGCATGAAAAGAGGTAGCAGAACTTAAAAAAAACCCTTCAAGAAGATGTAAGAATTTTAAATATTACTTCATTCACATGAATTCCATGATTTCTGAATCAGAAGTTTAGAGAATTGTTTTGAATGTTATTTCGAAGCTTCTTTTTTGTTTGTTTGTTTTTCATCTGATTATTATTCTACAATTGAGTTAATAATGCCACCTGGTAGCAGGAAAACTGAGAATTCATAATGTTGGAAAATATCGTTTATTTCTTTGAGCGAATTACAAATTATAAAAGAAAAAAAGTTATTTAGCTATGTGGTTTAGACTAGATGCTCATGGCATTCATGCCAGCATGGATACATTTGGCTAGATCACACTGCAGTTACATCCTGAAGATTACAAAACTGCAGCCTACAGAAGTGCAGTCTACATGCAGTTATGACTACCTTCAACCATAGACCACAGAAAAATTAATGCCAAGCACGGCAACAGGTTTTGTACACGAATCTGAAAGAAAATTTTACCAACTACTGCAGCTTGAGAAATATGAAAGCTAAGTGAACTGCAATAAACTTGTAGGGATACCTGTTGCTAATACAAAATATAGAAAGTTTTAAGGTGTCCTGCATTGGAGAGAACAGCAGAGTTTTCTTGCAAAACTGCAGCAGTGCTCTGAACTGTCAGACACTCTGACTTCAGCAGACAATGCAGCACATAATTTGGAACTTATACAAGTAGATTAAAACCCCATTGCTTTTGTTTTCCCCAATCTCTTTTGTTTTCTCCTCATTAGTTTTGCCTCCCAGTTCAATCTGATGGAAATTACTTTAATCACAGGAGGCTGGATCATCAGCTGTTCTGGATTTAGTGTTTAGTACATCTGGAGATAATGAGTTTGCAAAAGAGGCTTTCATTTCTTTCAGCTCACCATTACTCCACCCTGAGTGAGCCCAGGTCTGAGTCATTAAATTAATGTCAGGGCTCAGAATCTACAGGCTAGCCACAGCTCTGAATTTTGTAGCCTTAGCATGCTCCTGGGAAAGTATGTTCAGGGTCATGCATTGGAGTATGACTCAGGACCCTTGGCAGTTTGATCTCAGCCCAACTGTGGGTCATGAATTTGCATGAAAACCCTTCACTAGGTTTGTCCATATTTGTGGGTCCCACCAGCTGGACATTTTACCAACTCCTAAATACTTTAGTGAGCAGAAACACTTTTGCCAGTGCCAAAGAACAAATTTCTAACTAGAATGAATAATGAAAATACAGGCAGACAATTTATGTGATACGTCTTTGCATTAGAACCTTGTGTCCTGGTTCTGGCCAGGACAGGGTTAATTTGTGCAATAGCAAGCAGAGGCCATGGCTGGGACCCAGAGGTTATTACCCCAGGGGGGCTGGGGGAAGGAACTCTTCTGGAGAGAAGGGGTTCCTTCTGGGTCAGTGTAGTGTGGTGGAGGGAGCAGTTGGGTGCTGTTGTTTCTGTGTGAATCATTCACCTCTTTCTTGTACCCTCTGTCATTAGTATTGTTGTTCTGCTGTTCGTTTCCTTGTCTCATTGCTTTTTCCAGTACACTGCTCTTATCTCAACTCATGATCTTTGCCTTCTGAGCCTCCAATTCTCCTCTCCAGCCCAAAGCAGGGCAGAGGGAAGGGGAGGCTGGGAGCAAGCGAGCAGTGCATGGATTCGGTGGGAGCACTAAATTGGAGAATACCATTCCTAAACCACAGCATTGTTATATGACACTTGAGGACGTGGTTTAGTGGTGAGTATGGTGGTGCTGGGTTAACAGTTGGGCTTGATGATATTAGAGGTCTTTTGCAAACTTAACAATTCTATGATTCCCTTTAAAATAATAATATCGGTTAAAAATAGTGACTAATGTACCAAAGAATCCCATCTACTTGTTCAGAAGCAGTCTCACTGAAAATGTAGTTACTTTAAAAAGAAAAGTCAAAGCTTTTCCAAAGCAGGTTCCCACCTTGTTTTTCTAAAACCAAAATTTTATAGGTACTGTTAAGGTTTAATTGAAGATAATTTGAAACAAAAAGACAATATTGAATGGAAAATATTTTCTGGTTTTGTCTTTTTATACGTAAAGAAAGAATGGTCAGTCTGAAAGAGAAGGAAAAAGTACTCCCTACTCTTTTTCCAGAGCAGAGGGAACAATACCTCACAAGTGGTTTCGTGGGGTGTTTTCAACCATGATTTGGTGTGGCTCTGTGGCTGGTTTTTTCCCCTAGGATGTACCAAAATGTATACTGTGTAAGAAAAGTGAAAAATGCTCAATTTGTGATGCCTTTCAACCACTGGTTACCCTTTTCCGTATAAGAATGGCCAGGTATTCATTAGAGAGTCCAATATTTTCTGCTGTCAGGTGACACAGTGGTGTGCCCTGTCTCCCTACAACCTGCTTCAAAGACTGATCTCTTGCTCCGTGGGGACTTTCCACTCTCTTCTCTTGCTCTATCTCTTCCTCTCCCCACTGCATCTTTCTACATGTGGTTTTTATATGTCTGCCGTATTTGTGGGGAAAGGCAGCAATAATTTACCTGTAATCTCTTTTTAGTTTCAGAGGTGATATGCACAATTGTTTTGTTCAGTTTTTTTCCCAGGCAAGAAGGAAGATTAAGTGGATGACATTTATGAAGACATTTGAGATTCCAGCTTTGGGCCTTTCTCTGGGTCATTTTGTGTAGCTATATATAATATGATTCAGAAACACCAGTTTCAGAGCCAGCACAGTGAAGAGAAGTTTAACAAAAATTAAAAATAATTGGATATAAAACCAAAATGAGAGTAAAGAAACAAAAATAGCAAAATGGAGAAACTGTATAATAACTCACTATATTAAAAAAAAAAAAAGTCAAAGTGGGGATTTCCTTCCTCTCTTTTTCTGTAGAGTTTTTCAAGGCTCTACACCTCTTTGTGGAGCAGTAGGTTCTGACTAGAACAGTACTTGGCCCAGAATACTGGTGCACTTTTTTTTGTAGCAGATGGTGATCAGTCCAGTAATAAACAACTTGCAAGACCTAAAACCAGCTGAACCAATCTGTAAATGCAGTCACTAAAACCAGGTTTTCCAAAGCAAAATACTGTGTGTGTTTGTTGGGAGTAAAGGGTTAAAAGTGGAAGAATGGCAAGGAGGATGGTAGATTTGCTCAAGCAGCCTTGCAGCTGAGAATGCCAAGGCCTGGAGTATAACAGTGTGGGAATTCATATATAATATAATGCCTACTGCTGTTTATCCTTTGTCCTCTTTGAGAAGTAGAATTTCTATGTAGAGATAACATAGGTGTTTACAGAGACTTGGCAGCACTCTTACGGACAGGCTTGAGCTTCCGTCTTGGGAGAGAGATCAAAGCAGAGATCAGAAAAAGCACAGAGGAAAATCACAGCACGGTGGTAAACTGCACATGCACGGGCCTTTGATAAACAGGTGCTAACAGCAGGCCTTACGCCTAGGATTGGCCTGAGACTGATGGTGCCTACATCCTTGTTTTGTGCGTCTCTGCAGCCCAGTGCTGTTTCAGGATCCTCCAGTCAGCAAGGTAATGAAATAAATTTATTCTTTGGACTTCAGCCATGGTTTTTTTGTCGCCTATGGTCACCTGCTGATTCACACAATGCTTAAGCACAAGTAAAGTACACAACAAGAAAGAATTTTCAGTAGGACAGATAATCCATACTCTACACAAAGACTGGAGAGGTCTGTCTTTCTCCTGTTTAGGGACCTATCACTGTAGTCTTTGAGTCTCTCCTTAACAACTGTTGGTTTTCATCCACTTCAGAGTTCTTTGTTTCAGCATCCCTGTAGGCCCTCAAGGATACAAATTGTAACTACATCCCTCTTAAGACAGTCCACACAGTAACAGTACGGGATGAGCAATAAACTGGAAAGGAAAAACATCTGAATCACTCCATTAGATCTTAGTGAATGAAGCTATACTTAAGTTACTGCTCAATTTTTAGTCCACCAGTGGGCTACTCTGCCCCTCTTGGAATTATCTACAAGTCAGTATTAAGCAAACAACTGAAAATCAAATGAATGGAATATATAATAAGTACAAATATTGCAAATATTCTAAAGCCATTGCAAGATGTAAACTTACAGTGAATTGGGCCATCTGCTTGCCAGTTGCCTATGCTGTCTCAGATCCATGATTTTTAGATTACTTATCTGAGTTAACTTAAAAAAATACAGTGCAATAGTTATTTCCAGACACCTAGTTCAGTGAATATATGAATTTTTGCATAGTTTCATTGAATAGATTGACAAGTTTGTACTTTGGAAAATTATTGAATAAACTCTACTGCAGCAAGGATAATGAAAATTTTTACACATGTTTCATACTCTTAATAGTTTATCTGCACAAGGAAAGTCTTGTTTGGGTATGAACTGATTGTATGATGTAGCTTAAGCTCTCTCAGAGAACACAAAGTAAAACCTTCAAGAGCAAATTTTCCACTAAAATAAGAGTATAAACATGGGTTTATATTATAAATGTATTTGCTTAAATTCTTACTTGAGAGAGCTTTCCTGTGCAGACAAGACTTTTGTGAAAAAGTTTTAAATTTAAATCTTCTGTCCTATTTCATAAAATACAGCCTTTTCCTTTATGTCAAAGACAGTGTATTAAGGCAAATTATTATTCCAAGTCTTCTGTTTTATGCACTGTTCCAGGGTTATTAGGACAACATGTTGAATGCTCTTCCTTTTAGTCAATTGAGTAATACAGCAAAGCAGACAGCATTAAAGTCTTTTAGTGATTTTCTAAAAAGAAAGTAAGAAAAATGAAAAATGAGTTATAAAAACAGCCAGCAAAGTCTCTATCTCAAGGGTCTTGAGTCTTAGATTGAGATAGCAAAGTAGAAACAGATTTGATGCGATGGTTACACAATGGCTTTTGCGGAGTAAAATTATTAAACAGGAAATTACCTCTATCTCTGTTCTTTCACATCATATCTGGGTCTGAAATGAGGATTGCTCTAGGATGGGAGGAAAATCTCTTAAACAGTTTATGTAGAGTCTTGGTGATGCAAATATGTTCTGTGTGTGTTCAAGTGTCTTCTTTGGGAATCGTTCACACTATCATTCACAAGGCCATCGACTCCAGAATTAACTGTTCACGTTCATCATGTAAATTGAGATAGTGGGTCTAAATGGGGATGAATGGGACATATCCACATACCAACTCTAGATTATTTCTGCATTAATGTAAAATGCACAAAATTCTATTCTTATGTGTGAGCACTTCACTTTTCAGCAGATGGCACTATATAGTACATCCTACTGTGCTTTGCACTTTGCTTAAAATACCCTTTTACCAACTTGACTTGGAAAACATGTTAAGTGTGACACAGAAAATCTTTGGATGATCTGCAAAAAACAGGAAACATTCTGACCATGTTTAGGAAGAATAGCACAAGGTTCCCATCCCACCAGAGGCAGGAAATTCCAATCCATAAAAAGTGTTTATTCTGCCATAAAAATATACTTCACAAATTTTTAGTGCTCTGACTCTTTACAGGAACTGTTGGCTAGAGTTGGACACAAGTAGGCAAGAATCACTTTTCTAATTCCCTACGTGCTTACTTGAAATATGCTTACTCTTTTAGCCTTCTAAGAAGATGTTGTCACTTACACGCATCCATGAGTACTGAAGACTGGGATTTTGGAGCCTGGCAAACATCTACCTGGAGGAAGATTGTAGATTGTCAAACTGCATTTCCCAGGCAGAGCTGAGATCTTGGTTTGTGCTGCAGTTGAGTTCCTGATCTCAGACACTGGTATTTAAATACTCAGTGGAAAACTTCCTCAACATGTACAAATACTCAGAATAGCAGGTGTGTAATAAAGGAGGTTAATTTCAGTGAGGGGGCTTTGGATGTGGGAACTTTGGCAGAAAAACTCTAATTTAATCAAATACTTTTTGGGGCCATGTTCTCTATTCTAAAGAACAATGCCAGAAAATAAACAATTTTTCTGAGCCACCCTGCTTTCTTCTTTGTTGAGCTTCTAGAAGGTGTGTGGATTACTAGGAGGTCCTCAGAAGTTTTCAAAGTCACCACACCAAACTTTGCCCTTGGTAGCTAAAATTAACTTTGAACCAAGGTATGAAAACACTAAGCCTTGAAGAATGGTGTGGTTTTTTGGCTTCTTTATGGTTCAGAGGTAACTGGGAAAAAGTGTTTTGAATTCTGGTTGTAAGTAAAAGATTATCAAAACAGGTTTTGTTTAACTTCCATCCACTAAAATAACATCAAGTTTAACTCTGTTTTTCTCTCTTCATTGCTGACACACTCATTTACTACTGAGAAACTGGTTAATAAAACACATTTTGCACAGTTTTCTACATCTTTTGAGACCATAAACCTCTTGGCTGAATAGTTGCAAACAGACTTGGAAAAAGAAAAAGTAACAGCATCATAATTTTGCGAGAAGTTATAACTCCTATTGTGACTCTGAACCTGTGAAATTTTTGAAAGGGAAAGAATGAACGCTGGCAATAGTATTTGCTCTGTGTTTCAAGAGCAGAGTTGAAACCAGTCTACCATGGGCTGTAGGCAGACATCACAAAAAGGATGGTGTCTATAAGCAAAATGCTGCAGCCTCTTCCGTCCCCTCCTCCCTATCTGAATGTACAGAAGTGAATTTCAGAATTAGATTCTGCGTGAGTAACTTCCAGAGTTCTCATCTAATCTGGAAGCTTGTATGTTTCATAACATCTTAGGGTCTGGCCTCTATTATTGTGCGGTCTTTTTTTCAGTGACTTTTGCCTTCATGTAAGCATGAATGAGTATATATAAATTTTATATATGTATATATATATACACCTCTCTATACATGTAGGGCTATATGTGTGTATAAAAAATCCTTCTCACTCTTTATATCCACAATACAAACAATTGTACAACAGAGTAGGTGTTACAGTATTGATAGGAAATCTAGTACATAAAAATGTCATTATTCCATATGGAATCTGAAGGAACAGATGCATATTTCCTAGGAAAAAGCAAAAAGTGCTGGATGAACACAGGAAAAACTTTTGCTGTTTCCTACCAACTGAGCTTTCATTTCTCAGAAAGGAAATGTGAAGTGACAGAGATCTAGCAGTGTCTCTTGTAATTCTGTATTTAACAGCCTTACGTTTACCACGATTTTTATTTTATCCTGTGTGGTGGAAAAGCACAAACCAGACTTGTTCTTCTCCTGTAACAGCAGTGAAACCTGTAGGTGTACAGTAACCATCCCTGCACCAGGATGCCTGGGGCCAGGACTCTTCTGAGCAAAGGTTCTCCAGCTTGGGGAAACAAACCGTAACCCACACAAGTTTCCCAGTGCTTGTTGACCAACAAGGGACTCACAGAAATGGGGAGATTTCAAGTGTTAGACTACACAAACTCAGAAAAGAATACCTAAATACTCCTGTAGCCTGGGCTGAAATTATCATAGTATCAAAAACTATGAGTTTATTTGCATTTTTAGCAACCTCAATACAATTCCAATTAATAACATTAACATTTTTTCAACTCTCTGGTCAGTAAACCAGAATGATGTAGAATGTAGGCACATGAATACTGTAGACAAGGCAATTAGTCAGCAATCTGGTCTCTTCATCCGATTCTGTATTGTTGAAACATTGTTCTCCAAAGCAGTACTACTCTTACAGGTGACGTAAATTTAAAAAACCCTGTTGTTCAAAGGCATGGTTGTTATACTGCAAAAGATATGCACTTTTACACGTATACATTGCCTGTCAGTGCTCTGTACAGCAGCAGGTATGGTGTACACTATGGCATCTAGAAGCGAGTGCACTCTCGTAGATTCCTATCGTCATACAAGCCAACACTACCAATTCTATATGGCTGGGACAGATCTATATGTGACTAAACATCTGCTTGTATAAACACAGCAAAAATAAATTTCTTGTGTCACAAGGGTGTGTCTGCAAAATACATAAGGCTTTGCATGAGGGTATAAATGTTGGGATTGTTTGTGATCTATTTACATACAACTACATATGTAGCTGTCTGATTTTGCAATTGCACTAGTTTCCCCTCTATATACAGTGTGTGAGTACAATGCTAAGGCATGCATTTGTGTTTGTGTTTGAAAACATAATCTAAAACATCAGTGTGTGAGCTCCATATTAAAATGCACATTTAAAAGCGTTGAAGTAAATACAACAATGCTCACAAAATAGTGATTTATTTTAATCTTTCTCATGATCCTCTGTTCGTGAATAAGCAATATAAGACACTTACTTTAAAGAAACCAAATCTATGCTTGTAGACCAATAGAATTTGATTCTTCTTGATCTTGTACTGTCTTTTTCAAATAATCACTTTTTGCGTATTTTCTAGAACTAGCTTTACATTTTAGCTAAACATGGCTTTAATCCTTGAGAAGACTCCATGTGGTGTATGCTATCAAGCTGTGCTCTATTGAATTTCTTGAGCATAGCAACCTCCATAGAGAGATTTATCTGACAGCCCTGTAAAAATATGCTGAGTTCTTGTTGACTGGACTTTTTTCAAATAACCATAGGGACATTCTCTACTGGTTTTAGAGCAGCTACAGTTAAACATAGGATATGAAATTAAATTAGTTTCATATTATATAAGCCGTGTATAGACAAATAAGACAAGTTTTATTAAATTTTACAAAAGAACTGATAAAAAGCTAATGATATAAAAAAAAAATTTATGCCGCTAAAGCCTCTACAGCAATATTCATTTAATTTTCAGTAAGTATTTTATAGGATCGTGTCACTTGTAGAATCCATAGGGAGATGACACCTACTTGCAAGTCTATAATGTAGGGCCAGAACTGTAACAACATTGCATTTCAATGCAGTATTTTATTCTAGAATTCTGGATTTTGATGATGGACATGACTGTAGAAAACTGATTTGCATTGTTTGTTAATCCTTGAAGCAGGCATCTTACAGGCTGGTTAATGTGATGTGTGTCACCTGTCAACTAAGTCCTGAGATGTGGAAGCAGTGAGGAGTAATTCAGTAATACCCTGGAGTGCTCATGGGAGAAACCAAATCAATTTTCAGTAGACCTACAAATTATTCTTAATCAAGATAAGTATGAAATACATCTGGTTATTTAATTCACTTCTCCACATTGCTGGACAAATGGGAAGCCAAAGTTTTCTCCTAGCAAGTGTGTACTACAGCCAAGTGAAAGTAAGGCAGATTAGCTTGCACAGTATTGCTGAAATTACACCTGTAGTATTACCTCAAGGTAACTTGAAAATTTGATAATCTCTAGATTATGCTGCAGACACTTCCAACTCCAGAGCTACAGTGTATTAATGTATCCCTCCACACAGCAATGGACTTGACAGTCTCTCTCTGAGTCATTTAAGCTATAACTAGAGGTTAGTTATTCAGAATACTTACCAGTGACCTTAATTTAACCCTTACTTTAAATATATTTACCATTAAACATCAACAATTCAAATAACTAATAATTCTAGTGCAGCTGTAAAAACAACAGATGCAGAAAATCTCTTATATATTCCATCAAGGAAAAAAACGTGCAAATATAGACCAAGATTAGTCTGTTACTGAAAAGAACAAGCAATAAAGCAATTGTTTCTAATCACTGAGAAAAATGGCTTCCTTCCTTTCTCACTTTCATTTTCCATGTGCAAATTTCTGAACAGTTGTTGTGCCTCATGACTCAAATTCTACAGGCACAGGTTGTTTTACAGAAGGATTGTAAATGAAGCATGTGTAGCAAGCACTGGTTATTTAAATCACTTACCAGCTAACAATGACAAAGAATTAAAATTTCATTTTTAAACATCTGTGTTTCTAGTATTTATGACTAAAAGGAGATCCTTTCAAACCCAAATAGAAAGTAAAGAGAAGAAATTACCTTCACTACCAACAGCTGTGTAGAGAGAACCTGAGTTCCTTCTATGAATAGGCTGCTAACTGTGTAACTTAATGATGAATATTTAAATGTCAAGATTAACAATTTTATCTGAAGTATTCAACTACTTTCTTCTTCACTGATGCTGAATTTAATAAGAACTGAAAATTTAATTAGTGCCTGCTGTAGCTAGATCAATTCATGAAAATGATTATACGGTTTGTTTACTTATGACAAGAGGGAACTGGGACTGGTGATTGTCCGTCTACTATTGTGTTCCTTAATATCAAAAAATTTGTATGTTTTGAAAAAAACTCTAATGTTTTAAGACATCAGTAACAGAATGGTGTTTCTAAAATGCACATGGTACGTGCAAGACATGAGAGAAGGTGATTGTAGAAAAAGTGTGAAAATAATGTCCCAAAATGTTAGATTTTTTTTCTACATACTCCAAAGCAGCCACTGAAAGGTGGCTGGATAGAGAGTGTAGCTTTATGCTGGAACTGAAAGCATCAATCATTTCACTTTCAAATCCCAAACATTTTTAGCTCTTTCTAGCTAACAGAAGTCTCAACTTTTTCCCACTCTGCTATGACATTTCTGAATCTTCACCCCTAGCAAGTCCTATTTTGTAGCCTTACTAGTTTTGATTGCTTAATTCTTTCACTCATTGTCACTTTTCAGTTAATGAAAATCTTAGAAAGCTTAATTCACTTGAATTTGCTACAGAATTTAGAGCTAACATGACTCAAAAAGATGTGGGCAGTGCTGCACTATTTAAAAATCCTACATACAGTGAAGTACACGGTGTTTTGGTTACATGAAAGCAGTCCAATATTAACCCCTATATGGCTTAATTTCAGGTTTAGTACTCGTGTTGCCATGCCCAGAAAACTGGTAGCCTGTCATCACACTGCTTACTTTGCAACCGCATATCAGCAGCTCCGAAATAGTAGCCAACATGCAGCTGGAAAGATGCCAGCCACTTCAGAGAACTAGATGTCCTGGCAGGAGATATTTCTGTCACTGGTGACACTCACACACTGGAGACTGCTGGTGGTAGGAATATCTGTCGTGGGGGGGAAATAAAAAATTACAAAATAGACCAAAGAGAGTGCTGTAGCTCTGGTAGAAGAACAGACCTTAACATAATTTTAAATGACATAGAGTATGGATTTTATTAGCTCTGTTTACATTCCTTAGAGTTCGAGGAATGAACCATAGAAGACGCTAACCAAGAAAAGGCAAGGTAAAGAAGGATGTTTTTGTGAAGCCAGCAGATGATGTTGCATATGTTTTAATGGAAGATGAGGTACACTAATAAAAAAAACCAACTGTTCTTAAAAAGAACAGTTTACAACTTCTCTTTTATGGTTTTTAAATTTCTCATGGTTTGTTGGGGTTTTGTTTCTTTTTTCTGGGTTTTATTTTTGGCATATTCTCACATAAAGAGTATTTAAATAATTCAAGAAAAATCTAAATATCTTAATAAAATTAGCTCTGTTGAATTCAAATAAATAGTAAAAAAAATCACTAACAACTAGGAACAGAACAGGCCTACGGAACAGGAAATGTATCTTTGAACAGATACATTTCAGTGAAAACCATGACTAAAAAGATGTCTGTTCTTAGCAATTCCCACACACACTCCCCCTTTTAGAGTCAATCATTCAAAACAAATTTTGCATACTTTTCATGTGTTTCAGTGCCTGCCATAGACAGAAATAGATAATGGATGAAACCACCATCTGATGAATATTGTCCATAGATTACCACAAGCAACTGACTTGAATAAAAATGATGTTTGTACATGAAGACTTTTTTCTTGCAGATTGTGGTCTGTATTATAAAAATAATTATGTATTAAATTATGAGATTGAAGATGAGAAAACACAACAGGAATAGTGTTGAAAGTTCATAGATCTTGAATTACTTGCCCCGTGTAAGCACAGAAGTCAAAGAGATTCTGAACAAGTTTGCCGTGTCCTTACTGTTTTCTTCACTTGGAAGCACTGCAATTACTACATCTATTTCACCCCAAATAATTCATCTACCTTTCTCGACAGCCCAACAGGTAATGTGTGACCCACCCAGGGTCAGAATGGGAAGGCACGGAGGAGAACATCCCACAGATGTGAAGCAGAGGACAGCTTGAATGTAGTAGATGTCCTTCTTTTGAAGGTACTGACAGACAGAGATGTCTCCTAATCTATAGTCTTTGGAGCACTTGTGGTCTCCAGACAAGAGATTTTGCTTCTCCTTTCAAACATCATGTGAAAAGTGGCTGCCTGTACCCTCAGCAGAGGCTGAGCAATTTTGGAGTCAGATCTACGTGGATGAGGTGTCTGGCCATAGCACGGAAACAACATACTCTAGGGAAAAATGATGTTAAATTAGGTCATCCCCTACTGTTCCTTAAACTGGGATTTAGCCTCCATGTTTGCTCTCCTGGGAGAATATAAAGATTTAATTTTCATAATTATAAAGTCAATATTTGACAAGAGCTATCTGGCAACTGATTCTGTGTGCTTTCCCTCTTACTTAGCAAGCTATTTGCTCACAGAATTATAAAAAGATTAAGTAATACACATATGAAATTGCTAATGGCATGTATTTTGTTAAACAAATGCACATGAAAAGTATAAGACTTATTTAAGTCCTCTGGACAGAGCACCAATTTCTCTGGATCCTGCTAAAAAGCACAAGAAAAATCCTTGTCCGTTGTTCATTGTGGCAAACACTGAAGATGAGTTTAAATTTTTATTCTTTCAATTTCTTTTAATTGATCAGTCAGAAATTTTGCTTTCAATAAGATGTTTACTTTGGGCTGCTTTATAAGTGGCTTGGCTGTTGCTAAGAATACAGACTGAAAATGTTTATGGGTTTAATCATATAATATCAAAACGTGTGCATGACCCTTTGCAAGAAGGGTGACTTGAAGTTTTGCAGATATCAGGTATGTGCATTTAGGATGATGAATGCCCATGTATATTTGTTTAAATTAAGACAACTTTAAAACTATTTAAAAAATAATGAAAATAATAAAAATTATAAGGTATGAGTTCAGTACAGGTCTGGCAAGTTGACAACTAAATTCTTGAATGTTTTATCTGCAACAGTATACCCTATTACAGATGAATATTTGGTTCTGATGGGAATGTGCATCCAACTACTCTACAAAGAGTCACCTAGAAATGATAGAGGATATTTAATTTTTGTATGGCACATATAATGTTAATGAGTATCATTTAGTGTATATTACAAAAATAGGTTCATTTTTATCATTCAGAATCACTCAGAAGCTACTCTAAGAAATGCTCCAGAGAACATTAAAAAATTAATAACTTTGCAGTAGTCAGCACAGGGTTTCTATCCCTGGGAATAAACAAGGGCTAAGACAAATAATGGAATGAGAAAAACTAAAACAAAAATACTGACTAGTTACCTATCCACTGAGCAACATCCATTTTATTAATTCAGTGAGGCAAATGTTTGGGGAAGATTAGATAGGTAAACTTGACAGACTTGGAGTTTCCTTTACGTTTATGAAAAGCACTTCCTCACAAAACATGTATTTTATGCATACAGAAAAGATTTAGTTTACTAGATGATTCCTGGATGTAAGGGGTGGGGGGGGGGTCATGGAGTGCAGAGGGTCTCTTCTGCCTCTCCAAGCCACCTAAGACTCTCAGCATGCTGAGCTCCCCAATTACCTTGACCAGAAGGTGCTTAGACAAGAGGAGACAGGAGATTGAAAGAATCAGGAAAGTGTAAAGGCAGGTGAACAATATCCCAGGAAAATAGTGGGTGGGCAAGGAGAAAGAAGTGACTCACTCTCTCAGGTGTCCACAGGTGAGGTGATTCTGAAAACAAGAACCTGCATATTGCTCTGTTCAGAAATGACGAGATGAATGTAATCATACCTTTTTCACACCAAAAAAATCCCACGTAGACCATACAATAAAACAGCAAAAACATACAAACAACAAAAAACTAAGATGAGGGATGAAGATGGGCATGAGGACTTTATGGACCAGCTTTGATGGGATGTCCCTGAGTGTGCAGGGCAGCCTAGTCCAGGCTCTGGTCCTTGACTGAAGAAACTCTCACCAAGCAGAAGGCAGAGCGTTTTTACACCTGTGGAAACAAAGTCTGAGAAACCACTGGAGGGGTAAGGTGTGAAGATAACACTGTGATTAAATCTATCATCACATATTGTCAGAAACAAGATTCCCTGGGCAATCTGAATTCTGGCATTTACTAGATTTTAAATATTTGACTTTGTAAGTTTAGCATTCTTTCACTCCTTTTGATGTCATTTTGGCATCTTTGGCAAAATACTGAAGAGACGTGCATATTTGTAGTTAGGATGCAGTTTTAGAAGATATAGTTCCCATGGATTTTGTAAATAAATCATGTTTTCAGAACTGTATAAACACAAAGTCTTTTCCATTCCTTTACGAACAGTCTTGTGATTTTACCAAGGCTTGGGGTTTTAATATTTGTTAGAGCTGCATGCAATAGTACTATAAGAAACACCCTCATTTTTTCTCATTCTTGAACAATTATATGCCCACAATATTACTCCTTAAACACTGCAGAAATGTACATAAATTCTCACTGACTATAATGGAAGTGGAATCTGAAAGAGCTAAATTTTGCACAATTTCTTTCCAAGTCACAGTTACATTCTTGTTCAATTGCTCCAGCTGCCTATTTTAAAGAGAAAATAATTTCCAAAAGTGAAGAAATGGAAAACCATTCATGGTTCTTTTCTTATTCTACTGTGATTTTAAAAGGGAGATGTGTATCACTTAATTTAATCATGCAAATTCTCTTAAAGGATAAACATATTCAAAGTTATCAACAGTTAAACTGCATTGGGAAATCTGTCTAGATGCTGCTGAACAAGTCTGCAGTGTATGTAGAAATGGAAATATCTGAAGGGGTAAAGAAGCTCCAAAAGCCCAATTCCTATCTTCTCATTAATATTTAATGTGGTATTTGAACTCCAGAAGTCCACTCTTAATTCATATGCGTTGGGATCTTGTTTTGGCATAGAGGTCTTTTTGTCTAATGATGAAGTCATCATATGAAATTAGTGACACACAAGCAAGACAGATTCTTGTCAGTTTCTTCTTCTTAAAAGCAAAAGTCACTTGGAAATAGTAAATAGGTTTGACACAATTAGAAGCTGCACAACTTTTGTAATTTCCTCTTGACTTCTGTCATTATTTAAACTGTATTTATATTTGTGGTGTTTATAAAACAAGAATTGATATTCTGAATTACAGAGGGTTGTTTTCTGTAGTGTGTTATTCTTCATAAGGAAAGGTAAGAGCTAATACCTGAGACAGTCTAACTGAATGTCTGTTTCCACATCTAATTCAAACAAAAAAGCTGCCTCTGCTGTGATGGGAATACAAGAGTGACTGTGTCAGTACCTAGAAGAGGAGGGAAGATGAGCGGATGAAAATAGGGATAGTTTCAGATGATGTGAGAATCAGTCACTGCCCAGGAGGAAGACAATACACAAGGGTGGGTAACCAGTATGAAGGCTAGTATGAAAAGCAGGGAGGGCAGAGTAGGAGAGCAAAACCGTTGCACTAACTCTACTCTTGTTGCCAGCAATGAAGACACTGATAATTAAGTGCTCTTGGACTGCTCCATAAACTTGCTGAAAAAATTACTGAAACCGTTAACGCAAAAAGCAGTAACTTTTCAGTGGCAGAAGCAAGGATGCTTTTACCAAGGATGCTTGGTAAACAGATGCTGTGCATAAAATAATATTCTAACTTCTTGTTACACCATAAAATATCATTTTAGTCAACATAACTGCACTCAATAAAACTAACTTGTCTTCTCTCAAAAAGCATTGTAGCAGGTAAGTAAAAAACTCCTCTCAGTTATCATTCATCACAACATTCATCCTCTTTCAAGAATCCCAAATTAACAATTATTCCAAAAAAAATCAACTTTCTTATGAAGTACAGTAACATTTCCTTATATTTGGCACAACAGCATTGAAATGAATCCTCATTTCTAATCCCTAACCCTAACCCTAAACCTAACCTCATGGTGGTACCAGCTGTATATGTGAAAACCCGTGTGTATTTATGCCCATGCACATGTGTCTGTGCAGGATGCATTAGCAGCAGAGAATAAGGAGAAAGGCTTCAGCACATATCAGTGCATTTATTCTTCTGTTGTCTTATATTTATAGGCTACAGTATGCATTTATTTCAAGGTATAAAATATTGATTCAGGCTGCATGTGCAGAGAAGCTTTTTATAGGTCATTGGGACAGAGAAAATACTGCCTTTTCCTCATGTCTCATAGCAATATATCTTGCGTATAGTTCAGTTCTGGAAATCTACGTTTTGATGTGTCTGACGATACCAGTTATAATATACTTTTTAGAATAGTTCTCATGATTACATGAGTATCACTATCCATTTTGTCACCTGTCACATCTAAAGATCCACAATATCATAGTAAAATATGCTACAAGCGTGGATTGATGTACTTGGTTTTAGCCTGTTGACACAATACTTTCTTCTAGCTACTGCAAATGTGTTAGTTATTTATAGACACTGAACTTTGAAATGAATCTGTGTTTGAGGCAAACCATGTAGAAAGAAGAAGAATGTATGCTTGCTCTATGTAAATATGTATATGTGGTACCAATGTTAGGTGTAGATTCAAGGGGAAAATGAAAATTCAAATCAGCTTTATAGTATCCCAATCTTTTCTAATCCCACTGCTAGCCACCTTCTTTGCTGTGAAAAGGTCTGGAGGATTTCAGAATGGTTCAGATGTTGTCTACCCAGGAGAGGTGAAGATGGAAAGTTGCTGTTTCAAATATAACCCTAAAAATATTGGATTTGTATTTGTTCAATTTCCAACTGATTTTCTAAGGGCAGAGTGGACAATAGCAGATGTAATGAAGATGAACAGAACTAGGAATTATTTTTAGACACTGGGGGAGGATATGCAAAACTAAATCTTAGTGTTATTCATAGTCATAACTAGTAGCATGTATGTGCCAGATTTATGAGATGTAGTAATCCATCCCCATTACATGCCAGACGCTTTACTTAAGGTGGGTTAAAGAGGATCCCAATTTTCATCCCGGGTGAAGTTGCCTCATCACTGTGCCACTTTCCTAGGTCGCTTGTCCATTCTCATACAGCAATAATGGGATTTTGAATTAAGATTTAAATAGTCTGTAGCTGTAGTGGTTTAAATATTTGTGCAGTCCCTATTACATTTATATATAATTTGCTAATAATAATTAGAACTGTTTTAAGATACCACCACCAAATGGTTCTTTGCTGCTAGGCAATTTGTGAGGCAAACAGTCAATCTGGATTTTATGAAAAGTTAGGAAGTTCAGCCTCAGGAAAGAGCTACTTTACATCTACCAGCTATTCAAACCATGGACATTTCAATCCCAACTCCTTCCTACTACTACATTATCACATAGCCCAAAAGCCAGAGCTCGCCATAATGAGGTAATATCACCACCACTACGGAGAAAGAACAACAATCTTGTACTTTGCAAAGTAGATGCACTTATAACTATCCCTATTTAAGATGATGAACATCTCAAAGGGTTTTTATTCCTCTGCAGAAAGTTCCTGACTTCATTTAATAATATTATCCATTTCCTGTTTGCAATTACAAAAATATATTGGCTTTTTGGCAAAAATTTTAAAAAAGGAGGCGGGGGGGCGTTGTGGATTTTAATGCCTTCGACTGCTGAAACATCTGAAGTTAGGAATTCAAGAGACTTCACGTGTTGCCTTGTGTGAGCTGTGGCAGCACATGCATGGGTAACAAAACATTCATAAGGTCTTTTCAAATGCTGCAGAAAATAGTGTGTGACTCATTTATTATTTTCCAGTGTTCCTTTGAACACTACAAGGAATCAATATCCCAAGATGCCGCGAAGAGATTTATTTGTTATTGCCTTTTATAAAAAAGTGATCTCTGGGAAAAAAAAAATTTAAAAAGGATAATTTTTCTCAGGGCAAACTCCAGGTAAGAAGTGTTGTGGAATCTCTGCAGTAAAAATCGTGAGATTTGTGAAGCACTCCTGAATGAGAACTTCCACACAAACTTTTAAAATATAGGATTATATGCCATTTAAAAGTGCATAAACAGATTCCTAAATTAAAAACCTGAAAGAGATGAGATACAAGATGAGTGGTATGTATTTGCTTGCATCTTTTTGTAGGCCAGTTACCAAATTTTTTGCTACACAATGTTTTTTCTAAGCACACATATATTGATCAAGCAAAAGTATTAGAGATAATCACTGTAGTTTTCCTTTAATGTGGCATTTTTACATGACACCCACTCATAGGATTACAATTTTTTTTACACACACAATAACAATTAACTGCTGGGTGGAATGAGATCATCACCTAAAAGGCTTCAGCATGAACATATACCAGAAAGTCTAATATTTTCCCATCCTTTATGGACAAGCCCAAGGAAAGCTTTGAGGGTGATGAATAATTTAACAAAGCTGTAATTTTAAATATGCACCTTTATCCAGAAAAATTCTTGAACTTATGCTTTATTATAAGTGTAGGTATATTGGCTGCCACAGGACGACTCATGTGCCTCATTCCTTTGCTGTTTTGGGTCTAAACGGCAAAACACACTAAAATCAAAGGCTATCTTGCTTTTTTTACACAGTCTTAAACAAGAGGTGATGCTCAGGCAGTCCCACCACACAACCTATTCTGGAAACATTTTTATTCACAGACATATACAGACCTTTTCAATTTACAACCCCTGGCACTGGCACAGTTACTGAAGCGAAGAAACAACCCTTATGCAAGTGACTGGGAATCCATTCTCACAGCCCTAATTTCTCTGTATCTTCTGTTTTGTGAGGAGAAGGCTGACATTTGTGTTGAATAAAAGTGTTGCTAGACATTTCTTTCCTTTCATTACTTCTTTGCTGAGAGCCCAAGCTGAGGATACCTTCTGTAATGCTGGCCCAGGAATAGTGAAGCATTCCTTTATGAGGAGTCACATATATGGATGGCTGTATTAGACTAGACAAAACAGCGTAAGAAAAACCCAACTATACATTTTTACCTCTCTGCAGTACTGTCCCCTCCTTTGACTATCAGTCGTGCTATAGTCCAGGACTGACTATTCATCCCTCCTACATCAACTTATACACAAATATGTTTTCAGTGTTGGCTTGTACCTGTTATTTTCAGCCCCTTCTGTTTCAAGAGTGGAGAGCTCAGTTACTAGAATAAGGAAGAACTGGATATGTAGGTATTTCCAGAAGAATTAAGTTGTTACTTTAATGCCCTGCAATACCTTTTTTTCAAGATATTTTTGTTGATATTCATGAAGTGCAACAAGTATAAAAGAAGATATTAGAAAAAAATAACAAACAAAACAAAACGGAAAAAAAAATTCAGTGAGTTCTCCCTCGATACCTAGATCTGTATCTATCTAAAATTTGATAGTTGTAGGACAGGATGTTTCCCTATGATCCAAAATTGATGTAAAATTCTTTTGAAGAAATATTTTTGTTAGTTCTTTTATACTGTTGCTGTCTTTCTCCTGACATGTCTCTGTAGCTTGTGTGAGTTAGCTTGTGAACTAATTTAAACCTAGAAAGATAAAGGTATTTTAAAAAATTGTCCCACACTGACAAGCAGACTGATCATTTTGCATTCTAGCTTTTGTGAGGGGCGATAAAATTGCTATATAACATTTTAGATTTAAAAAAGAAATATTCAGTATTAAATATTCAGTATTAAAATTCCTCAAATTTAAAAATAAATCTACAGCCTTTCTTCTAAAAATGCTTCTGTCAAATACTGCTGATCCTCATTCAGGAAACACACTATGTAAGATACTGTATTTATCAAGCTAAAGGAGAAAATGCTTTGAAAAATTAGTGACCTGTAGTATAGCCTATAAGAGTTTTTATGTTATTGAGCAAATATGTCAGGGAAAGGTGTCCATTTGTGGACAATTCTCCACTTTACCGTTTTGAGGAATTGTGATCCTGACATCTGTCAGTGGAATTCTTGAAAAAGTTTGATTTCAGAGACATATTTCTGTTAAAACACTCTCCCCTTTTGCCGAATGAGCCCTTGAAATATGTAAGATTATCTGCACACATGACTTTAGAAGGTGAAGACGTAGTACCTCTAGACACAGGATAATCAGTTGATACTCTACCATAAAAACACAATTGGGAAGGGGTTTTTTTGCCTTTTCTTGTTAGTCCTTGATCTATTTCTCCCACTGAAGTCTTCTCTTAATTTTAATTAGTTCATTTCTGGAAATATTAGCATGGAGTCAGAAAATGATGGGAACAAAGGGTTGCACATACAATAATAGTCTCAGTGTCTAAGGGAGAAGCTGGGAGATTAAAACCTGCTTTGCTGTTGTGTCTTCTTGCAGCAGATCAGTATGGGCCACACAGTGCTGACCTGACTTCAAGGCTTATGCCCTACCCTGCTTTCAGAGAGAACAGAGGCTCTGCAGGAGCAATGATTGTGATGTACTGGGATGTAATAATGACAGAACCAGGAAAAAATCTCGAGTGGGCCACACATGGCACAAAAACACAGCACAGTCTTCATGGTTCCTCCTTTTTTTTTTTTTTTTTTTTAAGTATTTTTGTGTACTAGTCTTATTCAGTATTCATCCTTATTGAATTCAGAGAGTAAATGTAGTGGTACTCATAAAGTAGGATACTTCTAACAGTAATTAATAGTCAAGTAATTGAAAGAGGAGGGATATTTTCTCCAGCGATGGAAGAGCTAAAATGTATTTGTCCTATGACTGGATAAGTTTAAATTTATTCCCTCCAGGTAGCTAGTCATAACTCTTCCACCACTATTAAAACCTGGCAGTATTCAAAATATTCTTAACAGCCATCTTAGTTCTGTGGCTTCAAGTGCGAAGCCTTCCTGATGCAGATTTCAGTTCCAACACCTGATCTGAAAACTGACGTATCTCAGCACCTTATGAGATCTAACATGTCATCTCTAATCATCTTCTAGCTAGCAAGAAGAAATACTGATGGTTACAGTGATTGTGGCATCTGATATTAACAGCCCACTGGAAAGAAGGTAGCCTATAAATCATCCTTCAGAGGAACAAAATCAACAATGTTTTCCACAAAGAAATAATCAAACCCATGCATTTTTTAATGAAATGGACTGAAAACGTCACAGATATTAAAACATGATGAGTTATTTTGTCAATATATTCAAGTTAGGAAACCTATTAAAGGACATTTCATTTCAAGAGCAGTGGTCATAACTCCACATGAGCCAGTACCAATGAGAAGTTATTAAATAGTGCTCCATTGCTTACACAAAAGTAGTTCATTACTTCATAGCCTTGCTACTAAAGCAATTAGTAACCAGCAGTAACTGCGGGCATTTTAATAGAAGGACTATGACTTAAACCTTTGCAGAGATTGAACCATTAGTGCTGAGTTTTCAGGATGCAGCGCATGGAAAGAAAGTTTCCAATGCATGAAAAGAGAGTGGCATTGTGCTCTGATGATGTTTCAAGGCTGTGTTTTGTGGGAATTGCTGAACCTACCTGAGAGACATGAACAGCAACATGTCTTTGAGGGATTTCCATTACCCAACTACAACTTTACACATATGAGGCACCTTGTCTTAATTGATTACCCAGCCTCCTCCAGTAGTTAAACAGGAGACTGTTACTCATATGAAAACATTCATCCCCATAGAAATAATGAATTTAAGACATTTATGTAGGATGAGCTCCCTAAATACCCTGGGCCATTGACTCCAGAGACGGTAAGGCCAAATAAGAAACACAGAAACACATTTTCTTGATTCACTTTCCAAAGATGTTTCTTCTGCCTTGTCTGTCAGAAACATGAGTTACTGTAGCCATGCATCTCAAAACATTCATCAACCAGCAAATGGCTTATGCTTGCTGCATGTCTGCTTGTGAAGGTAAAAAAATAAACAAATATGCTCTTTAAAAAACATATGCAAAACCTTTCACGATTATGAAGACTGTTTTGAAAATCTTTTACAGGAAAGCCTTCTTCATCAACAGCTACAGTAAATCTTTAACATTCACTGCAGCATTAAAAGAACTTGTTTGGGTGTGGAAGGTGAAGTGAGACCAGAAGGGAGATAAAAGTTTGGTTTTCATGGGTATAATATGAAGGCAAGAATGTGATTTTCAAAGAAATCCTGTTTACATTTCTCTTGAGCAAATGGCATGATTAAATATTTACCTTCATAATTGTAGTCAGATGCTGGCTATAGAAAGTACATATAAAAAGGTGATTTACTAAGCCTGCCTCAAAAAAAATGCTAATGCTCTGGATTTAAGCAATAAATGAATTAAAGCCTCTGCAGATCTTACAATGTATTCAGAGCATGAAGTTACTCAGCAAATTTATTTGATGAGTTAAGCGAGAGTATACCTTCTAATTTGTTTTCATCCTTAATTACCAATTTATTCTTTTGATTCATACACGGTAAATTTCATACCGTTGATTCCCTCTTGACCTTGCGCTTGTAACTGAATCCTGAATTCTGGCTTGTGGCCCAGGAATATGTAGAAAATTGTTTATATTAGCAGCAAGCTGCCTTGAGCTGCAGTGCTTTGATTTAACGTTATAACTGTACTAAAAGTAGCATAGCTTTCCCATGTACTCTCTATTCTGTTCAAATCCCTTGTTATTATAACAGATGTTTGGATTATTGTTCTGTAAACTATGTCAGAATTTCAACCTCTAGTATCTGTTTATTATTCTCTGAGGGTGATATTACAAATGTTCTCATGCACAGTTGATACAGCCTGTCTTTTTCCCATAAAAGTGCAAAGCAGAAAGTTTTTGTTAATCAGAGCAAATATGACTAGTTTTAGAAGCAAAATTTTTGTTTCAAATCTGTTTTGAGAAAACATTTGCAGCTGGAAGTGGTGGATATCACTCCTTTTCACGGTACATACCAGAGGAGTGTGAGATACCTTGGACTACAAATTATAATAAATTAATATTAAAAAATTGAAAGTTTTAGGCACTTGTATAGAGAAATAAAATTGACATACAGTCATTTAATTATTTTATCCTAAAGCCATAATAGTGCTCCTGTACTTTTACATTAGTAATCTAATTGGCTGAGATTAGTTCAGTTTGTTAGAGCATGGTGCTAATAAACACCTAGGCTGGATTAGATCCCTCTGTGGGCTATTCACTTGGTGTTGGACTTGGTGTTCCTTGTGGGTCTCTTCCAACACAGAATACTCTGTGATTCTGTAATTGCATGCTAGGTTATAAATGCATGTTTGCTGAAAGGACATATTTAACCTTCTTGCTATAGACTGTGAAATAATAATACTATAAGCTGATTAATAGAATCAGAGAGAGCAGAAGACTGAGATTTTTGTAAAGATTTCAAGATTTAGAGGGAAGCAGCTTCTAGGGAAGCTTCTTCTTCCAGGGAAGATGAATTTTTGTAAAAATCCTCATTAGCTCCAAAAATAAAACCCATTATTAGGAAAAAAGGGGATTTAGTAATGTTTTTAAAGCTTGAAGTATTACTTTCCATCTGCATTTTAAATACTTGTAGTAGATTTCTCATAGGCCTGGAATATGTTTCCTGAGGTGACTTGATCCAGTTTGAGGTGTCCTAAATAACAGCCAAAAAATTCTGCTACACTTTCTGTTCCCTCTCTGTTAATACACACATATGTACACAGAATGAACTTTGCACATGTTACACCAATACATAAATTTATGGTCTTACAAAAAGGAAAATCAGTATTAAAAAAGACAACTAAACATTTTTCTGTTTGATAGTAATGCTGTCTACTATTTACCTTTCTAGTTCTGTAAATGTAAGCTAAAGACCTCAAGGGAAGTTCTGCATTTATACAGATACAGGTTGTCTATGAAAATAATTTATTCCACTTGACGTATTCCTTTTCCTTTTTTTCTTCTTCCTTTTTTTTTTTTTTACATCTGTTTATCATTATGCTGTCATTGTCTGTCTGCTATGGGGTGTTTTTTAAGGGTGATGTGTATCTGTGGATAATGATCTCCTCTAATATACTATAGGAATCTCTTTTACTGGGATGAAAAATGCCTCAGACCTAAAAAACACTCTTCATATCTTAATAGACTCAAATAGAGGGTGCAATTTTAGGGTGCTCAGGCAATTATCAACAAAACTGACCCCAGAGAAAAAAGTTTATGGTATTGCTGTTAATTATTTTTGTCTTAAAAAGTGAATTCAGCTACACAGACAGTAGACTTCAAAGATTTTGTTGGAATCCCTACACATATTATTTTTGCATTTGGGATGAAAAAAAACAAGGTCAGCTTTGGAAATGATTAATGCCTTCTTGCTGAAAGCTGTACCAAACGTCCTTGAGTTTAATCAAAACTATTTGTTTTTAGTCAGGTTTGCTGTTGTCTCTTTTACTCTTGTCCACTGATAGCTTGACATTAATGACATCATAAATCATGTGAAGTGGCGGCTGGGGTTTGGTAGCATTTCAAGTGTTTGTTGAGATGTCCTGGACTATTTGAGGAGCTGGTGTGAAGAGAGATATTGGGCTGATCTAAATCTTCAGTCTGCTGCATTTTTCTGTTGTTAAAATCAAGTAATATGTGAATTAAAAACATGGGCATTTTCCAAAGGGCAATCTACACTTAAATGGTCAGCTTGTAGAAAATTGCTCTGTGATTATTTCCCGCACCATGTCAGTGGGTTAGAAATCTTGTGAAATAGATGCATATATTGCACAAAAAAATAATCTCGGGTTTGTAAATTCCTTGGTCATTCCTTTTACATGAAGGCAGGGGTCTAAGCCCATGCTCTGCCCATCCCTATGTGATACAGTCAGTCAGGTGCTGAGGGGTAAGCAGTTTGTACAAACCTGTCATTTAGAGGGATTGCTGTTTTGTTGTAAGTTTGTTGTTTTGGTTCGTGGCTTTTTGCTATAAATAACAAAACATAAAACATTACCACTTTGAAAATGTTTTCTCTGAAAAATGTTTAGCTGTTATCAGTTATGTGTTTCAGAGATTTGAGTGGATCATTGTATGTTTTACAGCTTGTTATCGGTATGGCTATATTCTTAGGACATGCTTTCCATGATATTTTACTGAATTGTGAGGACAATGAAGAGTTTGTCCTTTGAATGTTGTTTATTCAGCTGGATTTTCTTATAATACAACATGTAATTTGTGGACTGTTATAGAAAGTGTTTGTTATGTCATCATCCTTAAACCTCAAAAAGTTTATTCATCACAAAAATTTCATTTCTTTATGTCAAGAGACCTCCAGAAAGTTGAAGGATTTCTTTTGTTCAATCATTTAGAAGGATATGTGCTTGGAAATAATACCTAGTGAGTGCTGCATAGAGAACAAGAACCATGGTATAGCATTCGGGTTTCAATTCAAAGATTTATCATTTAGCAAATCTGCTAAAGAATGTTTGTATCCCACTAACTCAAACATGAGCTTAAGCTTGAGCACTTACTTCAAATGTTTTATTTAAAGTCACCTGGGTGCATGGCAAATGGTGTTGGTAGCATGACTGGGATATCAGTGTTACATTTCTGAGGCCCATATATGTGAAAAGATGGATATACATTCTCCCTCTCCTGGTAAGAGAAAAATCAACCTGCAGGAAGTACACATGGCATGTAGTTTTGGAGAAAGAAATCTCTGTGAATCACCAAACATGTGATTTTCTTGGTGTCCAGGAAGCACCACAGGCATATTGATTGAGACATCTCACTCCAGGGAAGAAAAAGGATCTCTCGTTACACAATCGTATGTTTATGTGGTTTTAAGTGACCTGAACATGAAAAAAAAGCTTTAATTTAATTACTTGCGTTATATGAACCAGTGGGCAAAGTCACCTGTGAGTCTCAGTCCAGTAAGCATCTTCCCATCGCCCACCAATGTTTCTCTCCTGTATACAGATTTCTCTGGGAGCCAGGTGAGGGACGTTAAGCACTTCTGACTCTACGTCAGCTTGAGCCGCACTGCAGATCCTGTGCATACAGAGAATGATGATAATTATAGTGAAGGATTTAGGGTATTATTTATTTCTTACTAGCAGACAGCACCTGACAGTCTTTGTATATCAAGTTGTTATTAAAATCCTATGTCTGGATGTTAAGCTGACTTATTTTACAACTAATCTTCTTTTACAAGTAATCATGTACTATGTATAAAGTTTGGTAAGTAAATTCATCTAATTTGACAGGAGAGATATTAAAATGAAATAATTTATGTCATAAAATAAACCATAGTAACTTGTTTTTGTGATTGCCAAATGCAGTTCCATTACTACATTGGTGTAAACATCTTTTGAGTAATTTCAATCTTGTATTAAGACTGGATTTGCATGATAGCACGTAATTTTATTAGTTATAGAATGCATTTTCTGAGGATTTTAAGTATAAATCTCTTCTGAATTATCATGCCACATTGAAAATAGAGACATACAGAAATCTTTACTGATTACTCCCATTCGGAGAGCATGTCATCCGTCCTTTTGCACTGTGCTGTGATGGTGATACACGGTAGAGCTCAAGCTGAGCTACAAGAGAGAGAGGTCTGCTCCAGTTTCCCTCTCTGAACTGTGCTTGTGTTCCAATTTGTGTTTTGCAAAAATTTCCTGAAGAATGCCTGTTGGTATAGGATAACTCATGATACAGCCTAGTGAAAACAACACAAGCAGCATTTCATGAACACAAAAAATGCATCATTCTCCTTTACTTTTGGGGTTGGGTTTTATCTAATTGCATGAACATATGGCAAGACAAAGACTGTGGCAGGGAGGTTCACATTTAGAAATATATTACCCAAAGATAATGACGCAAAACTTGGTGTGCAGATCTCAAAATAATAATGGCAATCAATGGCCTCCAAAATGATTTGGTGTACTTCAGCACTTGCAGGGGAGGAAATCTGCTGAGGCTCTTTTTCCCATTCTCCCATTCTCCTTTCCATGTCTTCTGGTCTTGATTTAAAAAGCTTGCACGTGACATGACATTACCTCTTCTTTTTCCTCTCCACTTCCTGCTATCAAACAATCAAAAATAAGTGCCACCCTGCAAGTCGCAGGGAAGCCTTACTTACCAAGTATGGATTTCAATGGGAGCACTTGTCTACAAAGAGTTTTCACAAGCCTGCTAGTCATGTCCAAAGAACCTATCTCAAGCTGCTCATCAAATCTGTTTGTAATATCACCGGTCTGTCTGTATTCTTTTCTATCTTTACAGTTTATTAGTTTTTAACTTCCTACCCCTGCCCTTTATGCAATAAGTTCATTGGCAGGAAACTGAAAACTTATACAAGGTGTGAAAAGGGGCCAGAAATTACACAAGAGGATAAGTTGCAATTTGCCTAGGGTCTTTAGCATGTTCACATCTTGACAAAAAAGCTCCTCATGACTTATTTTCTTCTTTTTTTTTTTTACTGATACTCTTTATTCCTGCATAACTGAATATATTAGGTAGAGAAAAGGACAAGATCTCCTTAACTAAAATCTTCAACCAGTAAGAAGCAACAACTCAACTTCTGTTTTGTTAATGCTTTTGAAGAAAAAGTTAAATAAAACCCTTATCAAATACCAGATCACATTAAAAAATGTGTATTCATAAATTTAAATGGCCACTATAGCCCTATTTAATGCAAGAGGACTGACCAGTGTAAAGAAATCACAGGAGGTTTATATGTATACACTCTAAAGTATTTTACTATAAAAGCAAGGACCCCTGCTGGCATATGTAATTTAATGTGCAGCATGCTTCTCCTAATTCAATCAGGTCTCTACATCCCTTCTTTCATATTCTGCTTGTATTCCATGTGCTAAAGCCATCAAGATTTTCAGGATGAAATGAATGCTTGTATTAATCCAGCAATTTCCATTTAAAACACAGCATCGATTTGATTAATAAGGTTTGATGCTGAATAATTATACAGCAAATATGTAGGATACAGAAAAACCACAGATGTGACCATCAGATAAAGCCTTGTGGGAGAAGGGGGTCAAAGGGAAGCAATGGCCATGACTGAGGTGATAAATTTTTGGCTTTTCTCTTATGCAATTAACAAGCAATGCTGCTATTAATTTGCCACCCTCAGAGTCATCACTGGTCAGATGTGTCAGGGTCAAGGGGCATAGGGGCAGAGCAGGGGTCAGCATCTCAGCAGCCCTGAAAAGAAATGAGAAAATGAAAGAAATCCAAATTAAATGGTAGAGCACACTTTTAGCGGTGTAGCAGGGGGTGGGGCATCCCTTTAATGTTAAGACTCCAGGTTTAGAATAATAAAAATGTTCTCTGCACATTTAATTCAAAGTAATCAATCTGAGGCGCAGCACTCGAGCATCCAATAAAAGAAAATCAATGTGGTCTCTACAAGAGAAGACAAACAATGCCAGCTTTTACTAAAGGGATTATAGGTTAACATTTATTCATTGTATTGTAATCTGATGTCAAGTGGTATAAAATCAAGCCAACAATCCATTACCACCCGTTATAGGCTAGGTGCTGATGTCATGCAAATTGACTTTTCATAGAACTTATTAAATCATTTCTGTGTTCTAGCTATAGAACGCTTTTTTACAGCTGCTGAACTTCAATAAATTGTATTTCATACTTGCACTGAGGAATATCAAAAGACAAATATTTGTAATTTCAAAGCACAGTTTAAATTTCTGCATGATTTTCTTGTGCTTCCTATCATTAATTAATCAAATGGAAGGTAGTTTGTCTTTGGTTAGCAACAGGCAAAAAAAAGCATTAATTTGAGCCGAGAAAAGGTAGTAGTTCCCCAGCTCTCCATTTTTGTCCAACTTACCTCCCATGAATGTTACTAATTTTTAAGTATAATAAATTGACAAAAACAAAAAAAGTCAGTTTTTAAAAGATGCCTATGCTGTTTAGAGATAATCACTGTAATTTGTAATAAATTACTTTGCAAGGAAGAGGGATTCCATGTAAATGTCAGCTCTCAAAAGAAATCTTTGACAATGAAAGGCTAAATCCTGTTTCTGTGCAAAATCAATTGGAATTTGGCAGTGATGTTGATCAGGGTGAAATAGGGCTCGTATATCTGTCTTTAATAAACCACAGTAAAAGGAATAAAGCCTTCTAAATGATGTATCGTAAAAAAAGGATTTGTATCCATCAAAAGCATTTTCTAGGTGTTAATTCATACGAATATGGGGGGCTTGGGCATGTGGCTCAAAACCCAAATTTTTCCTGTTGGTTGCTGGGCTGTAGTAAAAAACCACTTAATCATATCAGTTGCAATGAGGGTAAGCACAGTGCTCTTTTCAAGCCTCGGGAAGAGTCAGTACTCTTGAGTTTAACATAAAACAAAATAGGTATAGGAGTTGTCAAATTTAACATTATTTTTGAAACAAATCAAACCTAACAGCTGGTTCGCTGTTAGGGTTGGGTCACTTTTATGTGTGTGGAAAAACATTACCACATGTTTGAAAATAGTGCTGATATTCTGCAGATTGTATTGCACTGCAGCTCTCTGCTACTTCAAAACACTTCAGAATTTAGACAGAGGTAGGAAGGGAAATTGGACATGATGCTATTTTAATTATAAAAGCTAAGTTTGGTTTTGCCACCCTTGACACAACAGAATATTTTAGCCAGGAAGATATCTTTCTTTTTTCGCCTTCTTCTTTTATACTTAACCTTGTGGTTCTAAAAGGAAATTAAAGCTCTAAAGTTCTCAATGTCACAGTGTCAACCTTCTAGCTGGCCAATGAGGGCAGTGCAAACTTTGATTATTTCAGCAGTGGAAAATAAGATTAAAAAATTATTGTGTGGATTTTGCAAAGGTAGAAAATTCATGCAGTACTGCTCCTTCTTTTGCTTTGCTAATTATTGCATCATTTTACAAGTCACTGCACAAACTTCTGCCTCAGTTTCCCCTTCTAAAACAGAACTTTCTCTTTTGTTGCAACATCTTTCAGCTTTTTGCTGGGAAAACTCAGATGACTACTACAGGAAGAAACCCCTTTTTAGGGACTGATGCTAAAAGGCTGCCCAAGTCTCAAAATTCAATTGTGTGTCAGACCAAAAGTTTCACCTAGAATTTTTCTCCAGCTAAGTTTAGGATAAAATAAATGGTAAAAGCCTATTAAGATTTCCTCCTATCGCTCTGCCATAAAGGTGAGTCAAGCCGCAGCCTTGAATCTCCTCCCATGTCCATGAATTTGTAGACCTGGCACTTTTTCTCAAGGCTTCCTGCTGTCTTCTCTGCTGTCTGCATTTTCCACAGGCAATGCTTTGCTTTTTCTGCCCATGGCTGCCTAGCTTGAGGGCCATTTCTGTGGCATCCAAAGCTTCAGTGCCAAGGAGAAAGCTGTGCTGCTGAATTGATAACTCACCCCCATTAACACCCATTTTCACAGTGTCACCAGCTTTGCCGTGAAAGCTGCTCCGAACTTAAAAGTCTGGCCATTAGAATTCAACTTTAAAATGTCAGAGTAAAGTAGGTAGCTTATATCCTCCACACCCATCATCAAAATGAGGTTCTAATGCTTCTTCCGTCTCTGAACAGAGAATCATGATGCAGGAGATCCAAAGTGCATGAAAAAAAGTGTGAAAACAAGACGATGGCCAGACACAAGAGGCTGATATTAGGATAAAATATCCTTCTGCTGGAAAATACTCTGGTTTTCGGTTTCTCAATGCTTTATGCTAAGGTTTTAAGAAAAAAGGATAAATGATTTGGCCTGAGGAAGGATATCATAGACCTTATGACACTGAAAGGCATCCTGCTTCTGCATTTTTGAGCTGAGGGCCACAAAAGGTCTGTAGTAGTTTCTGTATCATTCTAGTTGACAGTGGGGTTTAGATAGATATAACCAGTTAAAGGTGATTGAATACCATGGGCTGAGCAGCACTTATTATGCCTGCTGTTGTGAGACTTCAATTCATTATTGTAACAGACTGGAACAACACAGCAGCTGCCAGGACATGGTTGTAGTATTGATTTGCCTTCTCAAAAGTCTTCTCTTAGGATGCAGAGTGTAGACAAACATGCACAAACATCACTCGGTTCCCCTGATTCTGTTATGCACTTCCTATACCTCCAACTAAGGCAACCTCAAGATACAGCAAAATATCTCTTTAGTTGAAGGCAGACAGCACTCCAAGCCTGACTCTAAGGGGTTGTGCAGATGTGGTGACCTTTCTTCCAGAGACCACATTTCACACTCAAATTGCCATTAGAGCTCTGTGCTCCCTCGAGGCCCACAGTCAACTTTTGTGTTTTCTCCACTGGGGTTAAAAGTCAGCTTGGCATTGTGCCCACCCTGCATACTAAACAGAATGAAGCAAAAATAAAAGGCAGACCAGCCCTCTGTCCAAGAGAAATTTCATCTTTAAAATTTTTTTTTTTAATACAAGCTATTTGCCATGGTGATAAATGCAATATATAACTGGGCTAGAGGGAGTTCGCTTGATGTAAACTGCAAATGCACAGGAAATGCTGCACTTTTCTCACCCTCTTAATTAAATATAAAATTCAGCACTAACAAAAGCAGCCTCTACCTGCACCCAGTGTCAGGAAATGGTTTTGGATGTGCAGAATTGGAAATGAAGGGTTTTATCTCTTCCGTTAGGGTAACCTAAACAGAGCATTTCTGTGACCAACTCGAATATTCAGCTGGGTGTCAGCCACCCAACTTTGATCCTGACACACAGTACCTCTGCAGTCCTTCCATGTGAACTACCGTAGGCTCTTGGCCAGAATAAGGTTTTGGTCCTTGTGCACACATTACAGAGAAGTCCTGTTAAAGCTTAGTGGCAGTTATGCTATAAAGCTGAACACGGAATTTGTGTCATATGGGAGTTTTTCCATAAAGCAACTTCCAGCCATTTTGAACCCAAAACCTTCATCAGTACTGTGGGCACACATGCTTTCAGACACAAATTCCAAATTTCACCTCTTGGAGCAACCTGCCAGCAGTGGGTGTAGAAAATGCAACGGCTCTGGAGAGAGGAGGAGTGTTTGCACAATTATCATCTCCTTCAAAACAAAGCCCCACAGTCTTCCTATACTCCCAAGGCTCTCATGTGCGGACCTGGTATGGCAAAAATGAACTTTGTACAGTGAACACATGTGAGAGCTCTGCCTTGCTCTACAAGTTGTGAACATCCATCAGCCTTTAAAATGAATAGACAACTTGATCTATCTCAAAAGCAGCATCTGAGTAAGGTAAGCTTCAATTTGCATTGAATTCCTTGAAACTACACATTATTGAAAATAATGTTCCCATATGTAAAACCATATTCCTATGGCTGCTAATGGTAATGACAAAAAATACTTCCTCAAAAACTGTTTGAAGAAGACCTAAAAAGTTTTCTCTCAAATAAAATGAACATATTATTAATTGTGAAGGCCTAGTGACATATCAGAAAAAAGCTATATCCCTACAGGTCAGCAGAGATTTCTGAAAACTCATATGATGAGATATTTTAACTTACTTGACAGAGGTTTTAACCAAGATGTTGAGAGAAATCAGATATCTTTAACCATAAATTAGACATGTTTATAAACCGCTCAGCAATTCCTTCCTAGTGCTAGAGCAAATTTGCTACTTAGGCAGTATAGGAAATAGGAAATATGTCTGTCAGCAGCAGGTGATTCATGGTGGTTTATCTTTGAAAAGTAGTACCATTTTAAAGGAAGCCAGCAATTTTCAGTTGATTAGAGGAATTGTTTTTCTATCTGCTGTGCCCCAATTTATTTGCCCATTCTTTGGTTATGTAGAGTATTGGAAGACAAACCCAAGTTATTAAGGCATCTGTTATAACATTAAGAGCTTTAAATACACAAAGCCCCATCCCAGCCCAATAGCAGCAGCTATCTGTAGCTTGTGTCACAAGTCTTTCATACAACTACTAAACACAACATTAAATATGAGTTTTAAAAGAAAGGGAAAACAGCTGCCTTAAATACCATCATGGCTGGTGGCTAACAGAATTGATTGGCCAAGGAATTCAGTGGGCAGCTGTACATATAAAGGAAATATTCTATATGTACTCACAGCTGGAAAGCTGAGTTAATTCAAGTATGAATGATATCTACTCTAACTCCCTCATAAGCTTGTATTACAAGCTCCTCTTCGATATAAGGCAGCTTGATCCTGTCTCAAAGCCAAATGACTATCCATTTTAATATTTCCTCCAACACTTGAAATGTTTGAGTCTCAAGGAAAGTATTCAGTTAGAAAAGAACTCAATGTCAGAAACATGCTTTTTTGCTGCATTCCACAAAAAAAAAAAAACAAAAAAAAACAAAAAAAAACAAAAAAAACCAAAACAACCATGGTACCTCTCTTGGAAAGAAAAAAAACCATAGTCCATAAATATTTCCCTTACATGTTTGTTGGCTATATTGGGATTCCTTTATCATGAGATGGAAAAGTGGATGTAGGTTACCACCTTTTTCAAATTTGGTCATCCTTTTCTTCCAACAACCTCCTTCACAAAGCAAACCTCAATACACATTGTATTTTGCAACCTGTTGAGAAAAAGGAATGTTTTCTGTATGCGTCACCATATTTGCAATCCTATGCTAAATCACCAGTGAAGTGATAGCCTCTGAAAAAAACAGCTTCGGATCAGCCAGAGCAAAACAAGTGTTTTCCCTAGATACACATATGCAGAGATCTTTTGTCCTTTCCCTGTTTATGCTTTAGTCTGCTCTCTCCAAGTCCTGAACAATTACACAAGAATATGCTTCACATTCTGGGAGGTGTTTGCTCCCTGTTTCTTTATTATATATATCAATATCTTTCTCCAATTGTTCTTCAAGCCATTGCCATGACATTTCATTTCAACTTCATTTACTCATCGCAAAAGATCTTGGAAGGATTTTCTGGCAAGTAAGAACTATTAATAATAGGTTCCTGTTATATTAAAAAGTCAGTAAGATGACTGAAATGGAATGTAAAACTTCATGTTGACTTTCTTATGTATACCTGTTTGTTTCAGAAGCTTAAGATCTTCAACTATATTAATTGGGTGGAGGTTGTTGTTTATTTATTTTTTTTAAAGAAGATTAGTTTGCACAAGAAACAGCTTTAAAAGAAGGAAGATTTTTGATTACCATTTATCTCCTTGAAAATAAATCTTATAATAAGAGACCCAGAGTATTCTTGAGAAAATAAAAATATGTATTGAAGAGCATAGTTGGCTTTGAAAAACCTATTGGATTTTTAGGCATACCAATAAGTATAGGTATTTATTTGTCCATTCTTTTATAATGCATTGCACTTGTCAAGCCAAGCAGCCCTGAAAGAGTCATTCCAATATATTAGACTGATAGAGAGTGGTGTGAACCAAGATACAAGAAGCTATCCACATTTCAGTAGCCATGTTCTTTAACCTGATGTAAACCTTTGGGTATTTAGCCAAATATGACAGAGTACCTTGTAGTTTCAGAAATGGTCAGGAAATTTTTGGCCAAACACTGGACAAAATGGCACATTTTCCTCACCAGCTGTGTTGAGGCAAAGGCTTTATTCTTCTAATTCACAGTGGGCACTGCAGGATACACCAGTTTTCCTGCATTATAAATTAAAACTAAAACTCAGCATTAAAACACCAGAAATATTTGTCTAAAGTCAGTAAACAATGAAATAAAAAATAACAAAATACAACTGGGTGTCACAGATTATATTTTGGCCCCAAACATATTTGCAGCAATTGCAAATCTTCATTCCTTGGAGTGCTGTTTCATGAGATAAAAGGGAGATGTGTGAAAACAGTAACACTCCTGCTCTTTCTGTCATCACCTCAATGTGGCTGGTGCCACCCCAAAAATATTTTGGCAGGAGCATCCACCTGATGTGACATTCCATAACAAACACAGCCGTTACTCCCAGCTCTTTTCTTCCTTCCCAGCTCCATTTAGGCAGAGTTCCTATGTGAACTTGTGTGGTCACATGTGATCTGTGGAATCAGCCCCTGTGGGGATCCTGTAATGCAATGAGTAAAAAGCAGAATTACAAGATGAGAACAGAACCATCTAGAGATGATGGAAATACACATTTTATTTTAAATAATAGGATTAAATACGTCTAATTTTTTCATCCTGAGTGGTAAAACTGATCATGTAAATTTCTTTCTAGTTTCATATATATCCACCTGACAATAATGAATACCACTATATCTATATAAAAAAAATTAAAAATTACTGCAATGGTCATCCCAGTGATCCTGGAACACTTAATACTCAAAACAATTTGTAAAAAGGAAATGAAAGAGTATACCAAAGGGGATGAGTGTTAACAGAGCAGCACAATCATGTTCTGCTTTGCAACGGGGTAGTATTTTTGGTTTGTTAGATTGTAAGGGATATAAAGGTTCCTTCCTTATCTTGTATAATATGAGACCAGCCAGTCTGAATTTAATACAGTAATACTGTAAAATAAACACAAGGCGCCATGTGCCAGGCTTGCAGAATGTATGATTGCAACAAGATATATGTTATTGCACAAGTATTAGTCCACCCTAAATATGCCTTTATAACCAGTATAGGAAGCATTAAAGAGAAAAAAAATACAGATAATGAAGAGAGCGCTAACTTTTTAACCACATCAGATATGCAGACATTAATACGTCAAGTTAAACCGCATTCCACAGTAGTATTAATATTAAGATTTTGCAAGCAGTGATATATATGATCCTGTAGATGAAACAACAATGTTTACCCCACCCCTTAAAAGCTCAGGAAATAGCACTGACACCACTTGTACCTGGAGCACATTATGTCTGTTTCTGCTGCATGACTTTTTAGGATGAGAGGGTTTGATTTTGGTAACCTTAAATCCATAAGAAGTACTAGTTTTATCATACCTTTTACAAACATTAGACTCCATCTATCAGAGCTTTGAAAGCTTATTTATAACAGTCCCACCTACAGCCACTAACCCCTACTTCTTACCTAGGACATAATTAAACTACTCCAGATCCTCATTAACCTGTTCCTTTGATCTTTGCAGTGATGATATGCAAAGCCATCTTATAAGGCCTCATCTCTTGCTATTGGTTGGGATTTTTGATAACTGTATGGAGAGTTCTGAGGAAGCAAAATCTATTGAAGATTTTCTCAAGCTATGGAGAAATCCAGCTCAAAAGACCAATTTAAAAAAATCCACGTATCAAGTGAAGTGCCTTCATTAGGGTCTAAGGCCTAAAAGAAAATACTAGTCCAGGGAAATGCTAAAGGTCTGTGAGTGACCTTTCTTTGGTTTTAATCACTGAAACTCCCGACAGCTTAATAAGTTGAAGGTGCTAGATCACAGTCTAACTTAATAAGGCCCCACAGCAGAGCCTTGGCCACCTTTGATTGCTCCCGTAAGTCTTAGCACATCTGGTACTCTGTCCTTGGGTGAGAAATGTTTTCCATAACTTTCCCTATGTTCACTACCCTGCATGTGAATTACTTTCATTGAGCAAAAATGATACCCCACTGTATATTTGTATAAGCTTTTGCAGTTTTCCATCACCATCCAACTGAGAGAGATGATTGTTTTCTCCAAATTGGAATTAAATAAGGTTTATCACAAGAATTTCCTTAGATTTTTCCCCCACCACCAGTTTTGCTGAGAATCACATGGGTCAGCCTAACTTTCAGCTGTGTCACAAGGTTAAAGGACTGCAGATTGCAACATGTTGGGTAGGAATTATCTGCAATCTGCTGCTTTTGTTCTTTTTCAAAAAATAACAACACGTGAGGCAAGCACAGATTTGGCTAGGAAGCTTGTTTTTAAGTAAACAGTAAGCCAAAACCCATGCTACCTTAACTGGGAAAGGTATTTATTTTTTCTATGCATAGTTTAGCTATTATGTAAACAAATATAATACGTGAATTTATACATAGAAATTGTGGCAAAAATGAAAAAATGTCATTGTCTTGTAATGACTGTTGTATACAAGTGTTTGACTCTACTACCCACACATTACAGACATGTGTAGGAGAATGGTAATGATTACAAAAAATTGGAAACCACTTTGCCAAAATCTTGTTGTTCCTGCCAGATCTCATTTTACAAAACTTTTCCATATTTTGAATATATATCTATTTGTTTGCTTTCTATTTTCTTCAGATTCTTTTCTGTTCACAGCTGTAGGACATCTCAGAAACTTCAGTCTGGGCTGAAAAAAAACGATTTAAGTGGTGTCAGTGATCCTTTTTTTCCCCATCCTCCTCCTGGAATAAGCATTCAGAGTAGATTTTGGTTTTCATACACTTTGGATTGCTGTTATTCCTTAATACACAGTGTAACATTTATCTTGGAAAATCAAGATGATGAAATACATCATGCCCTGGAAGTATAGGCTGGTGACATTTGCAAAGATCCTCATACTAATTTTGTAGGATGTGGTTCCACAGTTTTGTAGCAGCCCTTGAGAAAGTTTTTTGCACACAGGTAGCTTAGCAGATTTTTGGGCTTCTGTACACGTAAGTGAAAAGTGCATTCATTTGAAAGATTAGAAAATTAATAAATGCTCATAATTTCACCTATCTTTTTTATATTTTCTGCAATACTATGTCTCAAAACTGGATTGCTGAATAATTAAGGAAATTGTGCTGCTCCTACAAGGGACTTGCAAGATTGGTGTCAGAGCTTTTTTTTGAAAATTAATACTCTGATTTCAGTTTCTCTGTGGAGGTCATAGTGCTTTCTGTAAGGCAGAACTACTTAAACAGTGATTATTCTTTCCTTACATTTTTTAATTAGTGCAGAAAAAAGTTTTTTAAATTATAAAATTATTCACAAATATCCAATCTAAAAATAGGGGAATATAAAATTCAGAGGATCTGTTTTACTTCTAACTGTTTTTAATTGATTCTGTTGTGGCTTAGGTAGATTCCATGTGTGCTGTTTTAAGATAATCTCTTCCTGCAAATTGTTTGAAAAGACAGAAAAAAAGGACTGCTCAATAAATTTTGCTACATGCTCTCAAAACCCTAAACTGTTTGTCATTAAATACGTGCTCATGTTAGTAGCCTCAACCTTCTAAAGTACTTCTCACTCATTATCAACATCCTCATAAGATGAAGATTCTGCTGTAATAATAGCAGAAGTTTCATGACCATACTGGGTCTGATCATTGCCCATTTAGGAGTGGCCAGAAGGGATGTCCAGGGGTGAGAAAGAAGAGAGCAGGTTTAAGTGTTAGCTGCCTTAGTACTCTCCTAGTCTTCACTTACTTTTAACTCAGAGACTTCTCAAGTTTGAATGGATTTTTAATGCAAATGTTATGCAAATTCTACATAATCCTCAATAGATTCCTCGTCTATGAAATTACGCAGTGTAACTTGAGCCCACCTATAGTTACAGATTCCCTTGTGTTTTCTGGCAAAAGGAAGCCTTTTTCCAGCCATAACTTCTTGTGTTTGATCTGACTTTTACTGCTTTGATGCCTACTTTTCCACATTAGAAGAGATGGTGAATAACCAGCCTGTAGTCAGCCTCGTAATGCCACTCTTGGCCTTCAGAATTCTACCAAATCTCTCCCAGCTCATGTTCTCTATTTTCCAGAGTTCTACGTGATTATATCTAACGTGGAATTTGTGAAGCAGCTCTCTAATGACCCCTCTACACCTACCATCTCAATGCATCATCCAGGAAGATTCTCCAAATGCTTTTTTGGGTCCCTCTATCACCTCTGTGTGATAAAATAAGGCTAAGACAAGGGGAGGCCAGCACATGGGAGTTTTTGATTCCCTTTTCAGTTTGCTATTAACTTACGTCTTGCCCAGCTAAAGTGGTTAGCTGGTCATCCTAAAGTCAACCAGATCAGCTCAATTTTCAAAGAAAAAACTAATTTTCTCATTAAACATTGCAATCTTGTCTTTTTATAGCAGGCTGCATTAAGAGGTAAGGAAAACAGGCAGTTTTACCTGACTCTGGAAAAAAGTATTCCACTAGTTTCAAGGTTTCAAACATCTTTTTACTGGGTCCAGGCATCAGACAATTAGAGGTACATCCTATTTTGGCTGATCCAGCAGCTTTCACAAGAAAAAAAAGTTTCTTTTGTTATTGGGTATTATGCTCCAAGATATAAACCTTGTATGAGAGATTTTTCTGACCAGTTCAATGTTATTAATTATGTAATTAAATGCAGGCTCTTTATTTTCTTGTCCTACTAAAAATGAGCTAGGTGAAAACCCAACAGATGCTATTCCTGATCATTAATTTTATAATCTTTAGCTTACAGTGCAATTATTCTTATAGTTGTTTGACTGATTTTCTTTGTTTTTTTATTGATGCCTGTCACCATTAGGAAATTCATAGCTCCTCCAGACTGAAGTTTCTGAAGTCTATATTAAAGATTAGAGCCTTTAAAAAATAAAAAACGTTAAATATTACTTCAATGTTAGTTGAACTAAATATTTCCTGAGGCTTCTGTAAGCGTAGCCTGTGTAATTCAGCAACAGACTTTAAAAGTATATACATGAAATAATATTATTTGCAGTCAAGCAATGCACTCAAACTGGCTCCCAGCCACATACTTTGACTCATGTTCATTGGATAGTCATTTAGTTTCTTTGTCTGATTTATCCCAGCCAAATTTCAGGGATGCAACAGAGGCATCTAATTAAGATCATAATTGCTTTAGGTTCTCTTGCTCACCAGTAGTGAGAGAGGGACATCTGAGAGACAATTCATGTTTTAAATACAGGTTTATTTGTCCTTTGATATGTGTGTCTTTCTCCATCGACTAGCTGGGAAGATGAGAATAATTGCAATTCTAATTAAGCGCCTCTCTTACATGCCTAAAATTAGCTATGATGAATTCAGATTTCTTTGCCTTAACTTCCTTTTGTAACACAAATTTAAATTGTACTTCTCCTCTGTGATTATGGCTCTAATATAAATTTTAGTGCTCTTTGTACTGTCAGTTACTATCCATAGCAGTATCAACAGCAAACTCACCTAACATAGTTATCTTTTCTCAAAAAAGCTGAGTCACTGAGATTTGAAAAAGTTTTAGTGATATTTTTTGTGCCTAATCAGGAGTCAAACCTGTCCAAGGATTTGAGGGAGGCTCACTTTGTGAAGCCCCTTATAAATACCAAGTGATGTGACTCACAGCTGAAGAGAGTTTTGAAGCACTCAGAAGATTATACTAAATGCATATTTACTCAAATATCCAATGCACTGCTTACCCAGACTATAAAACCCTCCCCACCAAGAAAGCATCAATTTTTAAACTTTTAAAATGTTCCTGGTATTGCTCAGAGGCACAAATACCACCACCTATGGCCAAACAGCACCACTACTAACACATAACACATCCTGCTACTAATGTATACCACCTGCTCTTTGCTGGACCCTCTCACAATGGTGGTCTTGCCAGACTCATGGAAATAGGAGTGCATATGAGCAAGAGAGCGCTCAAGTTAATTCCTCCTACATCCTGCACTGCTCAGTTCAAAAAAACTGTCTCTCTCCTTCTCTTTCTCTCCTTCTGCTCTCTATTAGCAGCTACAAGAGTAATACTATCTTTTTTTTTTTAAGTCAGAGGAGTTAGGTTGGAGGATCTCCCCCATGCAGCTGCAGATATGAGACAGGTTTTAGCAGCTGAAGTACAAACGAGGGAAAAAAGCTGTTTAAAAGAATATCACCTGGCTTTCTGCCCTACAAGAACTTTCCTTCTTTTGTTGGAGGGTTCAAGGCTGTCTTCCTTTTGCTCTTTTGGGTTCAATAAAACCTTTTGTACCCCTTCCACTCCCTCTCCCCCAGGTGGTCTACATGGCTGCTGATTGAGGTCAGCTGCAAGAGATGTAATGTCCTGAGTACAGTGCAGCAGCCTTAATCCCTATGTTAGAGTTACAGCCCCTGGAGGCTGGAGACATTATTGTTTTCCCGGCTGGCTGACCTCAGCCAACAATTGTTCTGGTCACCCAGCATGAGCCCACCTACCAAAGGCATTAGAGGAATGCTTTGCACATATTTTCTGAACAGAAACATTTCTGCTTATGTGAGAGGGCAATATTGATAGTGTGATGCAGGTGGGCAAGGCAAGATCACCAGTCTCCTGCAAGGCTCAGGGCAGAGCTTGGGTCTCCCAGACAGATGGAAGCTCCAGGATCCAGAGAGCTTCTGTGAGGTGCAGTCCACAGGGCCAAGCTATTGTTATGCAGAGCCCTGAGGCACCTGAAGAGGACAGAAAAGGAAACTGCAGCTCTGAAGCAGCAGATTTATTTATTCATCTCTCCTGCAACCCCTCTGACAAATAAATAACTTTGTCCTTGACTGCATGTATTGACATCCAGTCTGTTCCAGATACAGCTCTTCTGTGTCCCTAGTAGACTGGACACAATATTTCCTTAACTCGCAAAATGGAAAAGAAGATGATCTGTTTTAAATCTAATCAACTATTTAGAAATCTGCTCTTCTCTTTTATTGGTGAAGAGCCAGATTGAGGAATAAAGTAGCCCACCTTAATTTCAGGTTGTCATTGGTTCTTGAGACCAGAAATAAACAGTGTGTCTCAGCTTGGACTCAGGATAACCTCGAGGCACACGCTTTCAGTAGTTGGTGGGCAGGGACAAGATGATGGTCCACAGCTCAGCATCCTCTCAAACCTCTATCTTAGTTGACAATGGAAAGCCAAGCCATGCAACTGTTTAAATCTGATGAGAACTAAATATGGAGGCATTCATCAGCTGCATAATAGAGACACCAAAGTCTGAGTTCCTTGGAAATGTGTGCTGATGAGCAGAAAATCAATATACTTCACACCCCTCTCATCATATCCATGAAATACGTGTATTATAAGAGAAAGAAAAAAATCATAGATTGGGCTGTTTTGCAGAGGTATCAAGGATTTATCATGCAGGTTCTCACCTGAGTCAATTAGCTCAGCACATCCCTTTGATGGACATGCTTATTTTCTTTGTCAGCTACAGGTAAGGTGCAGGACTCAGAAAATGGAAATTAACCTCACACAATGAAACATCCTCAGAGAGAGTAAAAAAAAATGGACGGTTCAGATAGGGAGAAACATCACTGTGGTGTTTTTCATGGACTGCCACTGGGTTTTGCCAACACTGTGGCCTGAATCTTGAACTGCAAAGTCATGAATCTGATGTGGGGGTGTCAAAGAGAAAAGGGGAAGAAAAAGCACTTCCTCATCATATGTCTGACTGCGGGAAGAAGAAGACAGATCTTTCCTTTTTTTTGTTGTTCCCTTGCTGCAGGCACATGACTTGGAAGATTGCATCACTCTCCCTCAAAGAGCTGCCTGCTATAGGAAGCATTGCGGTGCTTCCTATGAGCTCTCACACCTTCATGGGACATGTACACAATTCACAGTACATTTTTCAAGATTAGATTTAAAAACAAACTTAGAAGAGGGACAGAAGTGTTCCATCTTCTAACTGACAGGCACTTTCCCCAACAAATCTCTTTTTACATCCACATCCCAGTTTACCAGCTGGTTTACAAAGTGCATATCACCAGAAACAGCTCCTATTCCCTTATGCAGTGTCTATTGAAGGTAACTGTGGGACTATCAAGATGCAGGACAGCAAGACTGCAATCATAAAGTCATCCAGTTGACAGGTGAACTGTCCCTTTTCTCAGCTGCTTGTTGCTAAGTTTTTCTTGAACATATATTTCCAAAATTCAGCAGCTACTTCCCTGCACCTCTATGAATATATGGATAAGAATTTCTTGCTGAGAAGCATCTTCCAGTCTACTTGCAGCAGCTACCTAGGACTTATTAGCATTCCTCACTGTTAAGACAGGAAAGTTGTGAAACGCTTTCCAACTTAGAGTCACAGATTTAAATGGTTTTTAAAGCCAGTGATTTAGTTGGAGTATTAACCTCAGAGCTAGACTAGTTCAGCAGTTTTTCCCCCTAGGCTTCAGCATGCCAGGAAATCCAGCACATGATAAAGTACATAGCTCTGAGGTCATTACTGCTCAGATTTTGATGTGTCTGCTGTTCAGTTGCTGACTCCAGATACACCAAAACCTGATATTTAATAACCACTGGCACTGATTTAACTTGGGATATTTAATATAGTTTGGAGGATTGTAAGTCTTATAATATTTAAGCAGTTAAACACCACAGCTACTTGGATCAGGACTAAATACTGTACATTTTTGTCTGGGATGTGAAAGATCCAGATTTGCACTGTATTCTTGAGGCTTTGAGTGCAACATCCAGAATGTTGCAAAGGTGATGCAGCACTTCTGGGTGCTAAACTGAGAAAGAGTTTGGGGGGAGGGGATATGTAGAGAAAGCTCACAATGAACTGTTAAGAGTCCATATTTCTTAATTATTACTCCAAATTGCTCCTGCCCTGACACCTTCCCAGTTGAATCAGCAAGCTCATTGACATGCTTGTGGTAACCATGCAGGGAGAAGGAAAACTGACCTGCTCTCGGATGAGGAGATTACCAGCACTGCACTTCTATAAAGAGTGGATATTTGCTATTTAGTGTGTCCCCTCATTCTCTGGCAGGGAGGCCAGGAGAAGTGTGTTCCTCAGAGACCAGCGTTTGCAGAGCTGTAGTCCCAGTTCTGAAAAATGCTCCTCCTGCGGCCTTTAGACAAAGCATTTTCTTCTGCATTTTGGCTTCAACATATTTCAGAAGTGCTAAAATAGCTACTGGACAAAGACATTCATTTGGAAGCTGGAAAGCCCTTTTCACACAGCATTTTTGGTTTTGTATTTCTCCAGTAACCTGCTTCTCTACACTATTTCCCTGAGGAATTAATTCTTTGCAATGTTACTGAAAGAAAGAAGAGGGAGATCAATACAAGACTGAATCTCCATACCATCTGTACACAAGGATATTTGGGGTGGAGATTAGCACAGTGAAAGGATGTCACTGAGCTGTGTTATTTACTATTGACGGACTCATGTGAAAGCTACAGTCAAATGTGAAGTCACCATTCAACTTGACTCTGACAAAACAAAACAAACAAGAAAAATAAACAAACAAGCAAAAACGAACAACCAGCAGAAAACTCCAAACCAACCTAACAACGCAGCTCCAAAGATCTTTCAGTTTACATACACTTTCATGCTTTGGAAAGCACTGAAATATAAATATTTTCTAGAAAACTGTATTTCCCAGGCCTGTTTTCAGAAAAAGAGTATCAGCCTGTGAATCTGCATTAATGTTCGATCTGTCCCAAGTGTTCACTAAACATAAAAATATATACCTTGTGTGCAAACTGTTGCAGTGGCATTCAGCCAGTCTTTGTGAGGACAGTACAGAAGACTTTTGTCCACACGGGGCACAGTATAAGGAATGTCAGAAGACAGCTGGAATATCAATTTTCTTCTTGATTAAGGAAAAGTCAAAACCAGTATGTTGCATTTTCAAATGAGGTCTTTGAAGCCCAGCTTTTAATCTTGTGATGTTTTGAGTGCAAACATGTGGGATGTTTATACTTGTCAATTCAGTCAAGTGTTTTGTAAGACAGACTTTTCTACTGCTGGCATTTGATTTTGCTGCATAGTCTCTGATAATTCTGTGTGTTTTTCATAATCAATATTAATTAGCTCTTTAATAGTAAACAAGTAAATGAACAGATGTATGGATAATTTCACAATTCATTTTGAGCAAGCTTCCTGTGAGATCCTCCTTGAACTTGTGAGTTCCTGATAAAGGAGCAGGCAGTGGTCATCTTCTGTACAGACATTGCAAAGTCCAGACATGTATTTTTGAGGGTAGTAATTAACATAATCTCTTATAATTCATATAGAAAGATATTCCTCTAATTTTTGTTGTTCGGAATTGTCTTGCTATTTTTCTTATTGAAAACTGTCTTATAAGCTTTTCTCTTACTTTTACTTAATAATATAATTCCAAACATATCTCCTTGTAGGAAACTCTAGATGACAAAGATACCAGTCAACATGAAGAGGGAAAGAAAATCGAGAAACCATGAAGACATACACATTCACTTCGCCAGTGGTATTTAACAGGTCCATCACTTTCAGTGGAGTGTCCCTCATCTTGAAGTTCTCATTTCTCTTTTGCAGTGGGATATTTTTGTTTCCACACGTAGTAAAAATATTCATCTTTTTCTAGATATTCTTTCTGAATTTTTTATTTAAATAACCTTCACTTGCTATCTCTAAACATCAAAGATTTGAGTCTTCCTTTTTATGTTTTCCTTCTGCAAGAGAATTTCTGCAGCATCCCATGAACGCTCCTGCTATCTCACTGACTTCTTTCAGCTGTGATTGTTTTCTTTCAGGTGAGATTATTTTCTAATCCTGTATGAGAACATGTGAGAATTTGTTTTCTGTCAGAAGCGGCGAAAATGAGTCTTACAATAAAAATGAGGAGTGGGTTCAAAATCTTCAGTTTGTCAACCAGCAGTTTAGGGAAACCTAGCCTTTCTCTTTCGTAGGTGTACCTCTGACAAAGCTTTCTGGTGGTGTGAAATATCATCTAAGAGCTCAATGCCTCCTAAGACGCTCCAGAGCTCATATCCCTGCTCCTCTAAGACAATAGTATGTTCTGTATACCAAGATAATATTAGCTGTCCAGACTGAGTCAAGGCTGACTTTCTTACAAGAGGGATAGTAGTAATACATTTCTTCACTACTGGTTAGAAACTGCCCATATAGAAATTGAATTGAACTGGAATATTTGACTTGAAACAAAGATTTAAAAGGCCCTAATTAATTTGTAACTGTTTCATTTTATTACTGAGAATTTGTGGAACAAAGTCCCAGATGCAGGCACAGTAAGCTATGGGGAAAAAAAAAACAGAAGATATCTATAACTGAAGTAGCCATTTTTGTTGTAATTTACAGAAATCGACTGTGAGCAAAATAGGAAAAATTCTACTCCATTAAATTATGAGCCAAGTGCCTAGAAACCGAAGTACAAGAGACTAGATTTCCTGAATCTCTGTAAGACTGCCTTGTTTATAAATGACAGAATCACAGAATGGTTGAGATGAGGAGGGATCTTCTGGGCCAATCCACTCTGCTCAAGTATGGATACCTACAACCAGGTGCCCGGGACCGTCTCCAGCCAGGCTTTAAATATCTCAAATCACAGACACTCCACAAACTCTCTGGGCAAGTTAGGCTAGGGTATCACCACCACCACCCCAATAAATTAGTGATTTCTTGTTTCCGATGGACTATCATGTTTTTTAATTTTTACACATTGCTTCTTATCCTGGTCATGCTAGATTTTTGAGAACGCTTAATTCACCAGAAGCATTTCTCATTTTCTTAAATAAAAGAAAATATTCTCCTTTTGTCCAAGAGAATATTTTGTAAATAGTTGATGCAAAATACTCAATTTTGTAGAATTCTGTTAGCAAATATGTGCTATTGTTAAACTAAAAGAAGGCAAACTAAGTTTGACCAGCTAAATACAGGCCAGAACTCTCTGTCTTAACAGTGTAATTCACATGCTGCTGTCCATTTCGTTCTTATGGGTAAATGAACATCAGAAAAAGGAAGTTTATTTTCTATCAATATGTACTTTACACAGGAATTGAAGACTAAAATGTTTGCAGGAGATCATAAACTGAGTTTGCATAACTATCACAAGGGATAGTAATAGTATGTTGGTAGTAGACTTACGCACACTGCTGACAAGTAAAAGCAAATTTCATAATTTGTGTTTGAATTGTAACATAAATATTTCATTATATTTACATTCTTCTTGTGAATCTCAAGGGTACTCAGGTCATGAGGCCTGATACTTCTTTTTTTATGCCCTTAACATCCTAGTTTCTCTCTGATGCATACTATTTAAATATGACAGAAAATGTACCTGTTATAGGAAAGCTCTGTATTTCTTATTCAAGTAGGACATTCTGAAACATAACAAGAAAGTAAAAACAGAGGATGACGGAAAAAAGGGCAAAAAGGCAAAACACGAAAGCAAATCAGAGGATGGCACAGTAAATGAAAATGCAATTGCAAAGAAAATGCAAAAATAATGAACTTTAAAAATCCAGGCTATAATGTTATCTTAGGCTTATGGTAGGACATAAATTAATTCATACCTTCTTGTGATTTATGGTGTCACTGTTAAACCCTTAAATACCATTAAATCCATGCAATTCAAAGTTGCACAGCATTTTTTCCTGTGTGCTGTATGTAACATCTCCATAAGTAGTCCTGTATTCCAGGCACAGAAACAAATATGATTTTAAAATTTTTAAAACATTGCATTGCAGTGGCCACTTACTGAGCAAGTGAAAAGCAAAAATACATGATCTGAATAGAAATCAGTTGGGGATCAAACACCTCTACAGTATTCTATAAGCATTAGCTTTAACAAGAGACGTTATCTAACAGCAAGGTGCATCTGCAGAAAATACAATGTTCCTAACTATTCTAGTGATTTATTTTTAAGTATTGAAGAACAAAGTATTTTTAGGGTCAGCCAGAAGTCATCATTGAAGGGAAATATGTGTGATCACACAGAGATTAAAGAGGAAATACATTCAGTTCATCCAAACATTACAATAATAGGATTAGAAAATAATAGGATTATAAATACTAAACCTTTGAGGATAAATTCTACTGTTGAGGAGCTCTGTGACTGGATCTCTTGATTGTCTGCAGATCTTTTTACACCAGAAGTAAAACAGGAATTGTTTTGAGTACTTTCTGACTTGATTTGGATATTGTTTCAAACATGTGACTTTTTACCATCTCTGACATATGTTATAGTCTTTTCAAAGCCCTTTCCAGATGTATTTTTCTATAATTCTATGACAAATTAAGTGTGAATTATTATTGTAAGTAGCTTGGTACATCATGCCATACACAGCAAGAAGGGTGGCATATAATAAAGTCTTCTATTTAACTTTTTTTAATGAACAAAGACCAGGGTGAAAATACAAATATAATTGTTCCATGATGGTTTATTTCAGAGAAGCAATGCAATTCTTCATTGTTTGTCACTCTGTGTTGTTTTAGACAAAGCTGTATTTAGTATATGATTCTGTTTTATACTGGTTTTGAACAAGTATTTCCACTAGCTATAGTGTCAATTATAGTCAGGATATTTTTTTAATTTCCACTTCCCCACATACACATACACACAAAAAAGGCCAAATATAGAGTTACAGCTCTGTCATTTTACAGTTTGATAGGTTACCAAATTTCCCCTCCCATCGGTCCTACAAGGGAGACTGCACAAGAGGAAGATGTTATGGTCCACAGTCACAGCTTTGATACTTAAATTATATTTGGTTTACTATCTTGTTAAATGATGTGAGCTGCACTCCTTAGCCATTTATATTTATTTTGGGTTCAATTTTTAACAGGAGTCAAGTGTAGTTGATGACAATCCTCTGCTGAATTATGCTGATTTATTCTGAACTGAAATCCACACAAAGTTTAACAAAATAAATATTAAAGATTTGCTTCAGGACACTAGATCAGTTTACAAAGTTGTTTAGACATGCATAGTTTGAGTTTTTGCTATGATTCAGCTATTCTAAAATGATGTGAAGTTAAGCTATATATGTCAGAGGAGTTCAAGAGAAACCTGAAGAATAGTGAACTGACATGGAGCAGTAAGGAAGTGTCCAGGGGACAATGTGATGCTGGAAGCTCTTGCATTTCAGTTACAAAAGCAGGGAGATTTGGGGATAGATCCTGCATGATGTACATGGGATCATGTACCTGAGTTCACTCACCATAGTGAAATACAGAAGTTAAAAGTCCATGTACAACTGCAGAGCTTATCATTGGTATTACAGAGACATGGTGGGATAGCTCATGTAACTGGAAAACAGCAATGAATAGATACCGACCAAGAAAATGAAGGTGTTACCTTCTTCACACAGCTGTAGGGACAATTGCAAAACTTCAAAATTAAGAGAAATTTTAATGACCTTGATATTTTCTGGAACTAGAAAAGTATGAGAAATACAAGAGGTTGCCGGAGTGTGATGATGACAATTACTTGATACAAGACAGGATTGAGCCAATTAAGGTAGATGCATTGCTAGATCCATAACACAGCAGCAAGTAAGAATTAATTCATAACGTGAAGGGCATGGGCAGCCTCAGTCATAATGACCATATAATTGTAGTGTTTAACATCCCCAGATAAACAAGCAGGATAAAGAAGAAAATTAAAATCCCAGACTTCAAGAGAGAGGATCCATTGGCTTATTCAGGAATCTACCTGCAGCATTCTGGCACCTAGGAGGCCTGGTTAGTCTTCAAGGGTATCATCCTCAAAGCACACGTATCGTCTGTTCTAACATGCAGGACTTTAAATTAGCATGAAGAAGACCAGTACAGATTACAAGAGAGATCCTGATTAAAACAGAATGCTAAAAGGAAGATAGAAGAGCAGTTGAGTGACCCAGAGGTGTGGAGCCCAAGTATGAAGTGATGAAGTTAGGGACTCAGAGTCAATTGGATGGCATAAGCATTTGTTTCTACCTGAAAGGATACCCATCCTGATGTATGGAAGATAAGAGAGATCATTCTGAGAGGTGTGAGTGATTAATAATGACTGTGCATTTTTATTGTTCTGGTTTTGGATTTCTCTTTACAGTTCTGTGAATAAAATATAACATTTATATTAACTGCATTCATTTATCTCATAGAAATTCGCTGATATATTCTGCTAGAAAGCAAAAGAAAAAGAAGATAAGAATTTCCTAAACCCGTCAAGAAATATTCACACAGGAAAAAAAGTAAATTCATAAAAAATATGTACCTTTGTAGATAAAGTTTTCAGAAAATTGGAAGAAACTAACTTTCAAAAATTTAGAGGAAGCTAGAACTCATATTTGGCACTAGCCATCTGGGAGTAAGGAAGATATTGGTCTTGCCTGAAGAAAATTAAAAATATTGCCATGCAAGGGCTGACTTTCTGCAGTTAGACAGAATTTTGAAACATCTTTTATTCACAATTTAATTAGACTAAAGTTTGTAAGCCAGCTTTTTAGGAGAAAAACAATAATTGTATGAAAATGGGAACATTATTTGTACTAGCATTTCCAAAACAAAAGGTTTTAATCTGGTCTGCTAGAGTCACAAAAAGCCTTACCTACCAAACACAAAACTAGGAAGATGTGAGATATTCTACTACTCCTTCATCTCCCCATATATCATGGCCTAACACGTAGGGACTTTATGCAGGAAATTGAAGGTCTCAATCACATTCACAATTGAATTGAAGGTCTCAATCAGTCACATTCATGTGGAGTGCGACCTGGACCCTGACTGTGGGAACTGCCCATCATTTCAACTTTTTCTTTTTTGTTAAAAATGTCTGAAGTTGTATTGTTATTTTATCTTCCTTTCACCCCAGAGATTCTGCTTTGCTATTTGAAATTTTTGAATTACTTTTAACTTATTTTTACCTTAACAAAAATATCGTAGTTATTCACATGTCTATTTAGTATGCAATCCCAAGGAAGAACTCTCTTGTTGCATTATTAATTGTCTAATGCAACAGAGACTAAAAATGCATCAAAAACAATGCTCAAAGTGCTTTACGATATTGACTTCCATCAAAAAATCACAGATGGCCTACAAAAATGTTAATGTTAATTCATCTGCCTTTTCCCCATTTGGATCAACTATTGGTTCCTGGGTTACAGATGCATATATTTTATCTTGTATGTATAATCATCTAAGGTGGATCATCATGCCTATATGTTGTATGTACACATTACACAGAATTCTGAAAATTGCCGTTTCTCCATGTGAGGAGTGATGCACATTACATTTCTCTCCGCAGACCCCCTTTTTTGATGTTTCCCTGCTGCCTAATTCCATATATGTGGGGAATACCAGAGTAGTGAACAGATTGGTCTCTGATGATGAGATGCCCACTGCACTTCCCCATCCACCTTTTGACAGAGAGATGATGCGGCATCCACTGTGGACAAAGAGCCTTTTTCTCTTTCAGCTGCAGCGACAGGTGGTAGCAGGGATGACTGGAGCTAGGTAGTCTATCTGGTAGGCACACAGAACAAAAAAGCATCTTCAACAAGGTCTGCTCCAAAAATTTGTGTATGGAGGAAGAAACGCATTATTAGCATTATCCTGTATTTTGTGTTCACATCTTCATGGCTAAAGCTAAGTGGGCAGTGAAGTCAACATGTTTGCTGTCTAAACTCAGAATGTGTCATTTGGCCACTAGCACCATGCAGAGCCTCAAGGGGGTTGGTGGGAATCGTGGGTATAGATAAAATGAGATCTCAGATTCTAACAGCTAGAGGAAAGGATGACAGTAGTACTGCTACCTGCACTCCTTTTATGAATGAGAAAAGGGCTCCATGCCCTAATGGAATCATAGAAGTTCAGGCAAAATTGGAAAATTACGTATTACTTGCTCTCTTCACATACTTATGAATACTTGAGGTCAATTTTCCATATATTGACCTTCCACATCCACATAATTCATCTCCACTTTTACAACATGTTGCAATAAATTCCATATTTCTGACAATATGCCCCACTCAGTCATGTCTGGAGCATTTTGTAAAGGAGGCAATAGTGCTGAGCAAGGTGTAAAACTGGATGTATAAAAATTTCTGCACCTGAGTACAATTAAAAGTAAAGTTTGAGCCTGACAGCTAGAGGAAAGCTCAGTATTAGATAATGTTCTAGTTTTTTTTACAGGGTAGAGACATTGGACATTTGGGGTGCCATGCTCCCCTTTCCCATCCAGGGCAGAAGCAAACAGAGTCCAGTACAAATGGGAGCCAGATAACGTGGGTAAACTGAGCTCCTTTGCTGCCTAATTTGTTTTAATCCATGTAAAGAATTGTGTAAACAGGTAGAGAAAAACTACTTGCCATTTTCCCTAACATTTCCAGAAACTAATCTTAACTTCTTAAAGTTCCAAAATGTCTACTTTATGTTGCAGTTCATTGTTCTTAGTGTTTTTTATACTGTGTTGCTATGTTCTGAGTAAAGCCAAAAATTCAAAGAATAAAAACCTTAGAAGGATCTTGTGTTACTTCAAGACTAGTCCGAAATAAGAGAAAAAAAAATTAAAGATACATTCATTTATTCTACAGATACGAAGTTACTTTTTTCCCCCACAGCATTGTGTACGTGAAACAAGGCCCTGGTTTCCCAACATAGACTTCACCAAGTGTAAACCTTCTTAGATTTTACACCGGTCTTTTATGTTTTGCATTAGTGCTGTCGCTGGTTCTAAACAAGTATTTCTTACTATTCATCTGCATCATAGCCAAGCATTAGATTATCCAAAGCATACTCATCCCTTCAATGCTTATTCTGTATCATTGTGTGTGGTCATACAGATAATGAGTTGTTCAGAGTGAGCAACGATAGAGTAAATCTTTCAAACAAACACATACTTTAGCTTGTAAAATATGCATATTTTGGAGAATATCCATTTTTCAATAGCAGAGTTACTGAAGGTACTCAGAATAATTTCTTCTTATTCTGAAGGATGAAAACAGACATTCTTCATATGCTCTTTCTTTGGGAAAATACTAAGAGTGAAGAAAACTGATTCCTTGAGTGGGAGGTTCCAGAAATAGGAGTGTTTGGGAATTTATATGATTCAGACTCCCAGTATAAATTAAAGGATTTTTATATTCAAACAATCTAGAGAACACTTTTGAAATGAGCCATACGTTTTTTCAGGAATAAAAAAGTCAGTGCTGATTGATAACGAATACTTTCACATTTTCACAGCAAATTAAATAGAGACAATATTTTAAGGGACAGTATGTATTCCATTTTAAACAGGGGATAAAATAAATCTTTGAAATATTTTGATAATGCAGGCTTTGCTAAACATGGACCCTTTCAAGGTTTTGTTAAAGCAATGTTGTTTACAAAGTCTGAAGATGATGAGAAGCAGAAGAAAATTAGGAAATGTTATCTAGGTGACTCAGTTTGAATAGTCAGCTGGTCTCCTTCAGACATTTACAGAGGGCTCAGATAAATGGACAGTATGTTTAAAACTGGGCTGCCCATAATGAGAGTGCCTTGTTATAAGTATTAAACACCCAAAGACAACACAAGTACTGAAGTCTGAATAGCAGCTCTGCATTGAAAAGCCGGGATCGTAAACCAGCAGGGAACCAGAGCAGCAGTTCATATGACTTACTAAGCACCCCAGCTGGGATAGGTTTTTATGTGTGTGCATTGATTTTAAATTTAAAGGAAAGGAATGTAGAGGTAAATATATATATTTAACTTTTTCATTTCCACTGTTTTGAGTTTAGTTTTTATCTTCTACAGTTTATTTGCCACATTCAACGTAATAAATTTTTCTTTCCCAAATATTCTTTTATATATATATAATATCAGAAAATTAAGCATGCATATATTGCATATTTACTTGCAATTGTAAAAGCAGGACAGGTTGAAGTGTCATAATTTTTCCTGGACCGAACACACTACAAAGTAGTATGTTGTTGTGATGGTTTACATAGAAGCACCGAGTAAGACTCATGGATCTTTCTTTGTGAGTTCAAAAAACCTATACATCTTTACTTAACCTTTGACAAAGAATGTAAAATTTTGGTTTAAAAAGACCTTTTAAAATGATATATATGTAATGAATGATTTGGCCACTTCCTGAGAAATACTACATATTATCTAAAGAGAATTCAAGGCATTTCTAGAAGTGGTGAGGAAAGACAGTACTGGCATACCACTACCACATCGGAGACCAGACAAAATATAACTGTGGACTTTTTCTTATGAAAGCAAAATGATTGGCTTTTACAATGGTCCTTCCCAGAACATGAAATTTTGCATGTCATATTGCAAGCAGTCCAAGAAATCAGTTAATTCCCTGTCTCTCTTTTGTGCTGTTCTTATAAACCAAGTTTTCTGCATGCTCTTCAGTAGGCAAATCCTTAAAGTTGATTATTCTATGTGCGTTTGCAGGTTCTTTATTTCAACAGAGAACTCCACAGGCTTTTGTACTAGATGCCAGACAAGATAACATACACTTTCCTTTTGTTACTGCCCATTTGATGAGTTTGTGTCCTTAATGGCTGGCTACTGACTATTCAAACAGAAAACAAAAATGCAAATTATACCAAAATATCAAATAAGGCTCCCAAGGAGGAAACTCATTCTAATTTCTTTATCTCACCCAAAATATAACCACTTGTGATCTGCACAGGCCAATGTTCAAATGCTTATCACAGGGAACTACATCTGACTATCAACATGTCCTCTCTATCACTCACTGGTTGCCAGACGCGTAATCATTGTTATCAGGGAAAACTAGTTTCTTCATCTTTCAGACTTGGTTTTATATTTATTCTTTACTTCAGGAGCAAATTAGAGACCAAAATAACACTGAAAATATATTTCTCAAAAGGGACCTGATAGGAAGCCAAACTGCAGGCACGGATCATCCAAAGCATTAATGAGAAGACACAAGTCTTTCACATCCAGCCTGATGTTTCTAATCTAGCCTGAAGTTGCCCGTTGCTACCACCTAATAGCTGTTTAATAAACACAGAAAATGAGCTTGATGCTCTTAGTTTGCTCCAGTGGATGACATATTGGTATGCAATACTTAATAATGAAATTGTAAGTTGATTTCAAAATCATGGATTCTGTTCACTACTAAAAAAAAAGAAAAACTTGGCTCTTCAACAAAGTTTTCCTAAAGAGCAACTCTATGCCAGAAGAGGAAAAAAATTTCAGCACTAAATGGCAAAAATCTTTACTTCTTGTAGTGCTCTTACTCCAGTTATCCACATTTTATGATCATCTGCCTTGGATTTCTGTCAGTGGTCCTCTCATTTAACCTCATAAGCCACTTTCACTGTTACTCACTTGAGTGCAAACACAGCTCCCTGGAAAAGGTGGTCTTGACATTCTCCAGTAAAATTTACCCAAAAAAAGAACAACTGTGAGTCTTGTTGATTAGAATTAGTCCTGAACTAGTCCTGAAGTCCCCAAGCTTAGGTAAAAGTAACTGATTTTTTCAATTACATCATAAACCAAATGAAAAACTCTGTGGGGAAAAAGCAAGAAATGTATTCAAAACATATCTGTTATAAAACGGGACACCAAAATATTTTGTTCCACTCGAGAAGAAACATTGGCACTTTCTAAATCTTATACTGTAACAAGAACAACCATCTTTGGCCAGTCACAACATATTGGGGCTCACCTGCCCATGTTGGGTTCCCTGACAGCACTTGTTTAATCTATCTGCCATCCAGGTACCCTGATGCTCAGCAGTTATGTTTCTTTATTTTACCCTTAAGAAGCAAAGACCTCAGGCTTTTCCATGCCTCTATATAGGCAACGTAAAAGTTGGCAATCCAATCTAATTTTTTTTTTTTTTTTTTTGGTAATGGAGTAGCTTCAATTGTCTTTCAGATCCTTCCCTTTGTACGGAAGCAGAAAAAAGGAAAATCTTCCATTTTCTTTTGTAGGGTTTTTCTTTATTCTACCATTTAGATTCAATTCATGGATAATCTCTATTTTCCACTAAGGATACCTGCTTATATGCTTCCATTTCCTGGAATTCTTTGCCGGTTCTTGCTGTACAGACCATTTCAAGTTTTATCTTCAGACTACTCCAACTTACTTTGAAGTACCAAAAGAGAAAAAAAACTTGGTATATGCTTCGTTAACAAACATGAATCCAAAACCTCCTGACTGGTGATATCCCATTTTAATAGAATAGGGTAGAAAACTTCCTACCTGGTAGGAGAGTGCATCTTACAGCTTTGTTGTAAAGTTTTAACTGACTAAACAAGGAAACTAATAAAAAAAAGAGGAACAGAAAGAAAAAAACACAGAAAAAACCACAAAGAAACTCCAAGCATAAACCCACCTCAACATATTCCATGTTACATCTGAGTAACAGAGGTAATTGTGGCTCTCCCTGTCAAACTGGAACACAAGCATGAGACTCCATAAGTTTAATAGAGGTATGCTATCATTGCTTTCAGCCAAGTTACTAGATGTAGTAAAAGACATTCAACACATGCCCTTTGTTTTGCAAGAAGCAAAGATTGAAAGACTTTAGGTGTGGTGCTCCCATAGCAAAACCAGCCTTCTTTTTCAGTGATGCCTTTAAAATATATTGGTACAATCAGAAAGTATTTTTGGAAGTATATTCAGAATCTGTGTTTCTCCATATCTACCTGATCTCATTAGATGAATAAAACTGTAGTCGTTCATCACAGTAATTTTATTGGTTGCTTATCCTCACTTAGGCTATTAAAACACAAAAGCTCCTGAAGTGTCATTTCAGACCAACCAAGCAAACCAAAACTGTATTAACAAGTATCACTTTTTTCGTAGGTGGTCTACAGTGTTGCATATTCCCTGGGTTCACCTGTCTTTATCTGTACTGTCTTTCTGGAGCCTGTTCATAAGTTGGTACTCAGAGAATTTACTTTTATCCGGGCCATGTTCCCATGTTGTGTTGATCCTATAAGGTCTGAAATCATCTGTGAGATACATAGACAGTTTTCCACTCCAGTAATGGTGGATAAAAAATGGAATTCTGCACATCTTGAGAGTCATTGCATTCTCTAGTCCAAAAGGAAATCTGTAACAATTCTCTGTCCAGAAATAGCTTGCATCCATTGACATCCACAGGTCCAAAGCTCTTTTATTGCTTTGCCTTATTTGTTCTTTGGTCACTCTTTAGATAAAAAAATGGGAGTAAGCTAACAAATGTTGCAAAGCATTTAGAGAATACGGCAGCATGTGCTTAGGAAGTAGGGGATGACAAGTAATACAACTATCAACAGGACTTGTTCCACAAAGGTTTTTGGGAGCCTTGCTCCCCCTGATTACCTCTGTGCATCTGGGCTTCTGTGTCTGTCTCTTACGAAGCTGATTATTTCTAGACAGGAAATAAGTCTTAGAGATGTAAGATCAGTCTTAGAGATGTAAGACTATGACTACCCACTCTAAATATCCCAGAAAGAGATGCTTCAAAGATTGACAGGATGTTTCTTCCACTTTCCAGAGATTAAGTATAACTTTTAAAATTCTCTGCTTAGCAGAAGTAAGTTAAAGCTTCTTGTAGCTTGGGAAGGTCTAATTCTGTTCTGAAGTTTATTAGACAGTAAGTCTTGAAGAAACAGAGGGTAGTGGTTTGGCCCAGGTGATGAATGTGCCTACAGCAATCAGGAAACTCACCCAAAACAGGAAATACATCTTGATTACCAAACATCTTAACTACCCAGAGCAAAGAAATGGCAACAAGCCTACTTACATCCAGACACTTTTTCAGATATTCTCTGCAGACAGTACCTCAGGAGATCTATCAGTTTTCTAAATCTTAAAATACTGTATTCCAAATTTCTGCCAGACACCTTCTATCAGCTTGCAGAGTGGCAGGATGTATTCTCATCCCTGTGGTGAAGCAGCCAATTCTTGGAGCTAATATCTTCCCAGTGCACCAGAAAGTGCAGACAAAAGTTACAAAGTACAAAGCAAGCCAGAAGTGTACCTGTTGGCTCCACAAAGTGAGATTTCACTCTGTTGTTTCCCATACATCTCCCATCACTACCGGGGAGAACAAAAAAAAACAAACAAAACAGCACCAAACCACGTGACTGAACAAATCCCACTGGTTAAGACACTTTGGCAGAAATCTCTTATGATAGCATGTTTATCATCAGGGTAGCCATGTAAAGTGGGTAAAACTTCAAGAACATATGAACACACACACATCCACTATACTCTGGTTGACAGGATTGAAAATTGTGTGTAACACCATAAATGTGGTTATGAATGTGCTTTCATCTGAAAGCAAGCAGAAATAAAGAAAGTTTATTGAGGTTAGATACAACAACTGTGAATAGGTGTGTGCATTCTGTGTGAGGTGATACATACTGACAGCAGCTCTGCGAAGTACCATCCGTTACATACAGATTAAGAGGTATGTATTTTGTCTTTGAACATATAGTTGTGTTCATAGCAGAGGAATCTACCAAAACCCTGTCCCTCCAAGGCTTTTTAGGAACTTTGTTTCATCTCTTCAGAAGGTGAGAAAAGTTTCTGTTAAGATGAGGACTCCAGGGTCTTTGCTCTATGGGAGACACCAGAAGTACTATCACTCTTGGGTCACCTTGACCGGAAAATTTTAGAAAAATGAGTAATTTTACCACATGAACAGAAATTTACATTATCCCATTTTAGTCCTGCAAACAGGCAAAAAATTCAGTCTGTAACTTCCATCTTCCTACAGGTGGTTAAATTCATTCAGTCAAAGGCAAAAGACAGTCTCCAGCAAAAGGCCATTTAAAATCAAATTAGTTACCTCAGCAATTGAGAAAGCCTATCTAATGACCAGAGAGGGAGCCAGGGGATTCTGGACAGCTAATTTAGCTAGCCAAGCTGAATGCTGTAGTTGGAAAGGATAGTAATGCAGCAAAATACAAAATTATTTGGCAACCTGTGAATGTAAAGACTAAAATAGAGGAGACAGAGCCTTCTTTCGCCTTCACAGAACTAGTAGAGGGATGATTAATTTTATTTCTTTCCATGTGGGTATTCATCCAGTTCACATTTCTATTTCTTTGTGTATTAATTTCTGATATATTTCTTTCTCCTGTAATCCACAATGGTTTCTACTTTTAGTAGGCATCCTATTATTCCAAAATCAGTTATAAAGGGACATAGCTCCTGAAAATGGAGGACTACAGCCACAGCTCTTGTAAAGTAGCATGTCATTATTAAAGGGCCAGGAAAAAACAGCATGTGTTTTAATGAGATTTGAAAGTTCCTAAAGCCTAAAACTAAGTTGCTCGGTTTTGCATTGGAAATCTTGGTCCATTTTCTTCTCTGTTTTCCATAAACTTCTTATATGACATCTGGAGAGCACATCTTATAGTTATGACTAATGGTCCACATGAACTGACAGAACATTTGTGAGAAATTTGTGTAATATTATGAGGCTGCCCATAAGAAAGTCCTATTTCCATGCCTTCCACACAATAAAGGCCTCAAAAAACGCTTGCAAATCATTGAACCTCTCAAGCAAGATTAGGAACTACCTTCAAAAATAAGCTTAATTTTTGTAGTTGCAGGTGGTTTTTTTTAAATATGGGATTCTTTCTAGTAAAGGAGCATTTCTATTCTTAATATGTATATATACAGAGATCAGCAAATAGTGATATCAGCATAGACACTGAAGCAAAGCTGCAAAGTTCAGTTCAAAGTTCAGTTCAAAGTTCTGAGCAAAGTGGCAAGAGTTTTACACAACTCCTGTTCCCTTTCCTGAATAATGGCTGAAAACCCAGTCTTTATTCCAGATCTTAGATTACAGAAATAGATAAGTAAGTTTTTCTAAAACATATCTACAAACTTCTACTGTTTGTAGGTGATTATTTTACTAGTTTTATGCAAAGTCTGGAACTTCTAAATAACATATCTGCTGGCTACAGAAATTTCTTCCTCTTAGCTGAGGAAAAAAAACCCACAAACACAAAGTCTGTGAATTAACTATCTCCTATTTTCCTTGTTGCATTTCACTTACACTCCAACTCTCCTTTCTTTGTTTCTCTCTAAAGATTCATAATGTACAGTAACACCTACTGGAGTGGCAACACCAGTTTGAGCTCTCTCACAATGATGCTCTGATAGCAGGAAGAGTGATACAGATCAACATCTCTGTCCTTCTCACTGACTGCTTGTCAGTCACATCCTCCCTCTCAGGGATGACCACACTCCAGAGCAGCCCTCTGCAGTGTTCACACACGGGCATGACTCCGCACACAAGATGGAGAAGTGCAAAGCGTTATTGCGCAGGAAAATATTCCCTAAATACCAGCACCCAACAGGATATCGCATCATATAAACAGGAAGGATGTTCACCTCAGTGTCCCCCAATCACCTGGGATAGTGCACAGACATTGCCTATCATGGTAACAAGTAAACAACACCCTATAAGGTCAGAAACTACAATTATCACATCTCATAGGTCCAACACTGTCCAGAAACCCACAGTCCTCTCTCAGCCCATCCTCGGTGACCTGGATGCACTCCCAGGATCACCCCCCGGTCCAAGAAAGAGGCTCTCTCTCCAGCCCTCAGGGCCTATCTCTCTTCCAGCACATAGTGCACCCCAACAATTCCCCCTTTTGTTTTTATTAACACAGTTTTGCTTCTGGCACTATCAGCCACTTGTCATAGATCGTACAGCAAAGGTGACTAAAACAAGGCATCAGGATAAAGTTAAGGCATTGAAAGGATCAGATCCCTTGTAGAGGATCCGAGTTCTACAGATCCAGCGCCTACAACCACCCACCAGGCATAACACAGTCTTTCTCAGGTTATCATGTTGGCTGCCTCCTAAGCACTAGCGCTCAGAGGCAACATGGACCAGGATGTCAGAAGGTCTCAGGATCCAGCTGCATCGTCTTTAGCTGACAATGGTCCGTCTTCCAGAGACAGCTCTGCTGCATCGTCCTCAGCTGCTGATGATCTCTTCTCCAGGAACGGGCAGACATTCTTCACCGATATTCACCTCAGACCAGCATCTGTGGAGACACAAGCATAACCTCTTCCCCACGTAATGAGGGGAACCGGCCCTAGAATTAGACGGCTTTCAGGATCTTTAAACATAACTTTAGCTCTCTGCAGCAAATCCTGTGACATGGTGTCATGGCATGCAAAATGCTTAAGAATGGGAAGGCACAGTGTTATCAACAAAGCGATTTAGAAAGTTAAACACATTTGTTCAAATGCTCCTGAGAAGTACAACCCTGAACTCCCCCTTTCTGTCGCAACAAAAGACGCTTAAGAGTAGCATGAGCATGTTCAACAATAGCCTCGCCAGTGGGCGAATGAGGTACCCCCGTACAATGAGAAACACCCCATTGCTGAAAAAAGAGCGCAACTCTTTGAGATGTATATGCTGGGCCATTGTCAGTTTTTACTCAAGCAGGAATGCCCAAGACAGCAAACGCGCTCAAGAAATGTCGACAGACATCAACGGGCCTTTTCGCCAGTATGGCATGAAGCAAGCAAGGCACCTGAAAACATGTCAATAGACACACGAACAAATTTCAAGTGACCAAACTCTGCAAAATGTGTGACATCGGACTGCCACAGCTGCAATGATTGCAAACCTTGAGGGTTAACGCCAGCAGCTACAGATGGCAAGTTATACCGCTCGCAGTCCGGACATGCAGCTGTAATATCACGTGCTTGGTGCGAAGAAAGGCCAAACTGACTACGCAAAGCACACACATCCTGATGAAAAAAGGAATGACTCAAGCCTGCCTGAGGAAGAGAGTCAGGAACAACCTGTGCTGGCATAGCCAGTGAATTGGGACTCCGATTCCCTTCTGCAATAGGTCCTGGAAGGGATGTGTGGGACCAAATATGCATCACGAAATAGGGCTCGCTTCGTGAATCCAAAAGCAAAATAAGTGTCCGGAGCCATTTAAACAGAACAGGGTTTGAAGCATACCTTAAGTAGGCAGCTTCAGCTCTCTCCATGATTCCTGCAACCTAAGCAGAGTCAGTAACTATAGTAAAAGGTTTGCTCCATTTCTGAAACACTCAAACAACCACGGCAAGTTCCACTATCTGCGGAGATCCAGAAACGATCACGACATCAGAACATCAGTCCCATGTTATGGGGTCCTGCCAGTCAAAAACTGAGTGATATGATCATCCAGATCCATCTGTGAAGACTGTAAGGGCCTGCAAAGG
>VZTD01002670.1:0-79911 GCA_013397725.1 Rhagologus leucostigma
GCATAATTTTGCCTGCCTGTACTCTGAAGGATCATAAATAGCTTTTGAGATAACAGTAATAGGGCAGTGAAGAAAAGAATGCACCCAAGTAATTGCTGCCAGCACCTCTGTAAATCATTCAAGGTTTTGACATCAAGCTTAAAAGTTATTTGCTGCAGGTTCATATTTTGTTCCATTAATATTCATCTTAATCAGATTTTTAAATCAAAATTCTTGGAAAGGCAGCATGCATCTCAAATGACAGGTTATACCAATCATGCAACATATAAACACATTGTTGAAGAATTTTGGACTTTGCTTATCAGCCAAAAGACACCACATTTACAAAGACAACCCAGGATCTCTCCAATAAACAGTCTTATCAGAGTCTGCAGCTTACTGAAAAGGCAAGGTTGCTTATCCTTTCACTTAAAGGAAGGGTTTCTCAGGTGTATCTGACACAAAAGTTATGTCTACAGTTACGAATACTATGCTTCTCAGGTCCCCATGATCAGTACAAACAACTAAGTCATCTGCGGGAAGCTTAACGATACTTAAATCTGCCAATTTCCCTTCACAGAGGGCACATACACAAGTCTACAAATCCAGGCCTGGGACATTACAACCATGTTAACAATAATTCCGGTGAGAGGGTTACCGTCTTTATCAAATGTGGATCTACAGGCTTCACGGAAGCCTGCAACTCAGTTTCACCAATTAAAAGGCACCTTGAAAAAACATGCAGGAATGGAGCTNAGTCACACTGAATGCTACACTGGCATCCGTGGGGAAGTCCTGAGATCGTGCCCACAGCAACACACTTTAAAGGGCAGAGTCTGTGGTTTTAACACCCTTCCACTTTAAAAGCGCCTTCCAAGTTGCCACTACAATCTTTTCCTCATTTGATAAATTGTCCCCCATACCTAAATAATCTTTAAAAGGTCCCAGCTCACCTAGACCCTGGGGGCTTGGCATTCTCTTTTATCAGGTCCAGACCAGGGCAGGACAGCACTGCCTCTCATGTTTCGCTGCGTTCTGCCTCCACTCCCCTCAGCATGATATTCGATGATATCACGCGTTTCGTGCCAAGGCACGGCCCATGTCGTTGCGTGGCCCGCGGTACCGCTCTCGTGCGGTCCACGGCAATATCACGTCAGGGTCACCAGATGTGGCTGTTGAGGCGGAAAGCAACACACAAATACCCCAGGACTCACTTCCAGGCAAAAGATCTTTATTCAAAACTCCCAAGACATTTTATAGACTTTGCTATGTTTATCATTCATGTTACTCATCCACTGGCTGCTTAACTACTACAATAGATTCATTGGCTGTCATTTAGCTACAATACTATTCTTAGCTACCGGTAACATAGGCATCCTAAACATTCTAAACATTTAGAAAAAATCCAGCTGCAGCTCTGCTGTTTTGGTTTCTTGCTTCTGTTAACACTAAGTTTCTCACGGGTACAAACGAATTGTGCTAAGATCAGTGTCAGAGCCAGACAGGCTTGCTGACCTGCTGTCAATTCCCACAGTGAAACTCCAGTATCTGGTTTGGTGGTACTTTCTTCTTTTGGAAATAGTAAATTTGTAGTGTTTTCTGTTGATAACTTCTTGAAGTGAATCCTCAAATGGATTTTATGAATGAATATCCATGAACTGTACCTGTGTATTTTTTAGATGCCTCGTGGGAACAGGTGAAGAAGACTGAGTGAGACAATGCTGAGGGAATTCTGAAATTTCATTTTAAATAAAGATTTTTTTTTTAATAGGCTTCCTGTTTGGAATGTCTTTTGTAAAGACAGTCTTTCATCGGCAGTGCAATATGCTTCAGGTGATGCTTGTGCCCTGGCCAATGAGGATGAAAATGTCCAGGAAAAGGTATGCTGCATACATTGCGTTAATTACTCAGTCTGACTTGATATCAAATTTTAAAATAAGAGTCTTCTTGGCAAGAATGTTTAATGTAGTCAGTTGTAGGCTCACAGAAGTGAGCCATGATATCTTCCCAAGTTTTTGTTTTCCTTTAGTTCATTTGTTGCAGTTATGCAACAATTCAGGTGGATAGTTTGGGGCAAGAGAAGGAATAAATGGTAAAGCTACTAGTGGCTTGGTTTTTCTTTTTTTATTTGAGGACCAGATGTTAGAAGTGGGCATCAGGGAAAGTGGGTGGCTCTGTAGAGCCCACAATAGGAGGTGATGGGCTGGGTAAGTCTAGGCCCCATTATGCCAGTTCCATCTGTGTTGTATTAACAGTGTACAGATGATTGCTATCCTAAATAGAAGATTTAAGATTAATTGGTTTAAGTCAGTTTTTATCACTTTGTATTCCTTCTGTTCAATAAAAATTAACAAGGCTAAAATATGTTTATGAAAGGTATAGTAAATAAGATGTGGTCCCTTTCACTTTTACTCAGCACTTTAGGTTAATTGAGTGTAATTGTCCCACCCTGGTTAGCTCATTGCAAGTTTCTGCATAGTGCATTGCATAGTGAGTTCCCAAGCTGTTGAGTCAGAAAGTCATGGTAATTTCATTTATTTATTTACCCAGGTACAGAATCAGTCCTATTCTAAACATGGGTAGTATTGATATGTTGGTTTTCCTATTTCCTCCAGGAGTCTGTAGTAGTGTTAATCATGGTCCTCATTCCAAAAAAGCTTTTATGTGCCACACCAAACTTGGAAATTGTGTGTTGAGCATTCTAGCTGACTCAAGTGGAGAGCTGCCTAAACATAAAAAAATCCCTTTTAAATATTATAGGTTTCTTAAGCGTTTTAACAACTAGGATAGCTATATTTTTTTGCCAGCTTGTACAGCCAAGTAGCACTCAGTCCTATTCTTCTGGCTGCCTGAAAAAAAGTTCTGCTTGAATTTAATGTCTGATGCAATAATACTGGAAAGATTAAGTAAGCTTTGAGACTGGGAAGCCACTGGTGTATGATTTCCTACTCTGCAGCATTCTTCCTTGCATTCTATTAATGTGGCTGCATTTTTAAGCAGATTTCTGAACTTAAACCCAAAGATGTGAAAACTAATATGTTAGACTGTTGCTTTTACTCATTAAAGAACATCTCTTGGGTGTATGAGAAATCTTAAGCAAGTGTCTATTACTCCTAATTAGGCTGCTGGAGCTGTCCTGCTTAAAAAGAGCAGTTCTGCAGCCCTTGATCAGTTTGCCTTAGATCAGTTGTCTCTCCCATCCACTGATGCTATTTCATCTTAGGGACTTGGATGTGAGCTAATAATATTTGGGGGAAAATGTTGCTCAGTTGTCTCTAAGGTTTGTCAGCTCAGATTTGTAGTTCCTCCTCTTCAGTGGATGCTTAATTCTCTCAAATTAATATCATATAGTGTTGTATAGCACAGCAGCCCATTTTGCATCTGAACACTGGCAGTATTTGGCCACAGGGTTTTAGACAGCCCTTATAAAACAAGGTGGGTGTAAATTTCTACCACATTTCTTGCTGTGTTTTAAAGTATTGCTTAAAAGCAACTTTTGTAGTTGCATATTTTGTAGTCACAGCATTAAAAAGCTTGAAAAGCAAGTGTAAATGCTTGCTAGTTTTAGCCTGGTGGGTTTAAAACTTTTCCCCTCAAGTGCTGATATTTTTTATTTTGTGAATTTCACTGCGTTTGATGGTGAATTTTTAGTTGTAGAAGAGAAGGTTGCTTTAAAAGGTTCTGGCAGATTTGTGTAATTACTGTAGTTCTGCTGATAAGACTTCTACAACTGAAATGTGCCACGTGTTATTTTCTAATGGTTGTCTGATGCAAGTCATCTTAAATTTTTTTTTTCTCTCTCGTCTTTTGCTCAGCAAGAAGATAGGGGAGGATTTGTCAACATGGGAAGTCATAGCAGAATGATGAACTTTCCTTAGCAAACAAACGGAATTATTTAAGACAATGCTAAAATGGTCTTTTCAGGGAAGATTTAACTGAATTGTTTTAACTTGCTGTAGTCTTTGTGCAGATGAGATTTTAAACATAAGTGGGCAGTAATTCTGAAGGTTAATGTAGCTTAGTTTCTTGATATTTTGATGGTGGAAGAAGTGCTGTTATTCAGTGTGTCCCAGAGGTAGCTCCTCTGGCTGAGCATAGAAGGCCTGTGTGATGCAGACTTAACTGTGGTTTTTCCTTGAATATCGTAGGGGGAAGAGGCTGGTCCCAGACTGGAGCCTGAGCATGCAGACTCAAGTACACGGAGTTACTCTATGGAAGAGCTGCTCAATGACTTGACAAAACCTGACCAGGCAAGGCTTTTATTTCATTCACTGTCTTCATACAGTCTTCAAATGCTTCTTGGATTTCAGTCTTTCATTTTGGTTATCTAAAGTTCGTAGTAACCGTCTATCACATTTCACCTGTACACGGGGTTGCTGTCAGACTCGTGTTTCAAGTAAAAGAGAAAATGCGTGAGCTAGCAGACCCTGCATTTCCCATGTGCATAAATGATGAGTAATTTAGTATCTGTAGGTTCTGACTAAAAGCTTTCCAAGGTAAATTAAAATTGGATGTTGTAGGTATGGATGTCTATTTATAAATAAAACATAAAAAGTCTTTTCTGTAAGGTCTTTTTATATAGATCAGACTTGGTGATTATAGCAGTCTATTTTAGTTTTGATCCTTCATGACATCTATCAGTTTCATTTCCTTTGTTAAAATGGGAAAAAGGTTGAATTTCAGCTCTGTGCTGTTGATACTGTTAAGTCAATGCTTGGTGTTAAATGTTACAAAGCCCACTGTTAAAGGCGATTTGTTTGATTATGTATTTTTGTTTTGTAGATTACAAGACAATATACGTAGGACATACTTCAGAATATTTATTTCATGGTTTGGGTGTTTAATTTTGTTAAATCTTCCAGACCTCTTCACGTTTAGTGAGATGACTTGGAGTAATCTAGCTATTGACAAGAGACTTTTGTACAATAGTATTTCCTTTTGCTGCAGGAGTTAATCTGACCTGTTGCAGTGGTTATATACTCTTTCAGATTTACTAAGCCTTATTTTGAGTGTGCTTATAAAAACTGAAGACCTAGAATAAATAAGACTCAAGACTACTAAACACTCGAAAGTGAAAAGTGATTTATCTGGTTCACTTACAGCATGGAATAGGCTTTAAATAATTTTGGACCTCCATTGGGGTGATGAAATTGAAAGCCTCCTCCAAAATTCAGTTTAGGATGAAAATAGTAAGTTTTATGGTAATGGAGCATGCAGATAGAACTGTTTGTTTCAGTTGCTGCAATATTCTAGCTGGTTTTCTCGTGGCAGTCTCTATAGGAATGCATCAAGGAAGCTGTTGCACAGGCCTGCTCCAATTAATATTTTTATATGATTATATCAGACAGACTATGGAAGAGTATTGCAACTATCCCAGAGTAGCACAGAACGCCACCTTGGTCTTGGAAGGAACAAAATTAATTTCTGACAGAAGTGTGAACTGCTGAACTGTTAGAACTCCATACTAGATGTTATTGTATGAATGCTCTTCTTATTCAGGTGTTGAAATATGTGTATTCGCCTGGAATGTTTTTACAGACAACAGAAATAAGTGAAACAAGCCAGCCTGAAGTTGTGAGTTCACCCTCAGTAGATGTAAATGAAGCTTCCTCCAGCATAGTTCCAAGCACTGAAAACACTTCCAGTTCACCTACCTCAGAGATACCTCCAGTCTCACAGCCCGAGTAAGCTCTTTCAATTATGTTGTTTTGGCCTTTGAGAGAATATCACTTACTCTGCTCTTGTTACAATGTTTAGTAGGGATAAGATGGGACTGCCCTACACAATTATTTTCCTGGTTTGTGGTGTCAGTGCTAATGGAGTGTGCCACCATTTACTCAGTGTGTGGATAAACAGTTGAATACTTTCATGAAGTGGAATACTATTGCCATGATCAGTTTCTAAGCTGCTGCTTTGAAAAAAGCCAACATGCTTAGATAATCTGTACTATAAAAGCCCTCAGGGCTTTACCATTAGGATTTCTGCTGTTCACAAATGTGCTTTCACATCTGTGTCAACAAGCATTGAGGCTGCTTCAGCAATGGCCTCTGCTTTCAGTTAAGGAATAACTGCAGAATTTTATCTCGGGACTTAAAAACAGAGAGTCTCAATTTGTGGTAGTAAGAGACTTGTCACAAAATAGCAAATTCTCATATAGACGCAGTCAAGGCAGTTTAGTTCTAACACTTAGTAGTGTATTACAGAGCTATCTCTGCTGCAGGCAGCTTTCTGGAGTCCATGTACTTCATTTTGTTTCCCTTCTGTTGTGGGATGTTGTGCTATCAAATGTGAACTGTAGTATGGAAATTCATGTGTGCGTACTTCCAAGGGTTTTCATAAAGTTCTGTTGGGCTTTTTGATGTGCTAAGGAAAGTTGTGTTGTTCTGACTGCTGATAAAGATCAAGTATTTTGTTAGATAAAAATTCAACACATTGAAAATGAAGCAGACTTGTCTTTGGTGTTCTGGGTTTTTTAAGAGTTCAGTCTTTCTGCTTTACCAAATTTAGTTTCTTTACCATAGAAAAGGTATGGAAATTTTGTTTACTGGCTGATCTTGCCTAGTCTCCCAGGGCTAACACTTAAACACATTTTGGTACTTCATCAGTGTCTTTAATTGGAAGTCTTCCAAAAATTTCAATTTTTATATAAAGCAAAACTCCAGTGTTGCTTCAGCCTGTTCTTTTTATAGCTTTTGTTGACTACTCCACTGATTTGTTTGGGTAACGTGTTGCAAGCTCTACTGTTGTCACATCTTAGAAGGAGACAGGATGTTATTTTCTTTGAAACATTCAGCTGGTGTCTGGTAATTGTTGGAAATTGTCTGGCTGTCGTAGCTGGGGAATACTGGAGTGGTGAACTCTGAAGACTTAAACTATGAAACAAATGAAAATAGAAACTTGTTTTGGAGCACCTGATGGATGAGTTAATGCTGGGTAGTGGTGTTGTGACACCAGTGCCATTTACAGGAAGAAAGGGCAGAACTGGTGTAGCAGAGAAGCATGTTTATGCATTATTTCAAACTGCAGTTCAGCTTTCAGTAGTCATAGGTGGTCTCTTACTGTACAGATTAATATCCAAACCATCTGTGGTCCAGCTCCATATTTAAACAAGATCTTTAAAAAGACACAGTTTCCTTTGTTGTCTTCAGACATTTGTTCTCTTTTCCCTGGTTTAGGTGCTGATTCCTGACAGTGTAACAAAGCCCACCTCTCTCAGGTGTTACTGGCCTAATATTTCAGCAGAACCTCTTAGTCAAAATATTTTGAAAGTAATTTTATTCTGAACAAGTTTTACTTTGTAGTGAATCCTTTTTTAGAACAGCACTGAGTGTAACTTTTCTATGTAAATCTAATCTGAGGAAAAATTATTGAAAAATAATCTGAGCTCTTTCTGTCTGTAAGTAAAGAACCTGCTGTGCAAAGTGAGCTTAATAATGCTTTTTAAAAATTAAGGCAGATCAAGGTACCCAAAGGGGAGGGAATGCTGCAGCTTTTAGACTCACCTTCTGCCAAAATTAAGTTACTTGAGGCCAGTCAGGTACACCCTGAGAGCGAGGAATTTTTAAGTTCATTCTTCTCCTATATTTTATTCAGCTGATAATTTTTCATACTGTCACTTACCCACTGAAATGGAGAATATGTGGAGCTTTTCAGTTTTAACTGTAGTGGTCAGCCTTATTTAGTCAGAGAGTTGCATGCAGAGCCGAACACTGTGTATCTCGGAGGCATTTTGGGGCATTCAGGGAAAATACTCTCTGTTTATAGCTGTTTATAATAAATTCTTGTATTCATGATGTTTGTTAGATTTTGCTACGTAGCAAAAAGTCTTGAATACCTATGAGTTTTTTGTTTTATACCACAGGAAATTTATCATATGAAAGGTACTAAAATTGTCTCCCTGGGTTGATTGCAGCTGCTTCTGTTGATAATTGTAGCAGTCAGAGAACCTAAAAGATCCCCTTTTAAGTTGCTGACATGCTGTTTGTGTTTTGGCAGCTCTGTCATGATACTGGATTAACCTAGTTTGCTGCTTACATTAAAGAAAGCTTATGTTGAAATTTAGAAGGCAGAGTAAAGCTTTTACTTAGATCTGGCTGTAGCCTGAATCAGCATGAAAGTCATCCCTGTGCTGGAGAAGAGAGGACAGTCAGAAGTTACCAATTGAAAGATACTCTCTGTCCATCTTCTTCTCTTCACCCATTCCATCATTCCTGAAGAGCATATGGGAGGCTTTCTGTTGGGTTTGTGCCTCAGGATTTGTCTGTTGAGGTGTGCTCAGCCTTTCTGAGAGAGAGGATGTAAAGCAGTGGGCAGATGAGCTGGTTTGGGCTGTTGGTACAGCTTGGATGATGGTCTGTTGGGTTACCTGATTTTTATTACACTAGCAAAAGAGAAGAAATAAATCTACTAGAAAGGAAGTCTGTCTCGCTCTATTTTTCTCCCCCCTATTCTCCTCTAGTTTTAGACAAGTTCTGTTCTGACTGCTGCCTCTTGACTTGGGAACATGAGGAGCTTTTAATGAGAGAACTCAGTCTTGTGTTTGTTTCCTTTGTTGAAAGGGAAAAGAAAATTGCTGGCAGCCAGGTAACTGTGAACCTCTTGTTAGTTTGTAGTGATTATGGGAAGAACTATCCATTGCAGTGTTTGGTAAGATGCTAGATGAGGGTTCAGGGAGATACGAAGCCTGTTTTGAGTTCCTTTCTGGGACAAACAGGCTGGAGAAGGAAATTCTGTTCTTTCATGGGTACGACTGAGAATGCAATACCACAAGTACAGCATACTTCATTCTTCTTAATTATTTCTGTGAGACTGTTGCTTTATTAAAACTTTCAAATATCTTTGTGGTTGATTTTCAGGGTTACTTGTATTATCAGAAGGCTAAAAAAGCATGTTGTTTGTTTTCCTTCAGTGCAATAGAGAATTCCCATGCTGATATCCCTGTAGTCAGCTCTAGTGAAGCTGAGCAGTCAGAACCTGACTGTGATATTGGTGGGACACTTGAGGCTGACCCTCAGAGTGAGCCTTCCTCTTTTGTCAGTCCACCAGAGAGGTGAGTATCCAAGCAGGTTGTGTGTGACTCAGAATACTTTAAAGGTAGTTGTTCTTTCCTGTGCTGGCTTTGCAACAAACATTTGCATGTGCTTGCTTATTTACATATTTGTGTGTGTGTGTAATATTGCATGTGGCTGATCATGTTATAGGTCCTAATACTCTTTAAACTTTCAGCCTTGCAGGCCAACATATAGAGAACATATCATCTTCACATGGCAAGGGAAAGAAGACAAAATCTGAGTTTGAGTCAAAAGTTTCAGCAGCTGAAAAGGGGGCAGATGAGCAAAAATCTGCTCTGAATGCTTCGGAGAACTTAAAAAGGGAGGTAAGCAGTGCTGGTATCCCCTCAGTACATACAGGAGCCTAAAACCTTCCTTTAGGTTATCACCACTGATAAAATATGTGGTGTGTTTTTATTCTGTCCCAGAAGTACTACTTGGCCCTTGTTAAAATGGGATATGTAGCTAGTCAGGCCTTCTGTGCTTAACTGTATGAGTTTTTTCGTGCTCTGATTGTGAGGTACTTCCTAAAGCTTGTATTTTTTAAATACAATGACCAAGGCCATGGCAATACTGTTTTTTGCTATTTTAGGATCATGTTTAAACTGTCACTTGGCACCTTTAAAATACCTTTAAAATACTGTCTACAAAATAACCTCTACACTTGAAATGTGTACCAAAAAATTTTCACTCATCTGGTGGTGTGCTGAAAATGTGTTTGTACAGAAGAGAAGTTAAGATATGAAATAGAATAACATACCGTTTAGTTGACAGGGTTTTTGCTTTGTCAGGCAAGTCCAAAACATTATTTCTGAGATACTTAAAAATGGTTTCTTTAATGTTTAATCGTTCTGCTGTTTTTGAGATATTCAGAAATTCCAGGGAACCTCTGGAATTCTGTCAGGACAGGCGTTCATGCTCAAAGATTTTTGCTACAGGGAAAACTTTCCTCATTAGGAAGAGGAAAAGCAAAATTGGGAAGAAAATGCAGGTGTTGGAGACACAAGGCTTACATTTTATTTAAAATGTATTAGCTTAGCCACAAAAATTGCCAGTATTTCACTGAAATAATCTGTAATTCTGAGAGAAAATCATCACGTGTTTTTTCTGGCTTATAATCTTGCTTACATTGGCTCTAAGTTGTTAACACGAGTGCAAATGATGTGTCTGCCCTTGACTTGATCAGAGCATGCTTTATTTTTTGAAGTTCATCTTTGTTTTCATTGTTGGTCCTGAAAAATATTCGCAATCAGTGGTTCTTTCTTCTGTAGAAAGACTTTAAGAAGACAGGAGAAATTGACCCTACATCAGTAGTAACTCCAAAGGACCCTGGAGACATTCCAACATTTGATGAATGGAAGAAGAAAGTCATGGAAGTGGAGAAAGAAAAGAGTAAGTTCAGGATTCATTAGTTTGGGCTAAATACGGGCCACTGTCATCTTGTACTAGAGCTGAATAGCGAGACTGTCTCAATTTGGAATGCAGCCTGGAACTTCATTTTTCTGCTAGAACTACATAATTAATAGCCTTCATTATATAAAAGCAGTGAGCAGAAGTTCCCTGACAGTGAAAATACTGTTTGTTTGTGTGGTTTCTTATAGTAGCAATATTTTCTTGTTCCTAGGTCAGTCAATGCACCCTTCTGCTGTTGGTGGGCAGCATTCCACTAAAAAGGTCCAGAAAAACAGGAATAACTATGCCTCTGTAGAGTGTGGTGCCAAAATTTTGGCAGCAAATCCAGAGGCAAAGGTAAGCATTTACTAATTATTAGTGTGCATTGTTGTAGTGTACTGTTATGCAACAAGTAGCACAAAGTACACTAAAAACTGAACACTGATTTGTGAAGTTGTTATTCTATGTTTGGGTTTATTGGGATTTTAGTTAATAAAAATGGGATATGAACAGTGATCTGTGCCTTTTTTAAGAGGAATTGCTGTAGAGAACTTGATGTCTTTTTAAGTGGATTCAGAAAATGGGAGCAGGGTCTACTTCCTACAGAAACTGAACAACTGAACAAAGTTGTATTAAAGATCTCACCATAGCAAATAATCCGTGATTGCCCCAAAGCAGTGTGGCCTACTGTGTCCTGGATATTATCTTGTTTAGAGTGTTGTGAAACTTGATACTAGTCTACAAACCTAATTTCAAACTTACTTTTGGAAAGAGGGGAAAAATCCTTGATGCTGTTGGTATCTACCATGCCATTTAAAATACTAATTTTTTCATTTGTACAGAGCACTTCAGCTATTTTGATGGAAAACATGGACCTTTATATGCTCAATCCTTGCAGTACTAAAATCTGGTAGGTTCCTGAAGGTCGCTTTTATGACAGGAGTGATTACAGTGTTCCACTGCTGTGGGACTGAATGTGTCCTGTGGGTCTGACTTGACCTTGGTGTGTTGCTGCTTGGAATGAATGTGTGAGGAACTTGACAGAATTAGCACAAGATGTTTTATTATGTCTCCCATAGAAATGTAGCTCTGGTATTGCGAACTAATATTAAGGTGATATTTTTATTTACCTTAATATGTGCAAGTTTTGCATAATTATCATGGCAGATAAAGCACTTGAGCGTTCAAATAAAGATTTTTGGTTTCTTTCCCTGACTGTCAAATAACTGTAGGACAGGTGAACAGAATTTACCATATATTAATCGGTACTTCAGATGTGATTTAAATTATGTTTGCTGTCCTTAGTTTTTTGTTCTGTGACTTGATGCCTTTGAGTACAAGATGGATGAAGCTCTTGTTAGCTGCAGGTGCTACCTAGAGTTACTAAAGTAGTGTTCAGAAAAACACCACCAGTGATTCTTATGGTACAGCATTTTTGTAGTGTCCTCCTTACGCCCAGTGAAGCATGTGGTAATGAGGTAAAGGGCTGAAGATTGTAACTGCAGAAGGAAAAGTCTTTTCTTAAAAAAATATTTTCTTTTTGTCTGTAAGGTTTGTTGTTGAGCTCTGTGAACCAGTCCAAGTAAAGCAGTTTGACATTGCAAATCATGAATTATTCTCTTCCACTCCTAAAGACTTTCTGGTGTCAATTAGTGACAGGTATGTTATCTAAACTCATCCTTCTGAATGAAAAAAATGAAATAATTATTAGATGCAAAGCTTTATTAAGCATGATCTGTGTATGCTTGTTATTATGCAAAGTGTAATGTATTATGAAGTCACATGGATTTTCTTTGTTTGTGTATATTGTCAGTTGCTAGCATTTTTTTTTCCTTTGCCACCTTAAAAATTAAAAGGAAGAATTTGACAAGTAGCAGTGAAGGAGCAGAATTTATACAGTAGCTGGGTAGTAGATGGCAGATTATAAAATTCCTTAATAAAATGCTACTCAGGGTGTAGGCTGTCTCCTCGCTTGTCATTCAGACAATTTTCACATGGTTTGAGCTGTCTTCAGTGCTGAACTCTGTTCAAAAATACACAAATTATTTAAAAAGAAAAAAAGAGTAGTATACCATTGAGAAATTGGAAGGGGGTAAGAGTGCTACAGGTTGGCCAGATGGCTGCTTAGAGGGTGGCTTTATGACGATTTAGGCAGTCTTATGCGCCCACTGCTTTCTGGAGTGAGCAGATAATTCTGGTCTGTGAATGAGCATACATTCACAGTGCTTCAGAAAAAATCCGTTTCTTCTTGGGTGCCCAAAGCACTTAGGGTTAGACTTTCAGCACGTGGTCTGTTGTATACTTCTAGCTCTGCTCAGTTTTCTACTGCTTGCTTACAATAATACAACCTGTCATGTGTTGTGTTCTTCACTGTTCATCTGGGGTGGCTTTGTTGTAGGCTGGCTGAATTTCAATAATTGGATTAAGTCTGGGGTTTTGTGCTTCAAGGGCTTGCACATTGCTGTAAGTGTGTGAAGAGGTCCTGCTGAGGTTTTGTGTTGGGAACATTGCTGCTATCTTGCAGCTGGAAAGAACAAAATGTGTTTCTTCTCTGGAAAGGCTTTAGGGGAAACTTGGGCAAATGTCTGTAAACAGTGAGTTCCTGCATTTCATTACCTGACTCCATTGTTTCCTTTCTAGGTATCCGACAAACAAATGGATTAAATTAGGTACTTTCCATGCCAGAGATGAGAGAAATGTCCAGAGCTTTCCTCTGGATGAACAGATGTATGCAAAATATGTTAAGGTAACTTAGTACTGCAAAAGCATCCGTGCTCCTCAGGGAAGGAAGGGTTTGCTGGGTTTCCCCTGTATAACAGCATCCAGAGAAATGTGTTATCAAAGCCTACCTTACCATTAATTGCCCTTGGTTAATTAGTGGCCCCAGCTGAGGTTGTCTGTGTACTAAATCCTTGTCACAGTCATGAGCCTATTACCTTCCTCACTTTGGTAATTGACAGGATCTTGGTAAGCCCCTTGGGTCCAAGTACATACTTTGCTGACACCTGAATTAAGAAAAATCTAGACAATGTTCTGTTCTATTTGACTTAACCAACTTTCCCCTGAATGTAAGATTAGAAGAATCTCGACCTATTTTGTTTCTTGGCTGTACCTGCTTTATATATATATACATATCTGTCTAGATAGATATATGTATATACACACACACACTGGAGCACAGATCAGAATATGCATATTTCTTGATATTTTTGTACTGTGTTGTGCTGTACACTTTAGTGAATCTGAAAGTGTAAGTGGTTGAACCTTGGTTCTCATTAATAGACTCCAAGTGTAGTTTTGCAGTTGTTCAGTCATAACTCTGACTCAGGCAAATTATTTATGCTCACTGCTACTGGAGCATTGCCATGATACCTCCACCTTCAAAATACTTTGCATTAAGCTATCTTTACTCAGGAGACTCAAAGGGAATAAAACGCCATAAATAATTAATGTGGTACTTGAACTTGGATAAAAGCATATGTGAAAATATTGGGTTGTAGTGAAGGTTTAAATTCAAATAAAATACAGACCTTTTAGGTCCTCTTCAGTGATGTGTTAACTTCCAATTGTGGTATTGCCGGAAAAAAAAGATTAGTTTGTGCTCCTTAATTATGCTTTGTGCTTTTATGAAGAAGTAGCTATAAGTGATAATTGTCTAACCTCTCTACCCAGAAATTCTGCATGAGTCAGAATAGAGATTTCATTTATTTTTAATTATATTTTCTGGCTGAGTTAATGCCTTAAGGTAGCTGCCATTGTCACTGAAATTCCAGAATTCCAGTAGATGCTGCAGTACTTAATCCCTTGGTGGATACAGTGCTCTGCCTTGAATAATACAGCATGGTAGAATTTCCAGAGGTTTGTTCTTGTAATGTTTTTGCTTTATAGTGCAAAAAGTAAGCAAGTTCTGAGATGTCTAGTCTACAGAAGGAGTCCAAAACATTTTCAAAAAGTTAAATTTTTTGAAGTGGCTTACTGAACTTGTATCAAAAACAATAGAATTTTTTGTAAACGTGCTTTTATGGGAATATTTGTCTTGGTCTCAGTTGCAGATTACTCAGTCCTTCAGTGATAGTGTTTACACAGTGGTTTAATAAATGCATTCTACACTTGCAAATTAAGTCAGATTAAATAAATACCAATGTGTAGTCAAGGTTGCGCTAGAAATACACAGATGACTGAAGCTTCCAAGTCTGTCATCAGCTGCTCTATTTCTTGCAGTTGTGCTTCTCTAAATTGAAGTATTTTATACTGAATTGAAGCAGAAGCAGTACATAGAGTGCATGCTATGTGGGTTTGTTTTTCCTTTTGAGTCACTTTCTGTAATCTGTGCTCTTTAAGGGGAAAAATACACTTAGTACATTTAACACACTTCAGTATTCTATCTGCAATCATGCTGCCCTGAAAAATTGAATAACTTAAATTCCTTAATAAAACACTTGTTGCATGTTACCTTCAATCTGCAGGGTACGAGAGCTAAATGAAATCTTGCTACCTAAGGCAGATGAAGTAGTACTACAACTTAATCCTTCACAGCTTGTCATCTTAGGCATTTATAGTACTGAATTAAACCAAACAGACTCAGTAGTTGCCTGTGGCATGTGTTCAGCCTTTGTACTGACATCTACTTTTTTTTTTTTCTCCTTTCCTTTCTCTTGCTTCAGATGTTCATCAAGTACATAAAGGTTAGCAACCTCTTCTTTTGGAGTGATGGATGCATGGGGCTGGGGGTGTTCTCTGCTGCGGCTCAGCTCTTTAATGCATGGCAAGAATAAATCTTTGGTCTTTTCTGCTATGGACAATCTGCAACTCCCTTGAGTAAACAGAACTTGCAATTTCAAGATTGAATGTATATGTTAAGTGAACTCTTGACTGTGAGTCTTTGAAGTTTTAAGTACCTTTTATTCTCTAGGTGGAGTTGATATCACACTTTGGATCAGAACATTTTTGTCCTTTAAGTCTTATAAGGTAATACTTTATGTTTTGCTTAGTCTTGCTACCTCCTTGCAGCGAGGATTAGTCTGTTTTCGTAATAGTTGGGCAACAATTCCAGTTTTCAATTGCAGTTATTTGTAAATATTGTGAATTGAAGTAGTTGCCTGACTTGCCTGACTTGCCTGCCGTGTAGCGTCTTTCACATCTGTTTAAAGCTTTGAATCCTTTTATTTGCTTCTCCAGAATGTAAGGAATAGTTTACATTTGGCGGGGGGGACAGCAGGACATGAGCATTTCAAGGCTGACCAAGCAAAACAGGGAACAAGTGGTGAACTAAAAAGAGCAGGTGTGGTGAGTGCTTTTGGGAAGCTGCTGTGTTGCTTGGCACCACAGGTGCATGCAGTCAGTAATGCTTGGAATATCTGAGTAGAAACACTTGTGAATTTGTAATTCAGAGAACCATCAGCCTCTGCACTGCTCCTAAAAAACAAGTTTTGAACCTGGGAGGTCTCTAGTGTTAGAAGTGGAACCATATTTTTAGTTCACAAGACTGCTTTAAATTGGATTATTTTGATTTAATTTTGTCAGAATAGGTCAAAGAGAATATGGTATGCAAAGTGAGGTAGTTCTGAGTAGATACTCCTAAAGCAAGTCAGAGGTGAAGCTGAAGAGGAGGTGTAAGAACTCATAGAAAGCTAAAGACAAGGAAGTCTAGGTATGAGTTTAAAAGGAAGAAAAAAGACTCTTTGGAATTAAAATGAAAAACAGGATCTTGTTTAGGTTCTGCAGTGGACTTTGTAGATACAACTTAGAGAAAATAAACATCCCTGCTTCTTGATCTTGGTTAACTGACTGCAACTACTGTATCTCTAATTTATTTGTTACATAAAGGTAACACTGCATATCAGTTATGTCACATAATTACTAATAATAGGCATTTATTTTAAAACTTTGATCGTAGAGTATTTGGTACTAGCATGGTTGAAGAGTATGAAGAAATAGCTGATTCTCAGTATCAGTCTGAAAGACAAGAACTGTTTGATGAAGATTATGGTAAGCAAATATTTTGTGCATTTTTAGCCATTCAGACAGCTCTTAGGCTGGTCTTGGTGGCTCATCACTTCCTGCATATGATAAAAGATTTGACTGTTAAATTTACTGGTTGACAGTGTCTCAGTATTTCTGGTCTTTTCCAGCAATCTCTATAAGTTTTGAACAATGTGTTTAATGTAGCTATATGGATTATAGTAATGTCTCTGTTTCATTTGGCAGAATAGACAGTTTCTTCATGTGCTGACAGTAGTAAAGGGTTACTAAAATAAAGCAGCTCACACAAAACAGTTCTATTCTTAGTGTCCCATTCAGTTTGTAATCTGTCCTTAAACTTTCTGTAGTTTTATTTCCACACTGTCAAATTGACATCATTGAATGATACGTTAAATCTTGAGGTTTATATTCTTTGCCCATGACACATTAAATTTTAATAGTCATGAGTTGTTCTTCTTTATACATAGATTATCTGTTGGATTACAACACAGGGGAAGAAAAATCTTCAAAAAATCTTCTTGGTTCTGCTACAAGTGAGTATGATTTATTAGAAAAAGTTGTTGCTGTGCTTAAAACAAGATGTGCTAATTGAAAGTGGAATGATCTTTTGGCATGCAACATCTACAACTTTAATATTCTTCTGCTGAAACAATTTATTGTGATTCTTATTTAGTTTCATAGGAGTAATTAAAATTTGAAGTTGGGGGATCATTCTGAGGGTTCTAAAAACGAATTTTCAATTTGTAAGGATATCTATTTTGTGCAAACATGTTTTCTGTACTTAACTGAGTACTGAAAATAATGGTAAAGTTGCATAGGGCTGTAAATGGCCAGTACTAAAGTGTTGTGGAACTTTAATTATTTGGAACTTGGAAATCTGTATTTAATTAAAGTCCTTAACTTACAGGAGGCAATATAAAGATTTACTTTGTACAACTTTAGGGGGAGAGAAGGATGGAGAATACATAAAGCCTTCTCAGAAATAGTAAATATTGTAATTTATGTTCTTCATAAGGGCTGTGTATTTTTTTGAGAGAACTAAAAGTTCTTGACTGTTTCTTCTCACTTTTCCCATTGGAGAACCTCCAGGTGTAGGGTTTGTTTGGCTAAGAATGCTTTTATATTCAGTTTTAATGGTGTTCTTCACTGCTGAATTATTCGGGGTAGTATCACCTCCACGCACCATTTTCTAAGGAGCTCTTGCACTGTACGACTCTTTCTTCTGTTTCAGCTAATGAAGATTTGTTATTGCAGTGTAGGTTTGAACTCAGTTAATGCTGTTTGGAGTCAGGCTTTACTTTCATCCTGTAATGGATCAGAGCAACAGAAATCTTTCATACTTTTTCCTGGAACATTGTTGTCTCCTGAGAATAAGAAGGTCATGGCTAGGAATAGTCACAGCTTAGAACAGTTTTCAAAAGGGAAATAGATAGTGGAAAAGGCAGTTTATTTCTAAATGTGTGCCTCTCACAGATGAGATAAAGCAGTAAATTCTTCCCTGACACTGCTTATCTCATATTTGTGACTTTCAGACTTTGTATCTTCAAGCTATCTTGATGGTGCATGTTCACATGATCTGTCTGCAAGGGCACTATTACAAGTTTACATTCACTCTCTGAACAATGCAGTGACTTTTCATTTAATTTTTTAGACTTAGTAGTCTAATGCTTCTAAGATTAAAAGATTTGAAACACCTGTTGCTGATGGTGCTCAGCTGTCTCTCTAATGCACTGAAACATTGCAGTGACCGTTATTTAGTCCTGGCTGGTGGATTTTGTTATTGAGACCTTTCCTCTCTGACAGGGTGGTCAATGCTCCTCTTTTGGAAGGAGGAGAGTTTGTGGGTATCGGTTTTTTGTGGTTTTTTTATATGTACATAGACAAATGTGACAGACTTCCATTTTGTATCTTAAATGTACAGTGAGGAAGAGGGTCTTCTGAGGAGGAGATGGAGGGGTTCTCAGACGTTTAATCTCATAAGAAGCATTCTGCAGTCTTCCATGAGTCTTAACCTTGGAGGGTGGTTCACTGTTCTTTCTCCTGCCATTCTCCCAGATTGTAAAGCTTCTATACCAACTCTGTATACTCCCTAATTTTCTTCTTCTCCATCAATAATGAGAGACCTCATAGCTCACGTTTAGCATCTTTTGACTATTATGGCTTTTCACAGAATACAAACCCAGATAAATAACATAAATCAGGAATGCAGTTTCTGACATGCTCTGGAGGAAAGGCAGAACCAGAGTTTTGAACACAACTTCCTGGAGCCCAAGGAATTTATCATTACTACTGAAATGCCTCTCTAACATTATGACTTTGGCCATGTGACATGCACTGCCATATGTTGGTAGGTGGGGGAGAAATGGGCAAAATCAGGCCAGCTTCTGTGTGTTTACAATATGGTGCTCTTTACCTGATCCTCATCTTCTAAATAAGCCTGGCATTATGTTTGTTTTCAGTATCAAGACCAAAGAGTAGCTGTATTTAATATCTGTGCTGATGTAGAGCAGGCCCTCTTGGAATTTACTTCTGTGAATTCAGAAGGGAGAGGAACTATTCTACTTAACAGGTCCTTAAAATAAATATATGTGTAAGCCAGATCTGTGGATGTTATGGTACAGGTTTTCAAATAGAGGTTTCTAGCTTATATGCTTACCTTTAAAAGAAACAGCTGCCTCCAGTGTAATGGAATGACCAGATATTTTTATGTCCTTACACTGATTCATTTCAATCAAGTATTGCAAAATAGCAGATTTCTCAGTGCTGCTGATCTCTGGGCCCTCTGAGAGTGCTCTTGTTGTTGTCTCTTTTAGATGCTATCCTAAGTATGGTGAACATTGCTGCTAATATGCTTGGAGCCAAAACTGAAGACTCATCTGAAACTGAAGGTATTGTAGTTTCTTTAGATGAAAAGCGTTCTGGAATGTTTTCATGTCTTTGTTAAGTTTTTTTTTGTGAGTTGGATGGTCTATGTTTAAATGACTTTTTTTCACCTTCTGTGGCACACCTGATTATTGTCATACAACCTAGGGACTGTGAAAAGTGGAACAAAGATGCTGAATTTGCTGAGAAAAGAACCCATACAAAGATGACACATATGCTTGTTCAGCTTTATTTGGAGATCTTTACTCTCTGTTTTACCCAGGCTAAGTTGTAAAGTCCTAACTTGCTGCTGCTTTCTGGAAGTATTTTGAGACTGTCCACAACATCGCATTCATAAACTATCAGTAGCACTTCCATGTAAATAACTTTGGATGACATCTGCAATTAATTTGGTAGTGCAGTTAATAATAACCCCCCCAATAATAAACCCAAACCTCCAAATTTGTTGAAAACAAAGATGGTTCTTGAATTTCCATGTTCACATTTTCCTCCTTCCTGCAGCAGGGAACAAAAGTGTGTCTGAAAATGTCACTGCCACCCCTGCAACTTCAACAGCTGCACCAAGACTGCCTGAACCAACACCTGTTCCTTCACCAGAGTAAGTGATTGCTCTTGGCATTTCTGTAACGTGCTCCAAGCAGAGACAAACATGTGCTAGTCTGCAGTCTTTGGTAGTAGAATGCTCAGGTATGGCTTGCAGACTTAAACAAGTGAAAAGGCAAGTATTTGGTAAAATCTGTAAGTATGGTAATAGCACTAACCAGAGAAATTTATTGGTTTAGTTACTGTCTATTATAGCTATTTCCATTATGATTGTTTTGTTTTGGCACAGAAACTGAGTTAATATTGGTCCAGGTTTTGTGGCCTTCTGCAAGGGAGACTAATTAGGAGTGTAAATTGCATTGCTGAAACTTCAGTTAAGTTATATTGACAAAATTCTGGTTTAGAAGCTTATACTTTGGTAGACTTTCCTTAATGAAAATATGTATGCAAATATACAGTATGAGGTTGAGAAGAGAAGTTCTATGTAGATTCTCTGTTATTTTCCAGTTGGTTGCAATTGCTGATAACTTGGCTGCTTAAGGCCAAGACCCTACCTCTTAAATGTTAAGACATGACTTGTGCTGTATTTAGTGGTTTTACGGTTTTCTATCATTCTTGCTGTGAGACTGAGCAAGGTCAGTGGGAATGTTGTGATTCTTGCATTTGAGGATTGCATCAGCAGAGTAAGATGCTTACTGTGTAAGAAATGGTATTTGAACTGGTGACAGTTTTCAGGGGTGAGGGAAGGGGCACTGTCTGAGAAGTCTTGCTGTTTCAGAGGCAGGGATTGAAATAATGTGTTTGCCTATTGGGACTGAAAATCACCAGAAAAAATACTATCTTGCAGAATTTCAGTCTCCAGACTGCCCTTTAGTCACTGGACTAAGCTTTGCTAATTTTCCTAAAGATCCTATTTTCACAGTCTTCTAGAGCAGGGATGTAAAACTGTTGAAATAATACCTTGTCTTTAACTCTTCTGTTCTAGACTTGTTACTACTGATATTCCACAGATAGAGAAAGAGCAATTAATGGTGGATTTGACTAAAGAAAGCCCAATTGTTCAGCTAGTGCAAGAGTATGAAGAAGATACGAGCCAGTCCACAGTAACTTTGCTGTCCAGTGATGACCAGGAAGAGGAAGCATCAGCGTGGTTTGAACTGGAGACAGAGAAGTACTGCTGTGACATGGCAGCAGTGTGCTGTATTTCCACCTTCTCAGAATATCTGTTTAAGTGGTGCTCAGTTGCAGTAGCCATGCATCGGCAGCACAGTAAAACTGGAGGTGAAGAAAGGCCACGCTACCCTGTGGATGTGCAGCAGCCACAGCTAGCTCTGACTGAATCTGCCCAGACAGCAGTAGAGGGGCCTCTGCCTGAGCAATTGGACAGCAAAGCTGAAAAACCCCCTGGGTCTGTTGTTGCAGTTGACTTCAGTGCAGTCCATGAGGAGATCAGTAATGAGACCACAGAGTCCATTGAGCTGGAGCCAAGCCATCCTCAAACTGTCTCTCAGTCCCTCCTCCTAGAAGTTACTTCTGAAGTTAAGCCATCCCCCACAACAGACATGGTGTTGGAGCCTGCAAAAGAAGACTCAGGCCAGGTAGCACCAAGGGCGACTCCCCAGGTGGATGTCCCAGAGCTCAGCACTGAAACAGAAAAGGCTGAGAGCTCAGTTGTAGAAGAAAGCCCTGAGACCAGTGTGGCCACTGAGGTAAAGGAGATGAGCACAAGAGAGACTGTTGCTACTCCAGTGATTTCAAAGCCTACAGAGACTGTTCTGCAGCCTGAAAGCACAGTGGACGTAGTAGCCAGTGATGCTGTGGAGGGAAAGGAGAGCATTCCAGAAGTGCAGAAACCTGTTTTCTCTCCTGTGGAGTCTCCGGTATCTGCCGAGACAAAGGAGGATGATCAGGCAGCTGAAGAAGCTTTGATGGCGATTCCAGTCTCAGGGGGACCTCAGAGAACAGCTACAGATTTCTATGCTGAACTGCAGAATTCCACAGACCTGGGCTATGCCAATGGGAACCTTGTTCATGGATCCAATCAAAAAGAGTCCGTCTTCATGCGCCTGAACAATCGCATAAAGGCCCTGGAAGTCAACATGTCCCTCAGTAGCCGCTACTTGGAAGAACTCAGTCAGAGGTGAGTCTGAGGATGATTGGTAAGAGCCCAGCCTGTGAAAAATAGTACAGGGGAAGTTGGGCAGAGTGTAGATCACAGCGTAAAGCTTTATGGAAAACTGAGAAAAGGACCCAAGCCTAGGTGGCTGTTGGAGTTATTCTGTGTGAGACAGGGCTTCCTTCTTTGTATTTCAGATACAATCCCGTTTATTTTATTTTGAGGAATATTGCTGTGGGTTTTTTAAAAGGGTAAAGTGTTGTCAGGATATAGGTATATCCTTCTGTTACTGTTGAACTGAATGTCAGAGACCTACAATGCCTTTTTTATTTAATTGTTCCCACCTAAAGTACCCTGTTATCTGTAATAACTCTGGACGAATAAGTGACTGTGGAGGGGGGAACCAAGAGCTTTCTGTGAAGGATGTCTCTGTGTATTAGTGGTGTTCCTTAGCCACAGGAGAGTGGGGAAATGTATGCATTTCAGAATTGGTTCCAAGGAAGGGGCTCACAGTTGTATTTACTGTGCAAAGTGAATTCAGTAAATTGGCACTAAGCTTGAAGGTGTTGAAATGGATTTGACCATAACCTTGGGGGGAAAAAAAAGCCACAACCGTAGAAAAAGACACATCTGTTTTATTTGTGAGACTTAAGCAGATACCACTTGATGTTTAAATAAAGCTCTTTGGGCAAAGAGAAGGTTTTTGCTGGCATAGTCATGTTTTCTGAGGACAAGTCTAAGCTGAGGAGTTTTCTGCACTAATATTTCAGCCTTAAACACTTTTTGTTTTAGGTACCGAAAACAAATGGAAGAAATGCAGAAGGCTTTCAATAAAACAATAATAAAACTTCAGAACACCTCAAGAATAGCAGAAGAGCAGGTATGGTTTGTTTGGAGTATTTAAGTCTTTTCCTAATTAGGAAGGCTTACTTTAATGAAGAGTTGCACAGTGGTGCAGAAATCCTCTTCAGTTGAGCTGTACATCTGCCTTTTAAAAGCATCTGTTCCATGTTTCCCTATTTTTCTCCATAATAAGATTTTTAGACATGTTCCCAGTTGTTTTGGAATAAAGCTATTTTCAGCTCTGTTTTCTGATTTTGTACTTGAAGAAAAGATCAGTTGTCAGCCGATAATGGCTAAAACTCTTCAATGTCTTTGTCAATGAAAAAGTTATCCAGGTCAGTTCCAACCCTTGTTTCTTGGTTGTGACTGCACTCAAAACAATTTTTTTAACTTGGTTGGTTTTTCATACCTCATTTAAAGTATGGATTGACAGTTTCCCTCTGCTGCTGAAGAGACTGAGCCTATAGAATAGCAGAGAGGTACAGTAATGGCTTAGGCCAAATTTGCGTTTAAAGGTGTAATGCATGTAACAAGCTTTAATTCATGCTTTAAAATGTGGATTTTCCCTATTCTGCCGTCCTGGCTTTCCTGAGCAGCTGTGAAATAGAGCAGTAACTGCTGTGCTAAACATTCACTAAAGCAGCTGTGCATGTGGCATAGCATACTTGATCCCAAACTGTCTGAAAGTTTCTGAAATGCAGTCCTAGGCCAGTAGTTTCTTCATCTGTCAGCAGTGAAGAAAATGGCAGGTTTCATGTGCTGTCCTGTCTGGGTTGGGTTTGGGTTTTTTTAGAAGAGTATCAGTGCTGGTCAGTCTGAGGTGCTCCTCTTGGTTAGTCTCCCTGGTTTTCTGCTCACCTTCCTTAGTTTTTCATAGGTTTAAGAGTCTTCTTAGGACTCTTCCCAGGGAGCAGTTGTTAGCTGCAAAGGAGTTGTTCCTGGCTGGTTTGGGCTCCTGTCACTGACTGGCTGCCTGGCCCTGGAACAGCAGCTGGGCATCAGCCCTTAGACTGGAGCTGTGCCTGATCAGCTGTGTGTGTTTTCTGTGGCCTCCTGACAGTGACTGTGTGGAGCTGGCTGCTCACTCTTCCTATGGTGAGGACAGCAGAAGTCACTCTGATGAAATGCATTTGGCATAATGGTAGAAAATGTTACTTGACAAATAAAAATGTTACATGAACACTGTGTTGAAAACAATGCTGGACAGGCCATGTTGCTACTGAGTGCCTGGCTGTGTCAGACAGATAGAACACTAATTCTGTAGCCATGGGTGCATGTGACAGTGGGAACCTGGCAACTGATAGCATGCCCATGACTCTGTTCACCACAGGATCAGCGTCAGACAGAGGCAATCCAGCTGTTACAAGCACAGCTCACCAACATGACCCAGCTGGCTTCCAACCTGTCAGCGACTGTGGCGGAACTAAAACGTGAGGTAATCACAATTCAGCAGTGTGGCATGAGAACTTAAAGGAAATAGATGCATAGACACATCTCTATTTGAAGAGACCAGAGTCCTTAAATGAAGTTTTTTATTGTCTATAGTGTTGTTTTCACTACTTTATCCTAAACTTTTAGCTACAAATTTGAGTAACTTGAGCTGTCTTGTGCACAGCAAAATTGGTAATAATTACTGCAGGCCCACTAGCCCCCATGATTGTAATCTGAGCTAAGGCACCCTTCTCCTTCCCCTGCTGGTTATTGTCATCTTTAGAGATTAGGGGAATCTTGGCAACAATATTAGGAATGTTTTCTCTCAAATGTTTATGTTCTGCCTGCCTGGCATTTCAAGCAGTACCATAAACATGACCTTTTATATTTTGTGCCTATTGCCAAAGACCTCCCTTGGGCTAACACTTACTGAGACTCCTCCTTTGATGCCTGGCTGGCTAAGCTCCTATTTATGAGTGCTGTGGTTAGAGAAACCACATTGAATCAAGTGATTATAATGGTATTCTGTGAAGTACTGCAGTGTCAGCTGATAAAAAGCACAGTTTAGATTTGCCATAGTATTGCATCCATGTCATCTGTGAACCAGAGAAGTTACTTTCTGAGCATGGTTTCCTGTGGGGGAAGTGTATTGCTTTCAGAAAGGTTTGGATGCTCTTTGCAAGGCATGGCAGCTTCTGTAGTTATGCTGATATTGGAGGCAGGGAAATCATGTCCTGTTAGCAGCTAGTGGGATTCAACCTTCACTCCTTGAATGCTGCACAGCCAATAGGCTGCATCAAACCTCCGAAAAATTACTCAAATGTCAACAAGCGTTTAGTGAAATTAAAGAGAAGTGAGTTGAGAACATAGCATTTGTCTTTTAAAGCTTAAAACATAAGAATAGCAATATCATGGAATTGTTCTGTCTTCAACAATTGTCTCAAATCCCTGCAGGTTTCTGATCGCCAGACTTACCTGGTGATTTCTCTGGTTCTCTGCCTCATTCTGGGCTTGGTGCTTTTTGTGCAGCGGTGCAGGAGCCCGTCTCAGTTCTGTGAAGATTACCTCTCAAAAATTCCCAAAAGCAATCACTACCCTAGTCCCAAAAGGTAATGTATTTCTGTTTGAGACTTAATTACTCTTTCAGCTTTCTCTTTTATATTTCCTAAGTCTGCTGGTACTGGCACATCTGCTTTAATTCTGAGTTTTCTTTTTGCACACTGAGAATTAATAGCAAAGAGCTATCAATCATAGCTCTCTCCTAGGAGCATTTTGGGGCTACTATGCTTAACAGATATGCCTTGATAACTTGTTACAAACACAGTACTGTATCTGCCAGGCTTTCTTGGGCACCTCAGCAAATAGTTCTGTCTTTCTGCCAAGAATGCTTCTTAATGAGAAATGTGTATGACAAAGTCCTGAGAAAAATGTGTTTAAAAAGCTTTCTGGAATTTTCCAGGTGTTTTTCCTCCTATGATGATATGAATTTGAAAAGAAGAACTTCCCTTCCACTGGTCAGATCACAGTCTTTTCAGCTAGCTGGTAAAGAAGGTATTCATATCATACATCTGGTCTCTTGTGTTGCTCTTAGTGCTGCACAATGTGTGTGTAGTTCATGTATGCGCTCTGTAAGATAAGGTGGTTTGTGAACAAGTTACCAGATACTCACAGAACTATGCTGAATTGTGCTAAAACCTTAAATGCAGTTTTTGCCATCAGTTATATTCTGCTCTGCAAATGTTTTTTTAGGGTTAGGAGCAGTCAGTGCAGGCACTCAGGTCTGCAAAGCTGCGAAGCTTGCAGAAAGTAGCTTTTTTTTTTCTCCTCTTGTAAATGCCAGACGTGGGAAGTCTGACTGTCCTACTTCCCTGAAGTCCTGATAGCCTATGTTTGAAACTTGGCAGGCATTTAGGATTCAAATTTAGCAACTTCAGTAAGAAAATTCAGACCATTTATCTTGGCTTGGGTATGAGGAGTGATCTGGTCTTTTCAGTATTCATGGTAGACTTGGGACAACTGATTTTGATTTCTTAGGCCATGAGTGTCATGCAAAACCAAGTGTTGCAGATCACAGTAACTACCAAGAATGCTGCTGACACAGCTCTTCTGGGTGCAGCAAACTTGCTTCACAGGTTTTTGTACTGTGAGTAAAACTGCATTAAAACTTGAGTTGGGAATGTGATGCAGTGAACACTAACTAAGGCCTAGACTATTTTTTTTCAAAACTACACTTTTCCCAAATTCTCCCCTGCTGGTCTCACGTCAGTCTGAACATCTGCCTCATTGGTAGCTGCACGTCTGTGCTGTCAGGGGCAGGCTGCACATTAAACACTATTACACTGGTAGCAGTTTGTTTTCCTAGACTTCAACTTTTGCTGACTCCTGCTCCTTTTCCCCAAAGGATGTTCTCTATACCTCTCCCATGGCCATATCTATCAGAAAGCCAAGTGTTTAAGTGTGTGTCACTGACAGCTGCCTTGACAGCACAGGGCAATTTCTCTGTGTGCTGACTTTACTTTCAGCGTTTGTGTTGTGTCCCCCTTAACTTACAAAGGGAGAGAGGAAAAAAGTGCCTGCTAAGTGGAATATTTTGTTATGCTGCTGTTCAGTTGGGATTGTGTTTCTCTAGAGCTGGCAGTGTCAGGACTGCTGAGTGTGTTCCCTCTCTTACAGTGGATCCAGAGGATCTGTACATTGTGGAACCTCTGAAGTTTTCCCCAGAGAAGAAGGTACCGTGCTGTGGGGAAGGAGCTGCTGGGGCTGAGGTGTTTCTGCTGGCAGGTGGTGCACGTCTCAGCTGCTCTCCCTGCTGCTTTCTAGGCTTGGCTTGGGTGCTCCGCTTGAGTTCCAGAACTTCACTGTTTCTTTTTTTCACTTGTGGTTTCAGAAAAAGCGTTGCAAGTACAAAAGTGAAAAACCAGAGACTATTAAGCCGACAACAGAGCCTCTGCACCTGATAGCCAATGGGGAGATCAAAGGAAGGAAGCCCTTCACGAACCAGAGGGACTTCTCTAACATTGGAGAGGTTTATCACTCTTCCCATAAGGGCCCTCCCTCCGAAGGAAGCTCTGAAACATCGTCGCAGTCTGAGGAGTCCTATTTTTGTGGCATTTCAGCTTGTACAAGTCTGTGCAATGGGCAGACCCAAAAGACAAAAACTGAGAAGAGGGCTATAAAACGAAGACGGTCGAAAGTTTCAGACCAAGGGAAGCTCATAAAAACTCTAATACAGACTAAGTCGGGGTCAATGCCAAGTCTGCATGACATAATCAAAGGAAACAAAGATATAACAGTGGGAACACTCGGTGTCACGACAGTTTCTGGACACATCTAAACCTAGCTGAACTTCTCAAACAGGAGAGTGTTTGTTCATTTGAGAACAGTGTGTGGTATTCTGTGGGAGGATAGTGGGAGACAAAGAGCTCAACTCATTGGAAAGTATTCAGAAATTTGGTTTCTGCCTTTTTAAATAGATGGGATTGTGTCAATCTTGGCTATAAGCTGCAGCTTTACAAGGCTGATAATTTCCTATGAGAACAGCTTGGGGGGAGGGAGAGCAGGGTTCATTTTATAAAGGTTTTTTTTCCACAGTTCCTGGGGCAGAGATTTTTTGAAACCCAGTTTGTTGGGTGGAATAGGGATAAAATCCTAATCCTCTTCCTTTAGCTTTGTTCCTATTTCTTGCACCTTCCCATATTTATGTGCCTTTTGTCTATTTATAATGCCACTGGAAGAGGGGAGATAAAATTGTTTGTCATTTGATTTATTTTGTAGTTTCTCTAGCTTTTTTTGAAGATGCAACACTACAGTGCTGTAAAGGGACATGTGTCGGCCTTCAGCTGGACTCAGTAATGTGGACTGGATACTGTAAAAACACCAATAGATGGGCTTGCCTGACTAGATTCTTGTTTTCCAAACTCTGTTGAGGAAAATCTCTCACCAGGGATGGCAACTGTGTTTACTTGCACCTTCAGTCACGATCGGAGCTTAGTCTGATGTGCGAAATCAGTGACGGTGGCTCTTCAGGATTTCCTGTGCATGACAGAATCTGAGGCTGAGGAATGCATTTGTCACCTGCCTGGCCTGCTGCAGTTCTGTGGAGGAAGTGGATGAGGAATGCTCACTGTTGTGCTGAGCTCAGGGAAAGCTCAGCTGAAGAATGTGAAGGTGCATTCTCGGAGCCTGCTCTGGGTGTGTTACGTTTGCAAAGCCTGGGAGCCGCAGCCGTCGGGCTGGTTCACAGCAGGTGTTTCCATAAAGTTTGCTTTTGTATTGGCTAACAAATGTGCAGTGTTGGTATGGTTGGTATTTCATACTCAAGTGTTTTTTATTTTGACTGTGACTGTATATTTGAATACTATAGGATGTGTGGTTGCTAAACTGTTGAGTGTGGTTCTGAGTGAGTGGAACAAAAGGTTATTCCTTTTGACAGGTGTTAAAGGTTCACGTTGTACAAAATAAGTTAACTTATTGAGCACTTTTAGTGGTACCCTTTTTAACAGATCTAATGCCTTTCCTGAGTATTGTATGTAATGTGACTTATTTAAAGCCTTTGTTTTTTTGCTGCTTTCTTGTTAGTTTATGAATACTTTAAAGTGATGTACTTTCAGACTTGATCTGCACAATTAGCCAGTCAGAGCACATGAACCAGATGTGTTGAACGTGAATTCAGAAGGGTGTCAAACCTGGATGAAGAAAATACATACCACCAGAGTGCAGCATCCAATGTTGTGGAGCAAGAGTATGTAACTACAGAGCTGTAGTGCCATTAGAAACTGTGAATTTCCAAATAAATCTGAACACTTTGTCTTTCATTTACTGGCATTTTTTCCTTTGAATATGAAACTTGTGGCTTACATTCTTTGAGAAGGACTAGTCTTTAAATTTCAGTCCAGGACTAGGACTTGGGATCCTTTGGGCTGTAGTAAGGAGTTCATAAACTTGTCAGTCCAGATGTGCTTTTCTATTTAAAAAGAGTAAAGTGTGGGGGAGTGGATTCTGAAGGCTGAGTGGTGCTTTGTCTGAAAGGTCAGGAACTGTGGCCCTGTGAAACTGCTGGAGAGGTTTCCAGCTGGCCAGTTCATACCTTTCCCTGGGGGATCCCTGCATGTGGTGACTTCCTGTGAGAAGGACTGCATGAAATGGCCTCTTGGTACTCAGAGCTAAGGCTTGTGAAGGACACAAAAGGCCATGAAAGGAAAGAGAGAGTCATTATCTCAAACCAGAGTTTTCAGCTTGAAGTTTGCCCCTTACTGCTCCCTCCCCCTCTAACTTATTTCTATCAAGCACAGCAGGACTGTGTGCAGCCAGATGCCAAATTCACAGGCTGGCCAGCATCTGCTTCTCAGAGGAGACCTCCCCAGCACTGAGTTTTCACTTTAGTGTCTCGGGACTCTCTGCTTCATCATAGCAATATAATTTAAAAATAAAATTGAATGTGGAATTTGCTGAGGTAGGAGAGTGTTGGGTGTTTTTTGTGGGTTTCTTTCATTTACTCATTCCTCTTGATGTGTCACCTGTAAGAAGCATGTGTACCTTTATTGCCCAGGCAACCACTGGGCTTTTCAGTAAGAACCGCGTGAAGCTGGACGTGACTGAATTCTTAAAACAGCCCATCTTTACTCTGGCTATGAACTAAAGATTCACAGATCTAGACTATGCTGATAGGTGAGGCTGCTTGTTGAATTCCCAAGCACCTGTTCAGATTTCAAGTTAAAAGATTTCAGATGTGAAACTGAAAGCATTCTAAACTGGTCCTTCAATACCCTGCTCTCTTTATACATTTTAAAAACTGGGCATGACTTAGGTCTAAGGAGTTGATGCATTGTGCGGAAAAATACCAGTGATAAAGCTTGTCCTGTAATGAACGCGTGGGAAGTGTGCCATGGGAATAACGCATCTGAAGGAACCTACAAGGCCAATTACACTTTTGCAGACTTGTGAGTGTTCTGGCAAGAGACCAGAGACTGAACTACAGCTTCCACCTACTGCTGGCAGAAGCTTTTAGTTATCTCTAACCACTTTAAAAAAAAAAAGTTCTTTTACCATCAGGTTATTATTGCTTAATGTTTTCCTTTCATGTGGGCTCTTGAGTAATTTTTTACTTGCAGTTTTATTAGTGTCACGCAATCTAGCTTTCAAATTTTGATTCTTTAGCATCAAGTCTCTTAAATTGGTTATAGACTTTATGTAGGGATAATAGTTTCTAATGAAGACAGTTTATACATCTCAAATTCCTGTGTGGTGTGGATACTTACATGGAGGGACAATCTTCTGATATTGCAAACTAAGATTGAACAGCTGTTGGTGTAAAGAAGCCAACGTGTATGCTGGAGTGAGGATGGTGTCCTTCAGTCCAGGCAGGTCCTGAGCCTAAGGTCAACAAAATCGTTTTAAGTAATGCAGAGGTTTCCATGTGAGGATGGATAGGTGCAAACACACACCTTGTGTAAGTGAATTGCTGGCTGTGTTTGCCAAAGTAAGGTGTTTAGGTTGTATACTGTAAGCATCAGAATGGAAATCCAGGCTTTTTTAAATATGCAAACTACCAGCTGTGTGGTGATGTAAGGTGAGAGCTCAAGTCTAAGGTGTTGTGTGGCTTCTGCTTTTGCCAAATTACAGCACGAGATGGAACAGCTTAGCAGGTTTTGCTTAATTAGGTACAAACATGTTCCACTTCATTTGGAACAATTAAAGTGTAGAGCCTCGACCACAAAGTGCTGTAGGCAGGCCCTGTGTGGCTCATCTCCTGGAAACCCTGAGTGTCGAACAGCAGTGGGTGCTGCTGGGGCTGTTGCTGGGCTTTGTGACAGCTCAACAAGAATCTTCCTTGAGCTTGTTCAGATAAAAGGTTAAGTTGGGAAAGGGTACTGAAACTCACCAGTCTCACTTAATTCTTCTCTAGTTTAAGCAGAGTAATTTTGAAAGACACTTCCAAGGAGCCTTCTGCTGCCTTCCTGCTGTCTCATACTGGACACAGGGCCTGGGAGTTGCAACCGGCCCCGACTCTGCTGCTTTCCGTTAGAGTCGCCATTAACTCCCACAGCAGCAGGGCGGCTTTCGGAAGGCGGTGGAGAGGAAGTGAACTCTGCACCTGGTGGACCTAGTGATGGAAAAGAAACGTTTGCCACCTTGAGGCTTGTTTTTCTCCCTTGTTAGATGTAATTGGAGCCTCTGTCCAGCTGCGGGGCCCTCTATGAACTTAGAGCAAACAAGAATCCCTGTCCACTGTTCCTCTTTTCCCAGAAAAATAACTGGAAGCAGCTACTGAAGCTTCTATGAGTTGTAATGACACAGTTAGAGATTTTGTCTTGAAGGGGCTGAGAATGGCTACTCCCAAGAAGAAATAAAGTTGTCAAGTACCAACTAGGCCCCCCTGGCCAGCAGAGCCAGCTGGTGTTTTCCAGGGCCAAGGCTGGCTTTGTGCTGGGAGTCTGGGGCAGGGCCTGGACCCTGCAGAAGGGCCTGTGAATGTCCTGTCCTCCCCTCAACTGTCACTTGGGGAGGACAGGAACTCAACACCTGCACATTCTTTTCGTCTTCCTCACAACTTGTGAGTGGCCACAGCAACTTGTTCCCGTTTTGTCCCCTGACTAAGCTGTTGTACAGTATGAAATGACCTGCTTCTCTGTTTCTCAGAATAGATCCCATTACCTCATAACCATTATATCTCATTTCCCTGCACTTACTACAGGTACAAAATAAATGAAAGCAGCAGAGTAATATTTTAGTTACTCTTTTTCTCATCTGCTTTGGTTCCTTAGATTCTCACCTCAGGACAGAGCCCTCTTTTGCTGAATTCAGGGCTGCTGCCTGCTTGTTGGGATCATGGTGAAGGAGAGGACAGAGCACTTCACTCACTGGAAGAGGGACATATTAAGCACTGTAATTCCAGGCCAGGGCTGTTAACAGTGGACTTTAAAACCTATTCTTGAGTGTGAGTATCTGAATGTCCCTGCCATGGTACCGAAACATGGCTTTACATGTGCTGCAAATGCTCCTAGCAAGGAGAGCAGTTCTTCAGGAAATTAAAAGCATCACCCTTATTTGAGAAAACAAACTTAAAAAAACATGTAATAAAGAAAACAACATGAAGATGTCAGTGCTAACTACAAAGGCTGGGTGAGTTCTGGTGCCTTCCACACCCCTCTCAGGCTTCAGCAGATGAAGGTCCTCTCCCTTTGGAGGCAACTTTCACAAGCATCCATACCAATGTTCAGTCAAAAATCCATCTGTTTCACACTCCTTCAGAACTGGCTCACAATTAGTGGCTCCTTGGGAAGCCTTTTATTCTGTGAGATTTAAGAGCTCTCTGCTGCTAGAAAGAATCCCTCTCTTTACAGGTTTTCCACACACCATCCATCCCTCTCTGCCAATCTGCTCTTGAACAGACAGATTTGAACCTTTTTTCTGTCCCAACAGTTACTGCAACTTCTTCCAGAACCTCTCTGAAGTTGAACAAAGGCTTGTGAAGTGAGTTCCAGGAGTGTCTGTAGCTGCCTAGTGCTGTATGTGAGCTCTCATGGGAGCCCATGGGCTGGACGCTCATGTCCACCTGAGGAGCCTCTCAGTTGCAGACTTGTTTTCTTTCTAGTACATTGTTTTCTACCCAAAGAGCTCGATCTGCAGTCTTTGTTTCTTGCGTTGTTTTCTTCTGATTCAATTCTCTGTCCTCATGATTTTGAATCCTGTGGTTTTGAATGAGAATGATTCTCAACTTTCTAAGTTGCTCTTGGGTGTAATTTCTGCAGCCCTGTTGGCTTTCAAGAGTTGCTTTTTAGCATATCCACTAGTCATTAGTGAAATAGGAAAGATTTGTTAATTGCTTCCAGAGAGACACTGTCCAAAACACGGTGAGAGCTTCTCCTACACAGAGGTTCACACTTCAGCTTTTGTTTGAAGTTTCAGGTTTTATTTTCTGTCAAGTATTAGATCTGGATCATTCGAGTCCTGCTTTCTTTGGGGTGTTTCAGGCAGGTCATCCTTCTGTCCTTAAATCCTGCTGATACAAACTCTTAGCTGCTGGCTGATTCTCTGCCATCAACTGTAGCATAATTGTGTGTCTTGTTAATAAGAGCTCCCACCTGTCCTCTGGGGGTGAATTGGGGACGGAGAGTGTTCTTCTGAGAAAATCCTCTTTTTCAGTCTGTGTAATGTTTTTTGTTGGTTTTGGCAAAGGGGAACAATTCTCTGATAAGGGCTATGGAAGGTGTTTCCATTGGAAAATATTCCTTCCTGTTCAAAGGACATAATAGGGCTGCTGGAAACAGAGTGTACAGACTGGTTCAACAGGGCGATAGGGTGGTGGAGGCAAATCTGTCACCCCTTTTGTCCTTATGCCCTGTTTTCCTGCCCAGTTGTCCTTGCCCCACATTTTAGGAGGGCTCAGCCTTGTCTAAGTTCTGACTCTAGGCCTTCTAGCAAAATTCGTGTGACTAAAGTGTCTACAAAAGTGTCTACAGGAAATTGTCCTGCCATTATTTCAATAGTCCTGTTAATATCCTGTGTCACTTGAGCAGCAGGAAGCCAGCAGAACACAGAGCCTGCAGGCACCAGAACCTGCTTTTTTTGGACCAGAAGATCTCCAGAGGTCCCTTCCAACCTCAGCCGTCCTGTGACTCTGATCCTGATGTGCTATGCAGACACAGCCCTGCCTGACACTGTCTTCCAGTCAGTGTGTGTCATCTTGGTGGTATCTGCAGGTGGTGACAGGAAAATGAAGTGTGACAGCAGGACTAGCACAGCAGAGGGAGAGGTCCCTGAAAGCATGCTGTGCACTAAGCATCTTTTGATGGTAAAATAGCCCCAATCTTTGGTTTGCCACAACATGTGGTATTAGCAGGCTCTTTATCCAAAAGAGAAGGTGCAGCTGGAATTGCTTCAGTTGGTTTTCTTGTCTTTCCCTCTCACCCACCCATTAAAAAAAAGCATCTTTGTGATAATAGGAAGCAGTGGGTGAGAAGTAAGAACACTTGTGACATTTAAGGGAAACGGCTACTCTGTCCTCAACCCCACCTCAATAAGCTGTTGGCATGAAACACAGTGTCAGAAAATCTTGGGAGTGGATTGTCTCCAGGCAAAGCCATTGTGTGACTGTTGTAATGGCTGTGGGAGTGGATGGGGACCTGTCCTTAGGTGGCTGGGAAACGCTGTTCTGGGATACAGAGAGGATGGCAGAGCCAGGGTAGGCAGAACCAAGCTTGAACTTGATAGAGTTGGATTTATGTTGCCTTTGTGTCTTTTAAAACCAGAAGTGTGAGGAAGAGCCAGCTGGGGTTGTTAAAACCTCTGCCGTGGATCACTGCTGAAGCAAAGGCCTGGTGAATATCTTCAAAAAGCCTTGGGATGTCCGGTGGCGCAGGCAAGACTTTGTCAGCATGTCTGATTTATTGCTGTGGTCGCAGGCAAAGCTGAGCCCTTGCTTCAGAGAAACAAGTGTACATAGGTTGTTCAAATGTGCTCTTTTAAGATCCCAGTTTTGATGCTCAAGATCAAAGCCTGCATATTGTAATTGCTTCCTTCAGCCACAGGAGACAACTTTCCAGTTTGCTCTTGTGTTAAGCATTTCCTTTTTTGACACTGCTCCATACAAATACACACTTCAACACGGGGCTGTAAAATGTAAGAAAAATTGTTTATAATCGCTTGTGTGCACCTGTAAATCTGTGGGGAAATCTCACTGTCACCACTTAGAAATCTGCAGTAAATGAGGAATGGAAATTGAGAACTGGAAATGTCCCTGTCTCTCTTCATTAGGATATTGTAATGAGCTCTTAAAAGCCCTTGCAGCATGGTCTGGATTCTGGGTTCTTCCTTGGAAGGCAGGAGGGCAGCCCCCTGAGCTGGCTCTGCCTGGGCTGCTCATGCTGGGGCAGCTCTGCTCAGGCTGCTGCACTCACAGTGTCTTCCTCTTCTCACTGAGGTTTTTACCGCGGCAGGACAGCGTCTGTGGTCTGTGCCTCGGGCTCCACGCCCTGCGGAGCTGCCGAGAAAAGGGTGGGATGCACAACGGACGGGTAAGGAATGAAGCGATTCCCCAGCATCCCACCCGGGATTGGTTCTTCATCCTCCTGCTGAAGGCAGGAGTCCTCAGCTCTGTCTCTCCCCTGCGGTGCAGGATGCCAGAGAGTTTGTCGTTTCTTTTGCTCTGCTCGCGGTCCAGGACGGGCAGTGGGAAAGCAGCAGCCCGTATCCTTTGGGGCGGCTGTTCAGGGTGTTGGATTGCTGAGCCCCGGCTGGCAGCGCGTGTCCCGAGACGGGGCTGTGGGAGGAGCGGGGGGGTCGTGACCCGCCAGCCCGGGCCGGAAGGCGGTTTGATGTTGATGCATGAGGCTTTTGATGCTTGAGTCTTTCAGAGACGCAGCATCCGAGCTGGGTGTCCGCCGCTGCAGGGATGCAGCCGTACCAGGGCAAAGCCGGGGCTGCCCCCAGGGCTCCGGCTGGGCCAAGCCCGGCAGGTTTCGGATGCCACAGGGAAGAGCCCACCAGGCATGTCCAGCCCATCCCGCTCCCGGCCATGCAGCAGAACTTGAACTACGTGTACCCCCAGATCTTTTGGGTGGACGGCTGTGCTGATGCAGGTGCTTCTTGCCCCCCGGCACCCCCCGTGGCTCCTTTCCCACCACCGGTACCCGACCGGAGGAGAAAGCCAAGGAACAACAGGGAAAGAAGGAGCGTCGGCTTCCTCGTGATGTTCTTGCTGATCCTGGTGACCTTCACTGGAGTGGGGCTGTGCATATTTAAGATTTTTCGCCTGGAGAAGGAACTGGATGAAGTCAGAGAGGTGAGGTCTGCCTGGCTGGTCACAGGTCCCTGGGGAAACAGGGAAGAAGAAACACTTGCAATCGTGTCTGAGATGCTCAGGTGGTGCAGAGCTCCCCAAGGGGCAGGATGGTGGCATTTCAGTGTCTGCTGTGACAGAGGAAAGGGGGTGCTTGTTCTCATGAGGGGCTGCTCGGTTGGTGACTGAATTATCTGGATTTCTTTGTGTTCCTGAGTGCTGCCAGGTCTCTCCCTGTGTATGTCTTAGCACTTTGCAACTCCCCATGAGCACCCAGAATTAGCCACTGTCAAAGACAGTCCTTGCTCTCAGTCTAAGCCAGTGTCCCTCTTTTCTTTGACAGTCTGCCAGTGCTGAGCACATCCCTCCAGCTTTGGAGAAACTCACAGGTGAGTCTGTGCCTGGAGGAGGAACCCAGTGAAATTGAAACTTTCCACAAGAACCTGCCAATTTTTCTAGATTTCATTTAGGAAAAAAATGTAGTTTCAGTTTGAGTGGAACAATTTAAAAGTTGTGTTTTGAACTTCCAAACTATTGCTCTTCTTTTGCATTCCATGTTGATGTTATAAGTGAGGATATCCTTTTCAAAAATGGCCAAGTCAGGAAGAAATTTTCAGCTCTCTTGACAGTTTTTTCTAGATCTGAAAAGTTTTTTTTATTTTTCCCCCATGGAGGATTTTGGTTATTAGAAAAGTTAATTTATTTTCAAATTTGTTCTGATACTGAATCAAAACAAATTTGAAATAGCAAAATTCTTGGGAAAGGGCAGTCCTGGTTCTCATCAACTCCTATATCAGTAAATTTTCTCCTTTAGGGGAAGGGGAGCTGTTCATTTGAACTGGATGCTCAGTGGTCTGATCACAGGCTTCTTTAGCAGAAGCTGAACATAAATAATAACCCTGAATTTCTTGAGGGGGCTGGATAAATAAATAGAAACAGGGAAATAGCGTAAAGGAGAAGGGGGAGTAGAGAGGAAAATTTAATTGGTTTGAGAAAAGAAAAAGCTGCTTCTAAAATTAGAGAACATGAAGTAGATGTTGAGAAAAAGTGAAGGATGGAGTGGGATGGGATCCAGATACTGAGTCACTGGAACTGGCCCATCTCTCCAAAGGGAACTCAGCCCTCCAGGGAAGGCAGATTTTCCCAGTTGTGCTCTGCCTTCCTGAGGACAAGGTCTGCCTGGCCAATGGGGTTGTTTGCAGGATCTCAAGTGTCAGCTTTGTGGCTGGCTCCTCCACTGCTCTCTGGGCTGACTTTTCCATGGAGCACGTGGCCAATGTCTTCCCTATCTTTGTGCAGGGCAGAAGGAGCAGTCACTGCGAAAGGAAGCGAGGAAGGCAGCCCATTTAACAGGTACGTGCTGAGGGAGCAGCAGGATGCAGGAGCAGGGGAATGGGCAGGTGTGATGGGATGAGGGGGTGGCATGGCTGTCGTTGTGCGCAGCCCACCTCACACAGGCTTTCCTTGGGTAACACGTCTGCTCTGACAGTGGAAAGTTGCTCCACAGATAAAACCCTCCCCCTCTTTTATGCTTCTCAGTGAGGCCTGGTTTTGGCTTGGTTTTGGGGTGTGCAGGGTACGAGCTGTCACTGGGGGCTGGCGTTGGCGAGGTGTGAGGTTGGGGAGGACTTTCCATGCTGCAGACAAGGCTTGGAGAATGGTTGCCTTCTTGTGACATGAGGTGTGACCTGAGGAAAAAACACACAACGGGATGTACTTACCACCTTTTTTTTGTCTTGTTTCGGCTTCCAGGGAACCCAGCCCAGCGGGATCTCCCTCTGGAGTGGGAGCCCATCTCTGGCCATGCCTACACCAGTGGCATCCAGTACCGCAACCGGGGGCTGGTCATCAACGAGCCCGGGCTGTACTTTGTGTACTCCAATGTCCTCTTCCGCGGCAGCGCCTGTAACAGCCAGGTCCTGTCCCATGTCGTGTACAAGAGAAACCCAAACTCTCCGGGCAGCCTCGTGCTCATGGAGGACAAAGGCATCAATTACTGCATGGGGCAGAAGATGTGGGCCCGGAACAGCTACCTGGGGGCTCTCTTCAAGCTCAGGAAGATGGACAGTTTGCATGTCAATGTCTCCAAAATCGCTCTGGTTAATTTTGAGGAATCCAAGACTTTCTTTGGCTTGTTTAAGCTTTGAAATGGAGTGTGGCTGGCAGCCCCTTCACACACACACAGATGTGTGAGGGGTGAGTGCTGCCTGGGCACAGTGGCACCAGAAAACCCCCCAAGAAACCATGTTTGGGTTTCAGCAGGAGGGGGTTCAAGCAACTGGTAAAGGCTTGAAAGCAGAACCCTGAAAAAGAACCAGGGTTGTACTGCATCAGCCTGAACAGAATTGCACATATTCTCCTTAAAAAAACCTCTGACAAACTCAAAACATAGCGTGCTGAAGACCCTGTTGGAACTCACTACTTGCTACCTGAGAAGATACTGGGACCTGCTGCTCCACGTGGTGTCATGGCCCTGGTGGGGACAGCTGGTGGGTGTTAAGGAGGTGCCTGAGTCATGCCATGACACCACAGTGGTGTGGGAATGAGTAGTGTGAACAACTGCTTCCCCCGAGCCATGGCTGGCCACCCTGCCCAGCACTGTGACTGCTGTACCACAGGCACTGCCTGCTAGCTGGGCTGGAACAGGTGGTGTGTTCATTTTGTGTTAAATTATCGACCATTCCCATCCCAGAAAATGCTCCCCAACTCCTTTATTTAACTCATCCCAACATACCAGAAACAGGAGTGCCGTGAGGGGTGTCCCAGAAGTGAAAGCGTGACCACACCATGGTGGTGGGGATGGTGGGGTGGCCACAGGCTCTGCTGATATCATCTGAGCAACACAGCAGTGCAGGGCAGTGGGGCTTGAGGTGAAAGCAGCATCTCAAACCCCCCTCCTGCCCTTTCAGCACGAGTGTCCTCTATGGAGGCCTGGTCTGCCACCCCTTTCGTGATGCAGGTGGTGACATGCTGGCACCTGTCAATTGCATGACCTGACTTTGGCTGGGCCCTTTGTCATGAGATGTTCTCTCCTGAGCAAAACACATTTGGTAAATAAAGATATATTTTTCTAGTGAGAGGTACTGTCCTCTCCTCATTTGGTGCAACAGGCTTCTGCCATGGCCAAAGCACTGCAAGGCCTCTGTGATCAGGGGTCAGCACCTCTTTCCTTCTCCAGCCATGTGGCAGAAATCTGGGAGCCTCATTCCTCTTTGCTGCCTCCTTGGCAGTGCCCAGGGTCCTTTCCATGACGCTTTGAATCTGGGGACTGGGGCGGCGTGGCGTGGGCAGCACAGACCAGGCAGCCCAAGCCCACTTTGGCCATCAGGAAGGGCCTGACCTCAAACCGGAGTTTTGAGATGGAGTGGAGCCAGGCACTTACGGCTGAGCAGAAGTGCTGCTGTCCCCAAAGGCGCCATGTGTGCGATCTCTGGCCCCAGAAGCACTTTTCACATAGTGGTCAGAAGGGCAAAGAAATGAAGTGGTGTAAAAAAAACCCCAAACCCTATTTGCTCATCCTGTTGTCAGGTCCATGGAGTTCTAACCCTGGGGCTGTCACTCACACTGCCACCAGGCAGGACACAAAGGATGCAGCTGTGGTACATCATCGCCTTTGCCTGTGCTCCTGCCTTCTTGCAGCTCTGCTGCTGGTCTCGGTGAACGTGGCTCTTCAGCAGCCTGAAGCATTTGTTTCCTTTTCCGTGGTGCTGCTCTCAGATCAGTGCTTGTGGCCTGTGGTTTGTGCGGTTTGCTTCAGAAAAGTTTATTTCTTTGAATCTTCTCAGTGCTCTGGCTACTGCTGTGGCCAGTGTGAAGGGAAAACTGCACGCCTGTTCAAGCAGCCATTGCTGATATTTCTCCTGCATTTCTCAGGATGGAAAGTATCTCAAAAGGATGAAGTTTAGGGACTTTATGGCTTAACTGATTCTTTCTCACAGCCCTTGCCCCTGCATGTATCAGAGGGGCAAACTGCGCAGTGCAGAGGTGGAGCTGCTGGACCCAGACCGTGCCAGGAAAGGCTGGAAATTGCTGTCCTCTTCTGATTGCTGTTTCTGTTGTGTTGCTCTCCTAGTGATGAGACATCCAAGTGGGGAGTGGGAATCTGCATGTACATGTGCCTGCAAGCTTGCAGCTCTGTAGCCAAACTAGCTGAGCACATCACGTGCTTCCCTTCTTTACTGGGAAGCAGCCTGGAGAGAAGCAGGGCATTCCATGCCCATAGGAAACCTGCCCTGAGGTTACTCTGTCTGCTAGTATGGTGTTGGAAGGGCTGGAACAATCCCAAAGGCTTCTCTAGGTCAGCACACAGTAACTCATGCAGGCTGTGGCTGTAGTCAGCTCTGGGGCAGGATGTGCACTTACACTCGCTGTGCACCAGGAAGGGACAAGATCTGTCCTTATCTGAAATGCTAAAGGCACCACAGACTTGCATGTTTCAGAGACAGTGGCACAGTGGGCTGGACAGTCTTGTTATAAATAGTGCTTGGTCCCCTGAGGTGAACAGAGCTGGCTTATCCCTGCAGGATCAAGCTGGGCTCTGAGGCTCGCTCCCGAGTCAGAGCGGCCGTGACCGTGCGCAGTCAGTGGCACAGCTGCCAGTGAGACACGGTTCTGCTCTGTGATCCCTCCCTCAAATATCCCTTAAACTGCCCAGAGCAAAGCCACTGCTCATGGGCTCTGACTAAAGACTGGAAGTGAGGTCATGACAGGATTACACAATTTCAAGCTGCATGGAGTCAATTCATAGGCTGCTTGTGCTACACCGACTTTAATAAAGTCATCATCTTATCTAGCTAATTAGCCGTTCATTTAGTGAAATTTTGGTAATCGTTACCATTAAATACTCATTGAGTATTAAATTCTGACATTACGTTCTCTCACGCTGAGAGAGTTGGGGTTATTCAGCCTGGAGAAGTTTCCAGGGAGACCTTAGAGCCCCTTCCAGTGTCTCAAGGGGCTCCCACAGAGCTGCAGAGGGATTTGTGACAAGAGCATGGAGTGACAGGACAAAGGGGAAATGGCTTTACACTGAAAGAGCGTAGGTTTAGATTGCACATTGGGAAGAAATTCTTCCTTGTCAGGGTGGCGAGGCTCTGGCACAGGTTCCCAGAGAAGCTGTGGATGCCCCATCCCTGGAAGTGTCCAAGGCCAGGTTGGACAGCACTTTGAGCAACCTGGTCTAGCAGAAGGGGTCCCTGCCATAAACAGGGGTTGGAGCTATCTTTAAGCCAAACCATTCTGTGATTTTTAATAGCTCTTAGACTGTACTTAAAATTATTTAATAAAAACAAATTATTGAAATTTAATTTGAACTTACCAAGTATTTTGTTCCCTTACCACCAAGGGAAGGGTCTCTGCACTAGAAAGGATATCCCAGGTCCATCAGCAGGACTGACCATTGGGATGTTTGGGTTTTCTCTGTCCTGCAGGCCATGGTTGCAGTGGTCTGAGCTGACATCCTCTCTCCTGATGAAGCAGCCTGGGTTGGGTGTGGAGATGCCTGTCCTAGGTTGCAATATAGATGTTTTTAAGTATTCTATTACCACCAGCTGTGGGCCGTTAGCTGTTATCACCTGCTAATGACCCACCCCGGATGACAGACAATGGGCCATCAAGGACCCACCACATGACTCATAGACTTATCTCATCCCATTGTGGGATGCTCTGCCCAGGAGGGAGGAGCCAGGTGTTCCCACCTGGATATAACCGGGCCTTGGAAGTGCCTGAGCTAGCCCTGTCTACTGGGTTACCAGAGGGCAAGAGCTACCACCGGACCTTCAGCTGGAGACCAGACCTTCACAAGATCACCGCTTGAACTGAACTACTTCAGTTGGACTGCTACCACCACCCTAACAGGGTGTCAGGTTTGTCTTTGTCTATCTGACTTTGTCAGTGCTTTTCCTTGTATTATTTCACTTATTTTTAATTTCAGTCTTGACTTGTGATCTCCCATTGGTTTGTTTTCAAACCAACACAATGCCTCAGGGTTTCAGCACTATTTAACAAGGCTCCAGAGACACCCCCTCTGCAGAGAACATGGCTGATAAGAAGTGATGAGCCCAGATCATATCCTGATAAGAGGTCTCCGGTCTGCTCCCACTGCCCAGGACACAGACAGCTCTTATGGGCACCTGAACCCTTCCCAGAAGATGCCCATGTGTTTGGAGGTGCAGCTGGCCAAATCAGGGCTCTGCATGGCAAATATTTATTCTGCTTTGTGGCCAAGCACAGGGAGCTGCTTTGCAGAGATATGGCCCCTTTTGTGGTTGATGTGTATTGGATGCTGTATACTATTTACCTGCCTTGGTGGAGGAAAAGGGAGACCAGGTGCCAGTGCCTTGAAAACCTTGTGCAGGCTCAGGATGTGCTGTAACCAAGGTGGCAGAAGGGGCTGCATCATAGACCAGGCTGTATGGGTGGGGCCATTGCTGCTTCCACAGCAAAAGCGCAGTGGAAGCAAAGGGAATCCTGGTCAGGAGGGGAGGAATGTTCCCTGGACAGATAGGGCCAGCATCCCTCTCATCAGTACTGCATGCTGCATCCATGTATCCTGACTCTTCCCCCAGTCCGTGGCCACTGGGGATGGGAGGAAGGTGGCTGGTGCACAGCAAAGGTAAAGCAAAAGCAGAAGGAGCAGTGGCTGATCCCCAGCTGATCCCTGGTGGGTGCTTCAGGGCGTCAGGAACAAGAAAGGGAGCCACAGCACGGACTGACGCTTGGCAGGCTTCCTTGGATACACAGCTTGGCTGGGAAACCTCACAGCTCAGGCAGAGAGCTGGCGCTGGCCCTGGTGAGAGGTGTGAGATGTGACTGTTTCTGTAGCCTCTCGAGGAGGAGAGAGACCGTGAGTAAGAACGGAAGAATTGATACATCTGAAGCCACTCAAATCCTGTGAGTGCAGGCAGCAACCTCCTATTTGATCTGACAAGCTTGATTGGTGCTTTGGCTGCTTTTTTGGAGGCTGATTATTGTTTTCCTTTTTTCCTTTTTTTAATCTCCTTTTGCCTCTTTTTTTTACCTGAAGCCAGCCTTGGGCTCTCTAAGTTTCTGTCACAATCTCTTGTGTGGGGTCACTTCTTCCAGCCCAATGAGCTGCATAGACTCTGGCAAATTTTACCAGGTTGGGAAGGAGCATTGTCTAGTGGCTAGAGACAGGAAAAAGGGAAGAGGGGTAGACTTAGATGTTGCTGTTATTCCCCTAGTGCTCTGACACATAGGTGTATTACATCATGGTTAGAGAAGTGTAATTTTAGGCATGACTAAGTGACTGAGGTTCAAAATAGAAGAGAGGATGAGATGCGTAAAGACAGAGGAGAAATTTTGCTGTGAGGTGAGGCAAGTTGTATGTGAATTTCTGGTTGATTTTAATTACTAAAAAAAAGGGAAAAGAAGAAGAAAAGCTTGATGACTTGTTGCTGATTCATCTCTTGGGGTAATGAGGAGAGCCAGGTGTTCTGTTCCCTGTACATGACCTGTCCCAGGAGATGTGGGACTGCAGCCTGTGGTGCAGGAGGTGGCTGGCAGTGTCTGCAGGGGTGTCTCTGCCAGGTAGGGCTGGGAAGAGATGCTGAGTCCCCAGCCTGTGGCATGACCAGCAATGCTGCTTTAGGATCCTACCTGTAGGCACTGGTCTGGCTGGCTGCCCCTGGCAAGCCCTTGACAGCTGTGTGAACAGGTACACAGGCTTTCTGCTCTGGAGACTTACAGGTTTTATGGAAAATAAGGTGCTCAGTCCTCTGGGTAGCAAAGAGACTAAAAGCTCCAGGTAGAATATCAAACCCCAGCGTGCTTTCATCTCTCTCAGCTGCCTCCCCATTCCTCAGCGCAGTCTATCAGAGAATCAACTTCTCTCCCCCCTCACAAACCATCATAGATAATTTACATCTCTCTCTCTTTTCTCCATATTCCACAACCAGTTTCCTTCAACAACAATTGAAAAAGTCTCCCTGTCCAGATTCCTTTTGTTGTTGGGGATTCCTCTGGTTCCCTTTTGTCAGGTCATTCTTGGGGACTGAAAGCCAGCTGGTCACCTAATTCCCTGGGGCCTTCAGCTAGGAAACCTGCACTGGCCAAGGAATAGCTGGCCCTTTGAGCCAATCGAATGACTGTCAGAATTGGACTGCACGTTCTCCTCCGCTCTGTGCTGGGGACATGCATTTCTCCTGATGTTTCTCTCTCCTCACTAGTGTGAGGTTTATGTCAATGCAGAGGCAAAATATGCCAGAGAAAAAGGCATCAGAGAGGAACATTCGTGTCTCCAAATAAGGTTTCTGCATGAAGAACAGGTATCCAAGGTTTAACTTTCATTACAGTCCTGAAAGAGAAATCCAAACCATGGACGATCAAAAATGCACAAAGAGGATGCAATTTTTTCAAATTCCCTGCTTGATATCAGCAGTGAAGGACTGGGAGGAATCCAGCATATTCAGTAGTTAAATCCCATTGTTGCACTTGGTTTGAGCGAGGGTGGGTTGGCTGACTGGGTTTTCCTTAACAGCAGAAGGGAATGATCATTTTGCTTGAAATTCCCCACTCACATCCTGTGGAGAGCCTGCTTGCTGAGCTGGAGGAGGTGACACATAAGGCTGTAGATGGAAAGAAGCGGATTGTAATTTCTTAATCCAGTTTGAACCATCTGGAGGTCCTGTCTCCCTGCCCGTGAAGAGTTTATTTTGTCACTATATGCATTTTATTCTGCACAGGGGGGTGTTTAGTGGCAAGACAGGGTGAGATCCATCTGCCAGTCTATGCATCCATGTGTCCAGAGCTCTCCAAGTCACAGATTAAACATGTTCCAGAGCTGGCAGGATTGCAGTGCTACAGGAGAAGTGCCAGTGCTGTCCACAGGATCCTTGGAAGGAACAGAGCACCACCTGCACTGGTCCCTGCTGCCACCAGACTCCTTGCTGTGGGCTAGTGGTGGCCATAGGTGGCACTGGGAGCTTCTGCCTCCAAGTGCTGATTCCTCTCTCCTGCAGGACACTGCCTGAAAGTCCTGACCAGCCTTTCAGCCAAAACTGTTCCCTGCCATCCTTTATCTTCATGCAGATGAAAGTAAGGAAAAATCCAGCTCTGGTGCTTGAAGGAAGCTGGAGGATACACTGAGGGGACAAAGCAGGAGAACATGGGGACATGGTGGCAGACATCGAGGCTACCAAGCTCGAGAGTGCTGTTAGGAACACTGGGGCTGAAGGCAGAGTTGCCAGCAGCCATACAACCACTGAATTCTCTGAAAAAACCCCAAACCCTAAAACTGGCACTTGGTAGCAGCGCTTTCGTTTCTCAGTGTTTCGGCTCATTGCCTGTAAACCCCGGCTTTACGGGGCACTGAAGAGAAGCCAGCTGATTTCCCGCAGTGCCTGTGCTGGGGTCATGGCCAGCACCAGAAGTGTGTGTGGAAATGGTGACAGGGGTGAGCTTGTCCCCTCCACCAGCCCACAGCCAGGTCCAAACCAGCACACCAAGAGAGAGACAATAATGTTATATGAATGAAGGACGTAGAGAAAAGAAGCTAATGGTTTCTGTCTTAAAAACCCTTGACTCTCCAGGAACATCACTTAGACAGCAAGTGTTGCTTCTTTGTATAGCCTTCTTTGGAAGAATGACCTTTTTTTTGTGATCAAAGTGCTCTCCTTTGTTTCTTTGCAACTGTGTTCTAGTGGTTTGTGGCCCTCTGTAAGTCTGGTACCACTGCTGAACACTTTGCTTTTGCTCTTATGGTGTGAAAACCTCTTGCAGAACCATTGAAACACCCGCTAGCAGAATTCATCACGTAACTGGTTTGGAAATTCAGTCCTTTTTTAACCGCTTTTTATTCATCTCATTCTTTACTTTGAATTTCCTCTGTGACAAAAAAAAAAAAAAGAGGAAAAAAAAAATGCTACCCCTCCCTTGAAGACCTACTTTTAAAAAATGCTATTTCCTGCAGTTTCCAAGAGCACATTGAACACAAATGTGAACCTGAAGTATCTCTGTGATCTCTCGCTGAATGTAAAAGAGAGCAGTTGGGCAGTGGGGCTCTGTGGTGACTTCCAGTAAACCCTCAGCATTGCATGGAGCTGCTGGGTCAGCTGGGCAGTGTGTATTGGGAATCCCTCGTTCCCCAGGCCACTGCCTGGTCTCCAAAGGCCCTGCCAGGGCTCCAAATATGTTTCTGCCAGAGATGCAGATGGAAATGCTTCTTTTCCCTCTCAGCATCCCTATGTGCTGAATGGGGCAAGCAGGGCTGAGCCTTGTGTGATGTACTCAGAGTCTCACTGGGAGGGTGCTGTAGAAGAGACACGTGCCAGCTGGACACACCTCTCTGTGCTTGAAATTTCAGTGCTGGGTACTTGTGGTGGGCTGACCCCAATCAGCTCCCCCATGGCCGCCCAGCCACTCTCACTCCCCCTCCTGAACAGCACAGAGGTGAGAAAATAAGCTGGAAAGGCTCATGGTTGGAATAAATGCAGGTAGAGCACTTACCAGTTACCCTCACTGCCAAAACAGACTCAGCTGGGGGACAGTAATTTATTTGCCAATTCAAAGAGGTTTGGATGGTGAGAAACAAAGACAAAGCAACGCCTTCCACACACCTCCGACCCATTTTCTTCCCCTTCATGCCTTCATTCCCAGCTCCTCTGCCTCTCCCCTTGTGGCTGCAGCCAGCTGATAACTTCTTGCCATTCCTCCCTCCTCATGCATTCCCCTGTCATGGTGTGGATCCCTCCATGCCCTGGAAAGGCATTAATGAGAAGGAAAGTGTTAGGGTGGGCACACAGGAGGGGCTGAAAATGGCTGTGGAGGAGAAGAGACAGGGCTGTGCTGGTGCAGTGGATGACGTGTGGCTGAGGTGTTAGAAATGGCTGGCAGTGGGAAACGGTCTTTGTGGGAAGTGACACTCATTATTCATTAATAAGTGCTATCTATGTCTATAGACATGCATTTTCCCCCTTAAATGAAGCAAACCCACCCATAATACAACCCGCAGCCACCCAGGGCAGGTAAAACTGTCAGCACTTTAGGCAGGACCCTTGAATTGTGTTGTATTTAAATTTGCAAGGAAATGGAATGTAATTGTTTTGCAATTGATGTAATGCTTTTATTGCCTTTGTTAGTGAGTTCCCCAATATCAAGCTTAAAGCCTGAAGGCCTGGAGGACTTACATGGGGACTTCTGTTTGTTTTGTGGCTCTGGCTGAAGCCACCTGAGCTGCTGGAGATACATCGACCCAAGTCCTTATGTGTGTGTTGAGGAGGGGGTGGTGGTCTGAAGTCTATCAAAAGTTAAATTTCTGTGCTAGTGGCTGGAAAGGAAAGCCTGAATAGAAACCAATAAATGCTTCTTTTTAGTAAGGAACAATTCAGAGCAAGGAGAGAGATCAAAACAGATACAAAAGGTTTCCCTTCAGTACCTGGTATTTTGGGGACACTGGTCTGAACTGACTCTCAGTGTGCCCTTTTTGAGTTACATTTTCAGCAGAAGTGGAGCAGGGCAAAGGTGCGGCCAACCCACATTAACCCTGGAGGAAATGAGGAGGCTGAAACAAGGGGCTGGACCCAGGGGCTTGAGGGGAGGCCCAGGATTTGGACAGCCACTGGCAGGGGTCTCCACGTTCAGTGAAGACACAAGTCTGCCAACAGGTTCTTTGGTGGCACAAGGAAAGCTGCACGGGTCCCATCTGCCTGGCACGTGCGCCACTAACACTCATCTAACCCAGTGTCCCTGTGTCCCGCCTGTGCTCCTCGTCTCTGCCACGCAGTGCTGCCAGGAGGACTCGTGCCACCCCCCCTCAGCTGCCCGGGCAGCGTGGCACTGTGACACAGTGGGGTTCCAGGTTCCAAAACAGCCTGGAGACAACGGGGGCCCAGGTGATTCATCAACATTTGCATTCTGCAACCGACTCTTCACTAGGACGGGTGAGTCACAGCTGGTGGTGCTGAGGGCTGGTGGGGGACAAAGCCCATCCTTCCATGAAGGCTGGTGGAGCCTTCCCCGGCCCAGGTGCTCTGGCTCCATGGCCTGTGCTGAGCTGAGGACCTTTTGGAAGCTCTATCCTCCACACTGTTGAGCAAGGAGCCTGCCTGATCCTGCAGCAGTGCCCGTTCCCTGGGACCAAGGATGGTGCTGAGGGTGTCCAGCACTGCCTCCTGGCACCCATGGACTGGGCTCCCCTCCATGCTGCTGCAGACCAGTGTACTCCCTGTTCTGGAGAGCTCCCACGTGTCCCGCAGGGCCGTGGTGACCGCCCTTGCTGCTCCCTGCTGGGTGGGAGGTGATGATCAGAGGCTTCAGTGACACTTGGTGGTGGCAGGGGCAGGAACTACACGGTGGGATGACACATGCCAGCAACCTGCTCTACTTGTTAGCCCTGCCGGGCACAGGAGGCTGGACAGGGACTCTCCAAAGAGCCTTTCTCACCTTCTTATCCTATGGTTCAGTGCCAGGTCCCAGCTAGAACTGTCCCTCCTCTGTGCAGTTTCTCTGCACTCAGGGTGATGCTTTCAGGCAGGGAAACCCTCCACCAGCAGCCAGGGAGGAGGAGGGGATGTGCAGGAGGCGATGAACAGCTCCTCCCCATTCCAGACATCTGTGGGGTGATGGGCTTGTTCCAGCCGTAGGTGCTCGTGGTGGGTTGTCCCCAGTGACACCTCTCTGCCACCTGGAAGGGAGAAAATCAGTAGTAATGGTGATAGACAGCTTGGAGCTTAATAGGACGGCAGATACAAGCAGAAAATGTTTCTTCTTTATTTGGTGGAAAGGCAGCTACAGGAAACCAAGCCACCTTGGGCAGGAAGCAGAGGTTACTGAGGACAGGGACAGGACAGCCAGCGGGGGCTTGTGTGCTTCTGGTGGTGGTGGTGTTGATGCACTGCTGCTCCAAAGAATTGTCACAACATTAATTCCCTGACGGGGGAGCATGAAAAGGCTTTCTGAGAGGGAGCAGGGATGAGAGACAGTCTGCTCTGCTGTGCATCCTGCACCTCCCAGTCATGGCTGGATGAGCACTGTCAGGAAACAGCTCTGCAGGAAAGAATCTGAAGTCATGGCAGCTTATGAACTGCTGTGATAAAATATATGGAGGCCTTGAAGGCTGAGGAAAGGACGTTTAAAGGGCACTATTTAAATGAACACCCTGCTTTACACATGCAAATCGGCAGACTTGTTGATATGTGACTTCTGGAGGTAGGTACCAGATGTAACCGTATCTAAGTGGGTTCGGGCAAAATCATACCCAGACTGCTTTGAGAATGTTAAGTGGGAAGCTGAATTCAGAGTAACTTTAAAAGTAAAATCCCCAGGAGACTCAAAAGTAGATTAAGATCCAAATAAGCATCTGCTGAGTTCAAAGAAGTTGGAGGTGGCTGTTGCCAGTACTGTGTTACTGGGGCTATTCACCAGGTAGGCCCAGTAATGTTACTTCCAGCTGTATCCCTGAAGAGCTTTAGACGAACAAGGTAATATTAAACTACTTAGGCACTGGAGCTTTGCCAGTTCTTCTGAAGATTTGTCACATAGATCTCTTGGGACCAGTGTGGGTTGAGTGTGATACGAAGTGTATCAAATTGAAAGTTTTCGGTTGGCTCATCAGCAAAGTGCTCAGTTTTGATGTGAAAGCAAAGGGCCTGAGCACACAGAAGAGAAACCCTTCAATACCTAGATGGTTATCAGCTTTCCATTGGTCTTCCTCTGCTGCTGACAACCCATTTAACTGAGATATCCTTGCCAAGAGATGGGTCACTGCTCTCTTCATGGCTCAGCATGCAAAAAATCGTCCCAAAAAAAGTCAGGGATTTGTAACAAAACTGTCACAGGCTTGGAAAGGAATATATTATTTAGGGAAGCAGGAAAAGTGGGAAGAAGTGAGAAGAGTTTATTGTATTTGCATGGCACAGTTTTGGTTGCAGGGGGGCTACAGGGGTGGCTTCTGTGAGAAGATGCCAGAAACTTCCTCTATGTCTGATAGAGCCAATCCCAGCCAGCTCCAAGATGAACCTGCCACTGGCCAAAGCTGAGCCCGTCAGTGACAGTGGCAGTGCCTCTGGGATGATGTGTTTAAGAAAGGGAAAAAACCTGGACACTGGCAGCTGGAGAAGAGAGGAATGAGGTTATGTGAGAAACACCAAGCTTGGGGAGGAAGGGAGGGGAGGAGGTGCTGGAGCAGAGTGCAGACCATGATGAGGCAGCTGTGGCCCTGCAGCCCACGTTGGTCCACGAGGGAGCAGAGATCCACCTGCAGCTCGTGAAGGACCCCATGCTGGAGCAGGTGGATGCCCCAAGGAGGCTGTGACCCTACAGGAAGCCTGTTCTGGAGCAGGCCTGTGGAGAGAGGAGCCCATGCTGGAACTGGTTTGCTGGCAGGATTTGTGACCCTGTGGGAGCATTCTGTCCCTGGAAGGCTGCACCTTGTGGAAGAGAGCAAGGCTGGAGCAGCTTGTGAAGAACTGCAGCCCGTGGGAAGGACTCATGTTAGAGAAATTGGTGGAGGACTGTCTCCTACGGGAGGAACCTCACGCTGGAGCAGGGGAAGAGTATGAGGAGCCCAACCCCTGAGGAGGAAGAAACAGCAGAGATCATGTGTGTTGAATTGACCACAACCCCCATTCCCTTTGCCTTTTGCAGTTTAGTGTTGTAGTGTATATGGAATTGCTGAGAAGAAGTTAAATTCTAGCTCACAATTACCATTCTCGGGAAAAAATAGAGAAAGCTTTTACCCTTACTAGAGAAAGGCGTGAGATCCACGGGTGAACAACAGCCTAATCTGGGTGAAAAATGAAACACTTGGTGATTAATTAGCCTGAGGAATTCTGATTCGTGCATTCTCCACACCTGTGTGGAGAGCAAGGTGCAGCAAAGGTTAATTGCCCTAACTGGGCAAATTAGTCAAGTGGGGTAAGGTGACTAGGAGCCGGTTCAGTTGTGCTTTTCTGAGTGGAGGTAAGGCTGTGTGCTCTTCTGCCTTTCTGCTTTAAACTTGGCAACTTAATGTTCCTGTCTGGGCCTAGGGCAATGTATGGGCTTGAGTTTGCTGTGTGTGTCTGAAAGTGGCCTGGCTTTGTGCTAATTCACCTCTGGTTGCTGAGACAGTGCTTCAAATGGAGGCTTGGAGTCTTAATAATGCACCAAATATCTGCTTCTGGGTAGTGCCAGAGGGTGGGCAGAGGCTGTGGGGACCTTTTGTGTGACCCAGCAGCTGGTGCAGTGCTGTGTGGATATCACATTCTCAGTGTAACTTCTTGGAACCACATCTCCAGAGGTTCTTTGGGACAGCTGGTGATACAGAAGCTAGACAAACTCCAAAGGCAGAAGAATCCCAGTCAACAAGGAATGCTTTGTCTCCCTCCTCTGTTGCTGATACCTGGACTGCAGAGGGATTGGTGCACTTCGGCTTGAAAAATCTGCAGTCCTGTTTAGGCTGCCCAGCTGCAAAAACAGTGAAAGCAGTGCCTCAGTGACCTTGGCTACTGTGTAGCTCCATATTCCCCTATTTGCAGGCCTCGGGACTACAAGATTTTCAGGACTGTGGTCACAAAAGATATTTTTCTGTGGTCGTAAACCAAAACATGCACCTTACATCTCACATGACAGAGAGCGAGACTCGGCTTACAGCAGTCACACAGGGATCAAACAGTGTTTACAAGAAAGGAAGCCACCTAAGAATCATCTACCCTTGATGATTTTACCTGATGAGAGAGCTGTGCTCCTTCTCTGCGCCCCCGAGCACGGTTGCTCCCCCAAGCTGCTGCCTGACACTTATGGGCCAGAGGGACTAAAAGGCACTTGCAAGGCTGCACCTCAGTGGGAGCATTCTCAGCTCTCCTGCCATAAATCCACTGGGAACAGGGAGCATTCCCAGCTCTCCTGACACAAATCCACTCAGAACAGGCTGAGATACACTGGACTGGAGAGCTGGATGGAGTTGGCTGCGGACACTGCTGCGTGAGGTAAGGGCAAGAGGGGCTCTGGCTGTATGGCATGGAGGTGTTCCTGCTCCAGGGTGGGGTCGGGTGCTGTGCTTGGTGTGTTTTGGGTCCAGCAGTGGTGTTGGGGGATATCTCCACACAATTTGTCTCAAACTCCCTCAGCATCGATCAGAGGCAGCGTAGTACAAGTGCTTCCCCTATGAAAGCTGATCTGGGGAGATAAGGTATGAGGGAGGCATTTCCATTAGACATAAAAGAAAATAACCTCTTTTCCACCACCACCACATTCGTTCCATGCCCCGGTGGAGGGAGGTGAGAGGAGGCAGGAGAGCTGAGTGGGTAGAGCTGAAGCCCAGTGCTGACCCGGGGTCTAGCAGCAGCCCAGAACTGCTCTGTACCTGGGTACCCTGCATGGGAAATGGAGCAGAAGCAGGCTTCAGAAAGAATGGGTGTCCATTGGTGCTCCAGAGCTGGCCATCAGCAGCCCCTGCATAAATGGGTCTTTTAACTCTGTGCCTGCTCTTGCCCCGTTGTGCCTCAGCTGAGAGTGCTTCTATCCTTTCTCTCTCTGCAGTGGGGCTGGAAAAGGGCAGAGAAGTTCTGTGTGTCTATTGATTGTGGGGGATGGAAATGCAAAGCCCTCTCCTTCATCCACTTTGAATTTTTTTTTTTTTTGGTTAACTATTGTGTTCTCCCTTTGGTTTCTTTGAATGTCGAAGGCTAAGCATCTTCTTGACAGGGACCTCAAAGCTGTGCCCAGAGTGAGGCTGTCCTGCCACAGTGCCTGTGTTAAATGTGCTTTTCCAGGGTTGTTGAGCCTGGATAGTGGGAGTCCTCTTCCCATAAGTCCCTGGGAAGGCTTTTGAGAGGTTTTGAGTGAGGAAGGTTCATTCCTTGCAGTACTGTCTCCATCCTGTAATGCCTCACGCTCTCATCTGTGCTGAGGTGGTTTCTGCCACTTCTGAGATGTGGTATTTTGTTATTTTTCATGTATGAAATGAAGTTACTTAAAATAAGCGGGAGAAATGCCATTTCTCTTTTCAAAGCTATGTTGTCCTGCTCTAAAACTCCCTGCTGGGCAAAAGCATTGCAACTGCCCAGGCTTACTCATTTGGTCTTTTGCCAGGGGATGCATGTTTGTCACCAAATGTGGGGGACAACATCATGTTTATTTCCAAGATAACGGAAGACTGTTCATTTAAATACTTGTTTGAAAACCACATTTCCCATGTTGGCTGGTAAAGGGAGGTGGTTTTTTTTGGTTTTTTTTTAAATCTGTTGCAAAATCATCCCCAAGGGTATAAAATCTTTGTTCTAGCTGGTGTTCTGGTGTTAGAACAGCAAGATTCTTGTCATGCTTTTTCCTCTGAGGTTTTGCATCATGTTTCTGATTTTTTTTTTACTGTGTCAATTTGTAATTCTGTGAACATTGCTCCTGGTGAAAATGCTGCTGGTGCCAAGGGTGTGGGGGAATGAATGTTGCCTCCAGCAAGCAGGCAGGTCATCTGGGTGGCATTGCTTGCTGTGCCCAAAGTGGCACCCGGTGTAAGAAACCTGCGATTCATGCTGCCCTGGGTTGAGGGCTGGGAAGAGGGAGGGTGAATTCTTTAGAGGAACATAGAGAAGGGAGCTTCCTGGATGGCAGGCAAGCAGAGAGAAAGGGACATGCTGGTGGCTGGGCAGCAAGGCACTGGAGCAGACCAAAGGACCCCAAACTCTGTGACAAAGGCGCTGTGTTTATCATTCCTGGCACAGGGGCAGGGAGAGAGATGCAAGCACTTCTGCGCGCTGTGCTGATGCGGTCAGTGTCATAGATACCCAGATAAGTAGGAAAAACACCATCCTCCTGGTGATTCTGCCTCTCCGTAATCACTTGCATCTGCATTGTTTTTACCCTGCCCACGTATTTTACATTTCGGCTGCTCCAGCGAGCGCATTAAGAAACCACCCTCCCACAGCTCAGTGACTCACGCTGTCCCCCCTCCAGGAAACCAAGAGCTCATCTCGCTGTAGCTGCTAACAGCAGCTCCTCCTCAGCTTGACAGGTGCTCCGACACCTCCCAAATGCTGCTCGCAGCAACTCCAGGGGCATCCCCACCTCCTCAAATTCAATTGTGCTCAGGAGATCAAAGAGCCGAGCTCGTCCTCCGCAGCCCGAGGCTGGGTCACCTTTGCACGGAGCCGGCGGGGATTCCTCGCGGAGGTGGCTTTTCTCTTTCCTGCTTTGAGTTGGGCTGCCCTTTGAGGGCTTTTCTGTACTCCAACCCTTTCTCTGCGGGAGCTGCGTGTAACACGCTGTCACACACAGTCACGGTATTTCTGTGCAGAACAAGGCGAGGATGCCGTGGGGGAAAGCCTGATGGAGGATATCCAGAGCAGGGTGGGAGGAACAGGGCCTGCAGGAGCTGTGGGAAGGCTGTCTCTATTTTGGGATTATATTCACTCTAAATAACTTCAGAAAACCGAGGCAGTTTGTGGGTTCAGAGTCTGGTGTGCACACAGCTGCCAGGGCAGTTCTAATACACCGGGGCTCTTGCTTTTTTCTCGTGAGACTTTTGCTTTGTTTGGCAAAAGTGGGAGATCAGGATTTCTCTTTTGTCTCCTGGTGATGGTATTCAGCTGGTGATCCGTGGTGTTTGATTGTAAACTCTGTGAACGGGTGTGAACCCTCAGTCATTCCTATCTGCTCCCCCCACCCTGTGGAAATGACTGAAATAAGACCGAGTTTGCTGGCATCGGGTATGCTGGGGGGAGACAGGCTATCCTCATTTCAAAGTGGAGGCGTAGAAACACAAATGAAGGCTGAAACGGCCTGTTTGGGACTCCAGAGAATCTGTCAGGGTGGTGTGAATATTACTTTTCAGCAAGATGTGTCAGTATTCAGTGTGTTCAAAGCTGCCTTGCTCTGTGTGAATTCAGTGCTGCATCTTCATCTCAGCCGGGGATCACTGCCAAAAGTCACAGCCATGGGGGTGTGGGACAAGGTTGAACATGTTGATGCCTGGGGCATGTCCTGCAGGGCTCAGCTTTCTCAGCTAACAGTTTCCCTGTGAAATGGGTATTAAGGTGTGTACTGGGACCCTTTCAGGTACCTCGGGCCACAGAGGGAAATACAAACTCTTTAAAGCTGTCAGGGTCCAGGCTCATGCTCTGGTTCTTGGAGAAAATCACTGCAGGACACAGGGAGGAGCAAAGCTGAGATCCCTGCACTGGATCACTAAGTTATGCCTTCAGTCCTTGCCACTCTGGGAGGCTTGCTGAAATCTGCCATTATTGGGTTTCCTGTCACTCCTTGTTGCTTTTCACTGTGGGTTGGCAGGATTAGTGTTATCAGGACACTGACATCTGTTGTCTTTCTTCCTTGTGTGGAGGGATGCACAAATGTTTATTAGATGTGCATCATACAGACTGTGTGCTCCCTTCTCTTGCCATAAGGACTGAGCTCTTAAAAATGCCCAGAGCACTGGGTTGATGTGAAATCATTTGGTTTGTGGCATGGGCTCCCTAAAGGTGCCAGGAGAGCAGAGCCAGGATGGGATGGGATTTGAGGAATTCCCTTATTTAACTGGCAGATCCTTGGGGTCATGAAGGTTTGTTCTGAGAGTGTGAAAACTCAACACGGGGACACGCCTTGGTTTTGCTGTGACAGTGCAGATAAATGGTGGCGCTGGTGCTGCTGCGTGGTGGCCCTGGTGGAGTTTGAGCACAGGCCACTAGATGTCTGTATAAACCAGGCTGTGACAGGCAGTGGTCCCAGCTGTGGGCTGCGAGTTTCTTGGCTTATCAAGAACGGAGATAAAGCCCGGATTCATAAATTTCAGCCTCGTGTGGAGAGCACAGAAGGGCGGCAGTGAAGGAGGCAGGTTCTGCTGCACGGAGAGGATGGTGCATGGCCTGGAGGTGGCTTAAAGGAGCCTGAGGCCTGGTTAATGCCACCACCTCGCAGCGCTCTGGTGGGGGATGTGCCATTGTGGTCAGAACTCACAGCAAGGAGCCCCCATACAGCAGTGAAATCTGTCCCTTGCCAAGAAACCTTGCTTTGTTTAATGGAAAAAGAGACTTTTGCTCTTTGCCTGCAGTGAATCCTTCCAGTTGCAGGCTTGACACCATCTCCACGGCACGGCTCAGTCTCTGCTGTGAGGGTTTGGTGCAGCTGTGCTTTCACAGGGAACTAGGTGCTTTCCCAGCTTGCAGTGTCCCTGAGATGGGCGTTAAGGTGTGTATGGAAACTTTCAGGTACTCTGGTCCACAGAAGGAAATGCAAAGCTCCAGGTTCAGATGGTTCTCTCCACAGCAGCCCAGCAGTTCTGTGTCTCTGAACACAGCCACTGCTCCGAGCAAGGGCTCGCAGATCCCTTTGGAAAGAGAGGTCAGGGTGGGTGGAAGGAGCCCTACTCCCCATTCCCTCACCACTGGCAGCACAACGTGTGTCTCTGCTCCCCAGATCCTCCGGTATGGGTTGCAGAGAGCTGCGTTTCCCTGCCAAAGCAGCTTGCTCTGCTTTGTCCCTGCAAGGGAGGGTGATGCCAGTACCGGAGGGGGGGGAGCTGCCCTCCTGCCTGCTGGGAGGTAGAGGAGGAGGAAGCGGCTCTCCCAGTGCTTGTTGTCTCGCACAATTCCTCTAAACCCACTAGAGGGCAGGGGAGCTCTGTGAAAGAGCAGCGTGCCCTCCAAGCCTGCTGGAGAGAGCTCAGCTATCCCTGAGGTGAGAGATCCTGCAGCCGAGGCAGGATCCTGCTGGCTACTTCCTGACGGAGTCCTGGGGAAAGCTGGTTTTGCTGCAGCCTGGACTAGGGCAGGAGAAATCCCATCGTCTCCCTCTCTGCTCCGCTGACACCTCCCCTCATCCACCTTGACCCTTCCTACTCTGCTGCACCCTGCTCCATCCCTTGTTCCTGCTCCACCAGCCCGGGCTGGAGCACTCTGCTCGGGATGCTCAGCCTTGCTCTAGAGAATAGGGAGGCTGCTTCGAGGAGGGACAAGCAGCCTCTGTGCATGGAACATCCGGTGTTTTATGCCTCTGGCCTGTGGGAACTCGGAGAGCTCAGTGGCTGAGCTCAAAGTGTGAGTCCCTCCTGCAAAACGCAGGAGGATTGTGCAAGACAGAAAATACTTCAGTGTGGAGTGGAGGAGTAGCGTGTCCCCCTCGTGCTAGCTGTGTGGAGTTGTAGGAAAAGGCAATGTGCAAAGGGACTGTGCCCCCTGACTGGGGATCATGGCCCCCCTGCGAGGGGCACCTGTGGCTGGGGGGAACTGGCCTGTGATCCTCCCTCAGCAGGGCTAAGCACAGGTGCAGCTATGGGAAGATAGCTACTAAATGTGCTCCTTGTGCCACACCAAACATGTGCATGGAAGTCCCTGAGTGGAGGGATTGGTCAGGGTGTGGCTGAAGGCTGTCTCTGTGTGGGAGCAGGACGTGGTCAGAGCTGTGGGTGTCTCCCCACTTCCCAGGAATGCAGGTGTGCTCTCTGGAGATGTTTGGTAGACCCCTGCTCGCTGCAGCAGCTGGCAGAGGCCAGGGTAAAGCAGCCAGAGGCAGAGTGGGACGCGGCTGGAGGATGAGCCAGAGGAAGCTCGGGAATTGCATGGGGGCATCGGAGCCGTAGCAGGGGGTGGACATGAGGAAAGGGAGTAATGGGACAAAGCTCTGGCCCTGTCTCCTGCCTTTAAAAGAGCGTTTGTCTGGCTTTTCTTGAAGGAAGCTTGGGCTTTCAGGAAGATCCTGCTTACATATGTCTGCCCTATTAGGATATTGCTCAATGGTGTTTGTCAGGGCCAGTATTTGTAAAGTATGGAGCAGACCATGTGTCTCTTGGGGATCCTCCCTTCTTGTTTTTTTGTTTAATTCCAGTTAGCAAGGCATTCTCACAAATGTTTGGACAGATAGCTTCCAAATGAATTGTTTGAATCAGAGTATCAGACAACCTCTGATGTACCCTTTGAGGAAACCAAATAATCCACGCTTCAGGGGAGACAGCACTGCTTGCTCCTGTGTGCCCTTCACTGTTGCGCCTAATTTTGGATCCAGAAAATACATTTGCAAGCTGGTGTGGGAAAGCATAAAGGGAATGGACTGTATTTCTTTCCTAGGAAATACATTTTGAACACTTGCCTTTCTGACACAGCTGGGAGCAGAGTGTGGAGGCAGGGCTAAGGTTCATCTGGTTACCCTGCAGCTGGGCTGGGCCAGACTGGGACTTTGCATCCTGTGCCCACAGCATGGATACGTGTATCCTCTGGCAGCCTGGTCACACAGATTTTTTTATAACTTCAGAGCTCTACAGGTTGATGTATTTGGCTGTATAATAGTCAGGCTTTTAAATCTCTAAGCCCTGGATTTACTCCCAAGCCAAACACATGTATTGTTAACAGTGTTTGTGCTTTCTGGAAGTAGTAGACCACCTTCTGTATCCAAAACTAAGAGCCAGAAAAATGGCACCTTTTGCTGCAGTCTCCTAAATGGCAGGAATAAATTGCAGCTGGATGCAGAATAACTGTGTGAACAGGAGATGGGAGAAGTTGCCTCTTGGAGGAGTGGAAGCCTCCAGCCAGTGCTTGATGCAGCCTTTGGAAAGGCAGGAAGTGAGGCTTGCTCAGCTCTGGGTCTCTGTGCAGGATGCTGCTGGCAGAGTGTCACACCAGCACTGAGAGTCTGCAACAGAGCTGCTTTCTCTGGGAGCTGCTCTGAGGCCTCCTCAGAGCAGCAGAGGTAGAAAAATACTTTGGTTTTGTGGGTGCTCTGGGACAGGAATGCCTCTTCTACCACTGGAACTGGTGGGTGCCCCAGTAGGCTGTGTGATGGGCAAGCTCTGATTTTGCTGAGCAGAGGTGTCACATAATACCAGGGGTGTTCAGAAGCCTTCAGTTCTTTTTCTAGGTGCCCTCTCCTTCTTCTGATTTGCCTCTATCCTTTTGAGCTTTCTTCTTGTAGAAACCTCTTTGTCCAGCACCTTAGCGTCTGTTTTGCTTCCCATGACTTGGCTGGGTGCACTTCCAGCTTGTGAAGGAGACCTAGCCAAAAGGAGCAGAGAGAACCCAGAGAGGAAAGAGGCAGCTAATAGCACAACAGAGCCAAGGAGGGCAAATAAGTGTATTCTGTGGCTGGTCAGAGATGTATTTTCTGCCTCTCAGCTGAGGAGGTTTTCCAGTAACTACTGAATGAGCAAGCTGGTGCCATGGTGATTTGGTACAGGTTTGACAGCAGCGGGGTCTGGGGTTGCAATCCTTGATCAATGTTTGCAGTCACTGCTTGCAGCTGTGGCTTCTGCTTAGTTTCCAATTCATGATTAATTTCCCATCTTTGGAATGGGGGTCCCATCTCAACACCCCCCCCCTTTTTGTTATATTTGTTCTATCATTTTGCCCGCTGTCTCCACAGCTGTGCAGTTGACTCTGACCTGTTTGTCCCCAACAAGCAAATCTTGGCAGGGTGCACACTGTAGCCAGGTGGGGCTTGTTCTTGTGCTCTGGCCTCACCACTGCTGTGGTGGCATTCTTGTTGGAGATGCTGGGAGAGGACTGGAGGGAATCACCCAGGCTCATGGTGACTTGCTGTAAGCCCAGTCTCGCTCTGCCATGTGTGGGTGAGGTGACCTCTGTTTGGAGATGTTGATGACAAGGGAAAATCCTTCTCAGAGGTTTAAGGTTCCCAGAGCTGGCGGTGGGAGAATTTGAACTTGCCAGCTGACCTTGTGAGGCCATCCCAACTAAGTTCACAGCTGTATGACTGGGCTTCGGGGTAGCACCCAGCCCTGACAGTGCTTGTTTTACAGCACTGTGAAAATGCAGGGTTAGAGCCAGCCGTGAGTGTGAAAACCCAAACCATGCCAGTGAAATGAGTCAGAACCTTCAACACCCAGTGTCCTGCACTGAGTGCCTCTGACATTTCTGAAATGTGATGCTGAGCAAGTCTGGGTGGGCTCCTATCTGAAGGCAGCTGCTGACACCTTTCTATTGGCAAGCTTGGAAACTTATTCTTCATCCTGTAAAAGTCTTGCTCTAAGGGAGAACCAGCTGAAATTCCCCTTGAACCAACCATTGTAGTAATTTCTTGGTCAGTCTAGTGGATTCACTCTTGCTCTTCACAGAGTTCTTTCAGTGTCTAAAAATGCTTTCATTCCCCTGAGCATCCTTCAAGCAAGCTCAGAACTGTAGCTTCTCCCACCAGATGAGCTGGTTGGCTGGCTCTGATGTGGTTTGTGGTTACATTGTGTAACATTGCTCATGTGGCCCTCCTGTGCTTTTGATTTTCTGAATCACCAGTGAGTGCACTTTCACAAGCAGGTGTGAGCCTTGCTCAGATGATGTGTGTAAATACCCTAGAGAGACTCTGAGAGGCACAACTTCTTCCAGCCTGACCTGAGGGGTCCCTGTGCCTACAGGAGGGGTGGGTGTGTGGCCCCCAGGCCACTGTGGAGCCCAGCACTCCTGTGCAGCCCCAGGGACACCCTGCCAGGTACAGCCCTTGCACTGAGCTTCTGTGGACTCCAGCCACCCTCCAGCGTGATATGGAGCTCCCCAGGGCTAGATGGCAGCCAGTCTCATTCCTCACTTGCCAAATTACCATCTCTTCATTGCCAAGTTTCTGCAAAGCTTAAATTTTGAAAGGTTCAAAGAGTCCTGGTGTTGACCTGCCACAGTATGGGGGCTTTGAAGATGCTTGCTCTGCTGGTGCCCTCTCTGTAAGTCTTGGGTGAATTAAAGGCAGACACTGGTGTCCCAACCTGCCAAACTGGCCATAACACATCAGTGACAGAGGCCAGATGATGCTGCCATTGGAACATGATGTGAACATCAGTGCCCTTTCTGCTAAAACATGGCAAAGCAAACAGGGGGAAGTAAACTTTGCAGGCCCTGGCTTGTCTAAACTGTAGGCCAGGCATGGCTGTCTCAGAGCCTGGGACCAGGGGGTGCAGGTGCAGTTTGGAACTACCACACTGTTGCTGGTCCAAACCCTGAGGTATCTCGCTCAGAAATGGTATGTCCTGTTATACTGGGCTGTACTGGAGGTGGACACCACAAGGAGCTGAGTTTGGTGCATCTGCAGAGAAGGACCATGAGTCACACAGGCCTAGGAGTGGCCTCTCTCTTGACTTATCAGGATGATTATGAAAAATGTGTCACAGTTGATGAACCAAGATGCTAATTAGAGAAGAAGGTACCTAAGAACAGGAGTTGGTGCACAACAGGGTCCTCCCAGCACACTCACACTAACTTGTAGTTTGTCTGACTCTCTTGTGCTGCCTTAACTGCATCTTCACCCCCTGCCCAAATGCTGCTGAGTTTCCAGCAGCAAGTTAGCAAAGCCAGCTGAACCACCAAGAGGAGCCTTCAGCAAGGCCTGACCCCATTAATCAGCAATGGAAGCTCCTCACTCCTCTGTTGAACAGTAGCCAGAAATACAGGATGTTGTTTTGGCAATGGTAGTAGATGTGCAGGGTGTTTGAGTGGTAGTGGGAGGATGATAGGAAAGAGGGTGCCCTAGATGAGAAGGGGATTGCAGCTTTGCTCCAAAATAGCACCCAAGGAAACAAAAATTGGTCAGTGAGAGGCACAAACAGAAGGGATTTGTGCAGCTGGAGGTGAGAAATAGAAACTGGTGGTTGAAGTCACTCAGAATCAAGACTCAATCTGAGAAGAGACTTATGAAAACAGGAATACAATTAAAGCCTTTTTTTAGAAAGGTGAATGTTTTACTTTGTAAAGATCCTGAGAGATTTCCCATAAAACTGTCAGTTGGAGAGGAGGTAATGTCAGCATTAAAACCTGGCTTCTGATCCCACCCTGACAGACGAGAAACAAACCAGAGAATGCTGGGAGCATCCTCTTGAACTGAAGGGTCTCTTTAGCTCTTCCAGAAAGGAAGTAATGTTTTTCTATGGTATTTTCTGCCTGCCATTGAGTTCATAGTCCTCTACTGCCTCCTTTAAAGAGGGGAAAAAAAAGCCATTCAAAGCAAATTAGCCAAACCTTTGTAGCATATTCAGGAGCTGGACTCCTCAGCTTGCCAAGATTTTTCTGCAATGTTTTCTTATAATTTGGTTACATCAAGCACTTGTGACACCCTTAGAAACATAAATTTCTATGTTTGTGTTTGCCTTTTTGCCTTGTAGATAGGTGCCCTATGCTCCTATTGGCAAATTTGATTTGGAAGCGCAGAGAGTTTGCATCCCTATGGATTTGAGGTTTGAGACTTCTGGCCTAAGCAATGTTCAGATCCATCACCCAGGGCCTGGCCCATTTCCTTTTGTTGTGTTGTGCAATAATTCATTTAACTTCCAATATCAGAGGCTGGCAGCGCTCTGCAGCTGTCTGAGAAAGGTCACCGAAAGTCAGAGGAGTTTCACAAAAAACATAGATGAAAAGTTGACTCAGATTCACTGAAATGAACAAAACTCTTTCCTTTTTTCTTTTAGAATTATCTGTTTTTTGTGAAACTTGCTGGTTTTGCTGTGACCTTTATCTCTTACTCAGTCGCAAGAGGCTTTGTTTTGGCAGGCACAGGGGGAAGGACTTCAGTACAGAGTTTGCACCCTGTGTTCGATGCTGAAGGATGGATTGAGATTTCCTGTGGCAATCCTGTCACCAGTTAACAGCTTCTGCTGTTGTTGGTGCCACATGGGGCTCTGGGGATCATTTCCAGACCCCTTCCCCTCATCCATGCAGGTGGTAGGGAGGAACCTCTTCTGTGATTTGTTGCCATCCTACCAGTTTTTCTTGCCTGTCACTGACAGATAAAGATCCTAGAAGTTAAGAGCTATGACCTCTGCATGAGCGGCAGCATTTGGGGCTGTTTGTCAGCCTGGCCTGACTTTAAAGGATTTTCCTAGCCTCCAGCTACAGTGCCAGGCAGACAGGCTGTTAGTTTGGATCCTGCATGCTTTTCTCATTTCATTTTATCTTTTCTGCGTGTAACCAGCCAGTGATGTCTAATGAGGTATCAAGAAGGCTCCAGTGCAGAACAGAGAGCACTAAGAGGTTCTGATGCTGTAGGTATTTTCGGGGACAGGTGATATTTGAGGTAAGAAGTCACAAAGAAGTCACAGTCTCAGGTGACTTTAGGATGCTATTAATAGCCTGTCAAGCATAACAGCTGTGGCAGCTGATGGCCCCTATGTGGGCTGGTGGTTCCTGCAGACACCACCGAAACCAGTCTTCTTGCCTTGCCACTGCCATCTCAAGAGAGGCTGGGGAGCTCAGTGAGGCCCCAGTGACACTGCACTGCAGAGAGGAAAACGTTCCCTCCTAACATGTCTGCTTGCCCTTTGAAAAATCCCATATATACATGTGTCATAACTGACTAAGTTTGTAACAAAGGAAGAAGCTTTCTCAGGGTGGAGTGGGCTAGCCATCAGAGAAAAATGTCCCAGTGCTGCAGGATGGGCAATGGCAGGGGCCTTGGTTCTGCCCAGACAGTGTGATTTTTAAGGAGAAGTGAATTTAACTGCTGGTTGCAGGGCAGGCCGTCCCTGGTCAAAACGAGAGGCCTGCTATGAAGGCTGGAGATGAGTGAGTTCCCCAGCTGCACCTCTCCCAGCCCAGGAGGGTTTTGCCCATGGGATTTCATTTCTTTTTGACTGCAGCAGTAGCCCAGAGCTCTGAAACACTGCTAGGGCTCCAGGCCCAAGTGGTCTTTGTGTGCTGTAGCCATTCCCACCTCTCCAGGGAGACCCTTCCGTTGTCCCCTCCAGTAAGATGTGGGTAGGAGTTGCTGTGCCTCACCATAGCTGTGTAGAAGGAAGGGGGCTTGGCTAAAGCACGTGAGTCATTTCACCATCAACAGATGCAAAATACCTCAAGGATGGTCCCAGCATCACTAGTTTGAGCATAACCTAATCAACCTGCATGGTATGATTGGGTGGATTGAGTCTGAAGGCATGTGAACTTCCATCTGTGTTTTGGGTAGCTTTGAAGCCAGATGGGAAGCTGGGAAGAGAAAACTGATCTTGATAAAAATGTGACTTTGGGAGCATCTGGCAACATTTTCAGAAGACTCTGAAGAAAGTGCAGCCTAAATTCTGAAGTAAATCCAAAGAAGTCCCTTTAAAGCTATACCTTCTGTCTCAGTTACGAGAACAGGAGCCGTATCCTACATAATTTCAAAGGTTGATGCGGCCTGGGTCCTCGGTATCTGGAATGCTTATTCAGAGGTTTCCTTGGCTCCATGTCATGTCTTTCCCATCTGCCAAAGCAGAGAAGTCATTCTCAGGCATGTCCTTGCTGTAGGAATATAAGACTGGCCCTCTCAGTGAGTTGACCAGCTCATTAGATAAGGTGAGAGGTTCTTCTTAGGGCACAACCTTACCTATTATTTTCATTAATTCCCCTGGATCAAAAACCTGGTGCTGGTTAAAATATGCTTTGGACAGAAGTTAGGAAACAGCTTCAGCATGGAAAAGAGCTAGAATATCATACCAGGAATGCTGAGACCAGAGTAGAAGAAAAGGGCTGAAACTCAGCAGTGACTAATAATGAAAAACTGCTCTTTAGCAGGAGCCTGATCAGTTAGAAAATACTGAGAAGGAGAAAAGATGTCTGTGTACTGGCTGATCACAGGATGACTATGAGCCATCAATATTATGTTCTTGTGAAAAAGGCAAATTTAGTGTGAGGATCCAGCAGATGAGTTGTGACCAGCCCTAGTCCCCTGCATGGTGCAGTTGTGAAGAATGATGATGGAGATGTCTGAGGTTCTGGGCATTTATTACACAAGACCGTGTTGAAAATAAGCCTAGAGAAGACATTCCATGTACAGCTGGAGTGGTATGTAGTCACAGCCACCTCCCTGTGAACTGATGTTGTTACAGCCATACTCCAGACAAAGTCTGTGTCCCTGTCATCATAATTGCTCTTACATAAAGCAGACATCCCCTGATCTGCCAGTACAGGCTTGCATCTCTAGACATGTGGGGTTAGGGCACTGTTCACCCTTCCCTGTGGATATTAAGCTTGCAACCCAAAGCACTTGTTTCAAAGCTGATGTCTAGCAGGCCGTCCCTTAGCAAACCCAGTGTTTTAAAATTTTTTTTTTTAATCATCATCTTTCCTTGTGTTTTCTGTTTGTTCTGAGAATTGCTCCAAACTCTCTGGAAGTGGCTCATTCTCATGTTGCTGCTTTCTGCTGAGTTTATTTCCCATGGATGCCTTTTCCAGCCCCATGTGGTGCCACTGTGGCCACCCTCTGGAAACAGCACAGAGCTCGGGTCAGAGCTAGGGGGTCCTGCTGAAGCAGGACTGATGTACCCAGCTTTGTGTTTGCTGATAGTGGTTTGGGCTGTAACAGGCAGCTGGAAAAGCTGGGAACTCTGGGCAGCTCTCCATGGCTCATTTCCTTGGTTTGCTTCCTATAGGAGTAGGCAAGACAAAGGGGAAGCTGCTGGGGCAGTCTGGGAGCACCTTATCTGTGCCCTTGATTTTAATAGAAGGGCAAAGCAGTGGCTGCTTAGCCCTGGCTTCTCTTTGTGTTGAAGTGGTACCGTTGTTTGGAGGGGCTGGAAAATGCTGATCTGAGCAGGGCTGGAAGGAAGCGAGCTGGGTTTGTGATTTAGCAACAGGAGGTGTGTTTTTCCTGGAGCTGTACAGGCATGTATCAGTGACTCAGTGGTGGATAGGTCACACAGAAATGGCTTTTAAACAGAAATTCTCATTTGGAGAAGTCTCTTCGTGGGCTTTATTCTTTTCCCACTTGCATCCTCCTTTCTGAGATGTAACTTCGTTTAGTTCATTGGAGTTATTCTAAACCCCCTCAGTGTGAGTAAAATCAGGAGCAGCTCTTGTATTTTTAAATGCAGCTCTGTGTGTGTAGCAACTGTCAAATATCAAGCTTACTCCTAAAGCCACTGGTTTTAAAAGAACCACTGGAAAGTTTAGGATTTCACTTTGACTAAGGCTGTTTTCTTTTTATGGGAACACCATGAAGACTCCTTTCTTGATACAGTTTTGAGCCAACAGGTGCTGGGATAGCCCCTTTTAGGAAGCAGTCTGTTTGTTTAAGTTCCTGTGAAATTTAGACTCCAAGGTGAAATGGTTAATAGCATGTGTGTTTGTTTTTGTTTCGGGAGAATGTTTATGAGCCAAAGTACGTGTTGGACCTTGTGTTTTCCTGATCCAGATAGTGAAATCATTCAGATTTACTAGAGAGTCAGTCTTGGTAAACCAGCTGAGTTTGTTATTAGTTTCCTGAAAATTGAGTGCAGGAAAGTCTTTGGGGCAGAAAAGGTTGATTTTTCTACAGTAAAGTCTAAACAGGTCAAGCTTTCTTTAGCAACAGAATATGAATTGTTCAGGGTTTCGCTTAGCAAAGCAGAGGCTTTTTTTTCATAGTTGCCAGTCAAACAGTGACAAAGTACAGATAAATTGGCAATGTAACATGATAAACGGTCACGGTATGAAACCAAGTCTCTGCTCAAACAGCACTGCTAATAAATTCCTTGTGGCTTGATATTAATGATGTGGTCTAGCTTATTACAGATAAAGAAATTGAACTGGGTGTGATTTTAATATTAAACCAAGAAACATACTGAAACTTAGACTTTATCAGAAGACAATTAAACTGTCATCTTTATTTACTGTAAGCCTTCTGTATTTTCTTTTCTGGCAAAAAGAAAGACTGCTTAGACTATCAGCACTTGTTTATGTACATGGGTATTTATCTGGAAATAACTGCCAGTGATGCCTGGGGTGGCCACCTAAAAACAGAGACTAGACGAGAATAAGGGAATAAAGGCAGGTATTTATTTGAAGGGCTGTCAAGGTACACCCTGGGGAGTCCAAAGGCTACACCCAAGATGGATGACAGATCAAGAGTTCTTCACACTTTTATAAGTTTGGTCCATTTTCATATCAGGATCAATTCTCCAATTACAAACCCAGATAATGATGTAACTACCCCAAGTTTGCCCTCCTCGTCAGAGGCCTTAGTTTACATATTTTGGGGCCTGGGACAATCTAGGTGTCCTTGGAGAGCAAACCTAGAATGGCTTGTTATGTCTAACCAGCATGAGAGAACAGAAGCTAACAGGCCACAAGAAACTTCAGAGTTACACACTAGGCAGTACAGGATTTGAAAAATATAAAAGTTATAACCTAAGGCATCACCAGCTTCAGCTGGGGAATTCTGATTCTGGAGGTATTTTGGGCCAGCAGTACTGAGGATTTGTATAGATGTGCCTGACTAACTGCAAGGCTTTTTAGGGATGCCACCACAACCTCTCACAGCCATCTTAGCTTGACTTGGCACCAGGAGTCATTTTAACCTATATCTTGTGCTGAGAGCTGTAGCCCTGAGCTCAGGTGCCTCTTTGTCTGCTCCTGGGAGAAGAGCAATTCCTTCACTGTTTTGTGTGAGCTGCTTGGGACCTCAGCAAATCCAACAATAATCTGATACCCTCAATGTCCTGGGAGACAGGGACAGTAAATCTTACCTTCCTATGAACAGAAATGGGAGGGTGAATTTGGAGAAACAAAGTGATTGAAAAATGTCTGTAGGTTCTACCCCTGACATTCCATGCAAATCAATGCGCTGCTGCTGTGCAATGGGTTTTGTGTCATTTTTGTGCCTAAACTGACAACCCTTGTCCCCAAATTTGATGTAGAGAATCCATGTGCTTATTTCAGATTATTTGTTCCAGAGTGTGCACTGGTATTTGTTTTCCTCACACAAGAACTGTGGGTAGTTTTAACAGATTTAATCTGTCTCTTGTGCTCTGGCTGCAGAGGGATAACTACTGACAGGGTCAGCTTGCTCAGCTCATTGTGGTCCCATTTGTGGCTTTGCTGGCACCTCTTCTTCCAGTGTGGTTCAAAGCTTCTTGAGTCTGCCTCTGGAGCCCTAGCAACAGGATCCAGTGCTCCCTTGGTGGTGCTGAGAACAGAGCACTGCAAGCAGGTGTCTGCTGCTGCCAGGAAGAAATGACTCAGGAGATGTGCCTGGGCTGTAGCTGACCTGGGTTTGTGGTGGGTAAGATACACAGACCGACATCCAAACTCATGGTGGCAATATCAAACAGAAATTCTGGCTGTTGCACAAAGGAAAGAGGATCTGGCCACCCTCTGAGTGCATATTTGACTTCTTGCCCAAGTAATAGATGGCTTTTCACTTAATTCCTGCCATTTATCAGTTTTGGTTGGTGAGGTTGTGAAGTGCATGTCAGTGGTAGAGAAAGCTTAACTCTGGTTTCCCAGGCTGTGGGATATTTTGTGGGAAAGACTTGCTCCCTGAAAGTTGTTCCTGACGGATGCACTACTTGCTAATGCACCCTCTGAGGGATGTGAGACCTGGCAGCTCTGCCTCCAGCTGGGGAGTAGCTCCACCTGCTATTTCAATATATCTATATTTTTAACTCTATGTTTGTAAATTAAATTAAATATTCTGTCTATAAGGGATATATCTTTACTTCCCTGTATTTATCTGTAAATGCCAAGAGGCTGCTTGTGTCCTTTGCAGGCACAAAGATGTTGCTGGCATCATGCTGCTGGCAGAAGGGCAGGCTGGTCCTAGTGCCACTCCCATGAGAGGCCGTTTTATCACTCTTCCTCCTCTCAAGCTGGGCTCAGGCACAGCCTGGAGACATCCCAGCCACCTGCCTGGATGCCTTTGGGGCAGATCCTCCATCCCGTACAGCACAGCTGTGGCTGCCTCCCACTGCTGCCCTGCTTCAGCTCCTCCTGAAAACTGCTGAGCAGAGAATGATGCTGGAGCTGCAGGGACCGTTCTGGCTCTGCTCACAGGGTTTCCCGCACAGCTCAGAGTTTTCCAGTTGCTTCATTTTTGTGTGTGTATAACTTCTGGGTTTTGCAGATCACTCAGAGGCAATCTTCCTGTCCCAAGCCTGTACTGTGTGTAGGTAGCACTTCCCCTCTGTGATTAGGGCAGTCACACAGCGGTGGTGGGGTGGTTCAGGATACAGGGACCTTTGACTCTTAAAGCAGTTGGATTTCGATGTCCTGTGTAGCAAGAACAAATACTTCCTGCGGAGATCTGTTCTGTGGCAGCCCAGCAGAAATGCTGGGGCTGCCATTGTGGTTATGCTTGATTATCTGCTCTTCCCCAAGGCCATTTGGGGCTGCAAGTCAGGCAGAACTGAGCCAGAAGCAGTGTCTTGAAATATCAGAGTAAGTACAAGTGAAGCGTTGATGGCTTTGCCAAAACCAGCACACACCACCTTTAAATCAAAATCAGCTGATGAGCCAAATTGCTTTTAAAGCAGGAAGCTCCCTACAGATTTATTGCCTTTGTTTAAATATGTATGTTTTAACTTCCTTCTGTAACACATTAATCTTCCTCTGTACAGTTGCAATCCTCCTGGTTTCTTGCTGATACCAAAAATAACTGTGATGATTATGTTGCTGTTTATGTAGGATTTCCTGACTAATTACTGATTTGGCAGGAAAGGGAATTTTTTTTTTTTTTTAACAACTCAGATATTGCATTTGCTTCCATGTGCAATTCCTTAGGGAAGAAAGTTGTCTTGTTGTTTTAATTTGCCAGTACCCTGCAGATAAGTTCTACTGCAACAGTGCTGTACTGAGGCTCTGGACTTGCCAGTTGTCCCCCATCCTAAACGTACACACATGAGCTTTGCTCTTTGCCTAGCCTGCTACCTTGTGCTCACCAACGATGGGGAAATTTATGCCTGGACTCTGACATATCAGAGTCCTCCACCTTGCTGGTTTTATCTGCTTGGATTTCTTCCCATGGCATCTCAGTGCAGAAATACTTTCTACGTGGGTGAGAAAACCCTGGGTCTTTCTGATTCCACTTTTCATTTGAAGTCCAAACAATTTGCAGAGACCTGGGGAGGATGGTGCTGGCATCGCCATGTGAAAAAGCAGACCCCAACAGGATTGTGAGCTTTGTCTGATCCCTGGCTGCTGGGGATAAGGGACACCACATGCTGCTGGTGCTGTCCCCCACCCCACCAGGCTGGCCAAGCCACTACAATTCAGCTGCAGATTCATTCAGAGCACACAATGGAGCCGTCAGTCTTGTGATGATGGCTACAGTCAGTCCTTACCAATGTGGCTTAGCTGTGAGCAGGAAGCTTCACAAGTGAGCCAAGCATATCTGGTTTTCCAGGAACAGGGATCCCCAGTTGCACAGGAGCTGATAAAGGATGCTCGCAATGGGCACCACAGTACAAGCAGGAGGGTGAACTCAGTGCGTAACATGCTGCTCCTTGACTTTCTTAACAGCAGAAGCTCATGAACACCAGCAGGGGAATGACTGGAAAAATGCAGGATGCTGGAATGCCAGGAGGTTCTAGCTGGGGCAGGCTTAGACCTTGTTTCTCCTAGGGATATTGCAAAGAGTATGGTATCCCAACTATTTCCATTCTTGGAGATGGGATACTCCTTCCAGATGTGGCTCAAGAAGCTGTACCTGCTGTCAGACCACTGGAAAGGGAAGATGAATTCTCTAATCAGGAATAGTTAGAAGCTGGTGGCCTGTATCTTGGGCCAGCTCTTTCCTGTTGTGGTTTTTTGGGTGCTAGTGGAGTCCTTGGATTCCTGAGCATGGTTATTAAACTTTGTAGTTCTCATGGCTAATATTTTGACATGGAGTAACCTTCAGAGTGTGATGCTTAAAATCCTGGGAATCTGGCTAGAAGAGGACAGGTGTCACACCCCAGGGAACAGTGGAAAGCTTTTCCTAGGCACATCCTTGCAGTTCAGGGGAAGGTGGAAATCTTTTAGAGTTAGCTCTGGGCTATGGCTTGGATCGTAACTATTCATTATAGTTTCATTGTTCGTTTCTTCATTAGCTGTTGACACTGTTTGCTTCTCTTTAGGGTGCCTGAAAATAGGAATGAAAAGGAATTTGGTAATAGTGAAGTTATGAAATAAGTTTGTGAGGTTTTAGACTATTTAAAGTATTTACCACCGTTGCCATCTACTAACAAACATGTGGGTTTTTCCTAGCAAAGCACTTTCCTTGGAAATGAGTAACAAAACACAAAACCCCACAAATATTTGCAAAACAAAGGCAGTTGCATCAGTCTGCCCATTAACAGAGGGGATGCCAGAGGATGTGACAAAATCCATGTGACTGGATGAGAATATGGCAAATGAAGTTTATTACCAATCACTGCAAAACAATGAGTGTGGGAAAGCAGGACTTGATATAGGTACATGTAAACTGACATTGCAATTAGTTCTTTCCTCTCTGGAAGGCTGTTGGAATCTGATGTCTTGCTGAAAACCTCACTGCAGCTCTCAGTGGGAGTAGAAAAGGCGAACAGGGAGAATTTAGAGCAAAGTGAAATATAAATCCATATTGCCCACATCTGCAATGCTGATGGCAGCTGCAGCCTGAGAAACTTCAGAATAGAGCTGTAGGAAATGCAGAGATGGACAACTAGGGTGGTGAGCTTTCATGTGCAAGGTGATCACACAAAGCTTCTTTGTTTAGAAAGAGGCACTTTTGAGGAGAGGTACATTTATCCACAGAGAATTGAAATGTGCTACAAGCAATCGTGAGTGAAACACAAGTGCGGAGGCACACGGTGAAATGATTCAGCTGCAGGTAAGCCAAAGGAAGTGGTGTTTTCACAACACCCAATCCAAATGCAGTGAATTGCTACAGGATATTTTTGAGGCCAGAAATGTACCTGGTCATGGGGATAAGTTACATTTGTGGAAAGTAGGTCTGTGACTGACTTTAATTTCTCAGCTCAGGAAGTCAGCAAATTTTGCTTGCTGGGATGGATAAAGCAGGATCCCATACTGTGCACACATCACCTTTTATGCTGTCTGAAAACCCCTTTGTAGAACTATCAGAAAGAGGCTGTTGGGTTAGACAGACCAGCAGTCCTGGATGAGGGCCACTCTGAGTGTGTTTGTGTAAACTGAGAGCACTGTGTTGGTCAGTGACATTGTGTGGACAGCTTTGAAGGGATGTCTTGGGAGGTATTTAATCAGAATATAGTGGTACCTTCTTTCCTCTGCAGGCACTTTGTACTGTGAGTAGGGAAACATTAGCAAAGGCTACACAAGCTCTACCTATGATGCCTTAGGTTTTAACTTTTATATTTTTCAAATCCTATGTTGCCTAGTGTGTAACTCTGAAGTTTCTTGGAGCCTGCTAGCTGCTCTCTTATGCGAGATAGACACAACAAAGCTTCTCCAAGGTTGTTGTACAAGGACACTCAGATTGTCCAAGGCCCAAAAGGTGTAAACTAGGGCCTCTAGAGAGGTGGAGAAATTGAAGAAATTACATCATTAGCTAAAGTTTGAATTGGTGAATTTATGCTGATATGCAAATGAACCAAACCTATAAAAGTGTGAAGAATTTGTGACTTGTTGTCCATTTTGGGGTCCATTTTGGATGTAGCCTTTGGCCCCCCAGGGTGTACCTTTGAAGGCCTTTCAAATAAATACCTACCTTTATTCCCTTATTCCTATCTAGTCTCTGTTTCTAGGTAGCCATTCAAGGCATCACCTATAAATGTTAGTGAAAAATTAAGCCAACAGTCTTGCACGTGCTTTAAGTCTAAGGACTCCAGGGAGAGAGTTGGTCTTCCAACTTGCTCCCCATTCTCCTTCATGGCATCAAGCATGGAGCATGAACCCTGAGATCCAGAAGCAGAGGATCTTGTAGGAGAGTAACTGAGGAAAGCTGAGCATGTGTTCAGAATAAACCACAAGAACGTTATCAGCTGCTGTCTGCTAATAGGAATTACCTGCTAATCAGCCTGCAGCTTTCTTAATGTTAATGTTTTGCAGAGATTTCTTTCTGAGAGGACCCCTTTTAATGCTCAGTTGTTTTCTGTTCGTTGCTGTCATGCTTGGATTGCACAGGATGTGTGTGGGCAGAATCAGAGGAAGAGGAAGGAAGGAAAAGCTTCACATAGTTTTTTGTGGTTTCACCCACAAGAGAAGCCAGATTTCCCCTGTTTGCATGATATCCTTCTCTCTTTGGCATAATAGCTGCCCTTTTTGGGTGTGGTAGATATTCCCTGGTCCTGTAAGCTTTCCCCTCACACCTGTGCTGTAAATTTGCACCTGCTCTCAGAAGCCAGATCCAGTGTTCTGGGAATTTTTCATCTATTTATGACTTATGCAGAGTGTGGTCATTCTCTTGTGTGAGGTTCCTAAGAAAGGGCTGAAGATGTCTCAGGAATCTGTGGTTAACCTGGGGATTTCATTGCTTCAGTGTTGTAGAACACTAAGAAATGGATCTCGCATATGGATCCTGATACAATTTAAAGCAGTTGGTGGTTCCTGCTGTTGGAGGCAGATGAGGTAAATGAGATTTCTCATCCCAACTACCCTTTACTGCCTGATCCTGTGCACAGATATGAAGACACACAGTGGTCATCAGTGAATATCTCTTTGCAAATCCCGTTTATCTGCCCTTCTTACCAGGGGACTGTCCTGCAGGAAGCTGAGTGCTCTGCCTGAGAGATGGCTAAGACAACAGTGTAGGTCTCCAGTGCAGCAAAGCAGGTGTGCAGGGAGAGATGCTTGGATCTGCCATTCCCAACTGGGGTTTTGCATGCCAAGCTGGGGTGCTTCAGTCAGTCCCACACTTGTGTTTGATGTTTGACTCCACTGCCTGGTTTGAAGGTAGTTTCTGGGAGTTCTTGGTGTCCAAGTGTCACTTGGACTACTGGAACCATAGTGAAAGTCGGTGTGTTCTTCCAACCAACAAGCTGCTCACAAATTACAGGGTCTCTGGCTCTCACAGAGCTGGATGGAGCAGCAGAGGGAGACAGCTCCATGTGAGATGAAAAGTTTTATTCCAAGCTGCAATCTCTAAATTGCAAGGGCTAGAAAGTACAGTTGTGAAGGAAAGCTGCTGAGGTTTTAGTTAAATGATCACACAGTGGATGGAGGGTGATGTGTAGCCTCATACACTCTTCAGAGGATTGTGAGATTTTGCTAGCAGAAGATCTGTTGCCTCCTAAGTCTGTACAAGAGCCCTGAATGTGACTGATGGATGTGGCTTGCACAGATCTACTACTTGCCATACAAATAATTTTTGCAATGATATTGAAGAGAGCAGGGTGAGGACTTGGCTTGTTCATCTTACCTGTCTACCAAAATCTGGGGAGCTGGGGTGTTGTTTCTGTCCTTTCCAGTTTCCCTACACTGGATATTTGCAATATGAGAAAAAAGACTTCTATTTTATCATCTTTGCTCTTCAGTTTGTTGCCTAGCATTCCCACCTAAACAAGCATACCCACAGTTGTCAAGTTACAAGTAAGAAAGCTGGTGATAACAAAGTCTCTCTGGAAGGACATAGCAGTGTGCTGACTCACTCCAGAGAGAATCTGACCTTTTATTAGTGGTTTTCTCATGTCTTGACCCTGTACTTGGGTATTAGTCTTCCCCCCACGCCTGTGTAAAAAACAGCTGACTCAGATGCTTGTGTGATGACTTCTGCTTCCCACTTCCACTATAAAAATGCTATCAAATTGAGTTTGTAAGGGTGAATTAAGGAATTGAGCTGGGAAATCTTCATCCTTTATATGTATGCGAGTGTTTATTTATGGGACTCACACGCTGCCACCAGCTCAGATTTTTATGCGATCAGTGACTGTCTTTTGGCATTGCTCTCTCATATGAGATAATTTTCTGTGCAATTGTTCAAGACTGGAGTGTCCCTCATCCTGCTAATGATGATTGTCACTCTTTTGCTCTGACTGTTGGGTAAACACGTGTTCAAGATGGCCTTTAGGAGTAATATGTATAAACATTTCTGGTCTAAAGTAGGAAATGCAAGTTGGCACAGTGTGTATTGGGGAACAAATGGATGGCATTAGACCAGAGGAGGGGAAAAGTAAGATAACTTGAGAGAAACTAAGTGAGCCTGATTGTTCCTTTTTGCTCTGATGTGAATGAGGGACACGTCCACTGGAGTCCATGAAATACTGAGAGAAGTATCTCAAGAATGAAAGAACTTGCATTAAATTGGCCTTGAAGCTCTTGTGAAGTAACCACAAGCCTAAGCCCTTATCAGTGTGTGATCAATGTGCTCCACCTACCTCAGGATCAATTTCCTGGTGCAACAGCCATCTCTGAAATGACTTTCTCTAATGTGTTTATCTTGGAGAGAGGAGTAGTGTGGCTGAGATCAAGTTAAACCTCGAGTTATTATTCTAGAGCTGCCAGCCCAAACTTGTGCCCTTCTGCCCATTTCACCTTGTGGCCTAATTCTTCTCCTCCTCTACCTTTACATCTTTGCAGTTTTATTTTGTATTTCAGAAGCATTGCCTCTTACTGACTGGAGGGAGGTGCTAACAGTTATTTCTCGTGAGTTTGTTCTTTTCATCGGTGTTGCCAAGCACAAATATTTACAAGAATCTATTGCTGCACGTGCAGTTGTTGCTCTTTGAGAGTAATGTGTGTCTTCATTTCTCCTCTTTTCTACTGATGCTATCAGGCAGTCAGACATTGATCCTGTGACGGACTTAATTAACCTTGTGGCTTTCATTCCAGACTTCTCCTGGCCTTGAGGTTTGAAGGTTTGGAGTGCTGCGTTGCACCTAGACAGGCATCCTTTGTATCCAGGTGTGTGATCTGACTGCTGTGTGACGCTGCCCTGTCGTCACTGCGCTTGCTCTGGTCCTTCTTTAGAGATCTGCTGTTGTTCATATTCCAGGGAAATTATGGTTAACTGTAGAACAGCTGTGACAGCATCGAAGAATACCCTGTCATAGAACATCAATCCTATCTTATATTTCTAGTCTTTTATTAAATGTGTGCATTGAAAAGAAGTTTTATCCTTAGTTCTGGTGTGTTATCCTTCCACTGCTGAGGTGTGATGCCTGTTGGCACTTTTGGCACACTCCTCCACAGCTACCTGAATTTCTGGTGGAGCATTTCAGAACAGTCTGTGTAAGCAGAACGTTGGAACAGTAGGAACTAGTTTATTTTATTTTCATTCATACTTTTTCAATTTCAAAGAAGTTTTGTCACAGAAAGGCACAGTCCTTTTGCAAAGCAGGTGAGATGGCACAGCTCAAATAAAGGAGATGCTCTGGTCTCCTAGGCATGGATCACTTCTGTTGTTTTCCTCATCCAAGGTAAATTAATGCCTTCTTTAATAAATGTATTGATGAGAACAGGCATTGGGTTGATAAACTGTGCTTCCCCATAGGATGGACCAGCTGATGCCTCCAGCTTGGCAGAGAATGCAATCTGCCCCTGAACAGGGGTATGAATCATACTGCAGAAGCAGAACGTACTGCAGAGGTTACATTGGAAAAAAAAATCTCTCCTCTTCCCATGGAAAATGCAAATGTTTAAAGATACCCATTTTTGTCCTATACTGAGAATAAACCATCTCAGAACGATTTGTGGAAGTGGGGTATCAACAGTTACTTGAAAATTGCCTTGTCCTCATGAAAAATGTCATCATGTTGTTATCTCCCAGCTGGAGTCTTTTCTCATAATTTGCTTCAGTATGCTTCAGGGAATGTGGTGTGGGGGAATTTGCATTTAGGAGAAATTCCTGTAAAGACTCATGCCAGTGCTACTGAAGAGGAGGCTGTGGTGCATTGTGGGAGCATTGGTCTGCTCATAAAAATGAACAAGTAAAACTCTTGGATGACAGCCTTGGTGTTTCATCCAGGCCTTTTGAGTTGATGTATCTGGGTGGAAAACTGACCTAGAATAAAAGCACTTCAAGAAACTGTTACTTTTTTGTTTTGGAAAACCTAATCAGAAGTGTGTCACTTGGGCTTTCTAGAAGGAAAAATTATGAGGCAAAAAAAAGAGGATTTTTCTAGGGAAAATTAGGCATTTTATGTTTTTCCTGAAGAAAAATGTTCCCTGAGAAAATTTTTCCAGGCCTAAACCTGCATTTATGATGAGGGAAGTAGAAGAGAGAACCTGTGACAGATATGTTTTTATAGAATAATATTTTCCAGTTCCTTGGATCTTGACAGAAAGTCTGGGTGGCTGAAAGCCTCTCCATGAACTATCTGGACATGACCTGGGTGGTCTGCACTGACTCTCGTTAACAGGTGGTAGGGAAACACAAAATCTTTGTCTGTCTTTAGATGGAAGGAGGAGTCTTCTGGTTGAAGACTCTGAGGATGAACAGCAGGATTGGAGCTCTCTGAGTGTATTGACAGAACAGTTCATCACTCAGGATAATGTTAGAAGTTTGCTTTGGAATGGTTAGAGCTAGACTTTTAGGAAGTCAGCCCACCTGAGCAGGTAAATATGTCTATAAGCTCTAGGGACATAGTGATAAGTTGAAATCTTCATTTTTTCAGGGATTCATAATTTAGATTCTGTTGTAAGCCCGGAGCTCGTGGAGCTCCAGCTGATGGCAGATTCCTTTCCCTGCTCAGTAACACCTGAGAACCACGTGCATTTCATACTTCTGTCTGTGCCAATCCACTCTCGTACTGATGCAGTTATAGATCTTGGCTTCCACTGAATAAATCAGCCACAGTGTAAACTGGTGTCCATCAGCTGGGGCAGCTCAGACAAGCTGTGTTTTGTATCGTGAGATTTGTTGTTGAAGCATTCAGAATTCATGCCTTGTTTAATCTCATCCTGAACACCAGGTATGTGTCTTGGAGACCATGGACTGAGCAATGTCGTGGTGGTAACCAGAAAGGAGGGACCCTTTGGGAAATAACTGTGTTCCCTTCCAAGGAGCACCAATATCTTCAGTGTGTATCAAAGACCTTGTCCCACCTCTCACACACTTCATGACGATTTGCTGACTTGTGTGGAGGAGCAGGAGAAGGGAATAGAGGGTAACATCCTTTCCCTGTGGTGTGACCTGGCTCTGTTTCCATGGTTGCATGAACTGTGCCTGAGAACAGTGTCAGTGATGTGCTGCTGAGTAATCTGCAGAATGCAACAAGCAGGGTTTCTCGAGCTGGCAGCCGAGGACCACGGCTGGGACCGCGCTATGCGTTATGTACCTGAGCTCACCGTGGGTCTTGGAGACTGGAATTCCCCTGTGTGCTTTGTTCAGAGAGTGAGGGAGGCCTGGCAAGGCTAAAGCAAGGCCTCCTCCCCACAGGGTGCTGCCACAGGCTGTGGGTGTGCAGAATTCATCTGGGCTATGAAATGGGTGATGCTGAGATCAAAAATTCTGCTGGAGGGATTTGCCTGAGCCCTCTGCAGCACAGCTCTGGATTTAATCAGCTGCACAGGGTACCCTTCCTGTCAATGCCTTTGTTTAAAAGACCCACATGTGGACCTTGAAAATGTATGATGTTGTTGGATGATGATACTGTGGGTGTTGGGATACAGGCACTTGAAAACTAAACTTCCCCTTTCTCCCTCTTAGAATACCTCAGCAGGAAGGTCAAGAGACGTAACACTTCCTGAAAGGAAGTGGAAAAGTTCCCTGGTGTCCTCTCAAATGGGTGCTGGGTTCTTCCCCTGTCATCCCGCTTCCCAGTGCTTACTCTTACAGTTCCCTAGGCAGGTAATGAGAGTGGGAAGGAGTTCAGGGGACAGGGGCAGCAAAGATGTCCTTGAAAGGTCATAGCTATAAGAGTGTTAATAGGAAGAATTTTCTGCTCTAATAAAAAACTGTTTGTTTCGGGTTTTTTTCTGGAGTGTGATAGTCCAGCAGAATTGTACCTACTTTTTTGTAACTTTTGCTGCTGCTCATTTGTCGCGCTGACCACTCGGCCGCCCGGAGGCCTGGCAGACGACACGCTGCAGTGTCCCAGTCGGGGAGACCACTTGGTGCGAAGCAAGCTGGAGTTGGCTCTCTAAAGAGCCCTCTGCCCTTAGCTCTCAAAAGAGCAGGCTGCAGTCAGGATGTTGCTATGGAACAGGTGGAGGCAAAAGAGGACAGAAAGACCTCTTGGTGCAACAGTGTCGGGTTTATTGTCCCAAGGGAGGAGCAACCAAAAAGGCCTAGGAGAAGCGTTTGCCAGTAGTTTTTGTAGGGGGAAAATTCAGGGGTGGATCCAAGGGATAAACCAATGGGGAATTGATGAGGGATGACAAGAAACCAATGGGGGATAACAGGGGGAGGAACTCATACAAACAGGCCAATGGGGTTTACAACTGAGATGAACTTTCTAGAACATAATTAACTAAGCAATGAAGTACATGTATATGCAAAAGCAACCTAACCAATCGAGAACTGAGGAACAAGGAACTTAATAGAATGGTGAGAGGAGATGCTTCCAAGGGTAACACCCAGGGGGATGAGCCCTCAAATCTTGGTGCTGCCCTCAGAGCCACTGTCGTGGGCGGGGAAATCAACCCACTGGATGCCTTCAGACCTGCCAGTGGGTTGAATCACTGCAACACTCATTCATTTCTCAACAAGCTTTTTGATCAGAATCTGTCTCTGAGCACCCTGGCTGAATGCAGCATGCCAGAATCATTAAAGAATGTTTCTGCAGATGGGAGCCTTGATTTTCCAGGCGGAGATGGCTTCCTTGCACATGAGCTATTGCACACTTATTTTTGATAAAGTTCCATTTGCCTTCAGTGGTTTTCAATCAGCATAAATGTGGTTTAACTTTTGTCATGAAGGATATAGGTTTTCTGCCTTTGGGATGATAATTAAAATCACTGAGCAGTCTTTAGGCTCTGAAAACTACCCTGGGTGATGCTTACCTGGAGTGAAAGCATAGCTAACTAGACCCTAAAGCGTATCAGTGGTCAATCCTCAGGACAGCTGGTGCTCTTGGAATCATTTAGGTTGGAAAAGACCTTTGACATTTAGTCTAGCTGCTGACCTAACACTGCCAAGAGGGAATCTTAGGGCCCTAAAAGGTGGGAAGTCAGTAGTATCACCAAATCACTAGGTTGGAAGAGACCTCCAAGATTGAGTCCAACCCCTGCCCTCATACCTCAACTAAACCATGGCACTGAGCGCCACATCCAATCTCTTTTTAAACACATCCAGGGATGGTGACTCCACCACCTCCCCAGGCAGACCATTCCAGAACTTTATCACTCTTTCCGTAAAAATCTTTTTCCTGATATCCAACCTATATTTTCCTTGGCACAGCTTAAGACTGTGTCCTCTTGTTCTGTCAGTTCTTGCCTGGAGAAAGAGACCAACCCCCACCT